>CM014083.1:37818866-37907060 GCA_004119915.2 Collichthys lucidus
CCTGGACGTAGTCTCCATTACGTCCCTGCAGACTGTCTAAAACCTGGACATAGTCTCTGTGACGTCCCTGCAGACTGTCTAAAACCTGGACGTAGTCTCCGTGACGTCCTCGCAGACTGTCTAAAACCTGGACGTAGTCTCCGTGACGTCCCCGCAGACTGTCTAAAACCTGGACATAGTCTCCGTAACGTCCCCGCAGACTGTCTAAAACCTGGACGTAGTCTCTGTGACGTCCCCTCAGACTGTCTAAAACCTAGACGTAGTCTCAGTGACGTCCCCACAGACTGTCTAAAACCTGGACCTAGTCTCCGTGACGTCCCTGCAGATTGTCTAAAACCTGGACATAGTCTCCATGACGTCCCCGCAGACTGTCTAAAACTCCTAAAGACTCCTAAAATAACCTCGGCTGTCAGATTAAATACATGTAAAAATGTAAATGACATTTCTGTGGTTGGTGTTTAAAGTTGGTGCACACTGACGGCGAGATGAAACCGCAGTTATGAAGTCGGTCGGTGTTCAACAAAGTGGCACAATTTAATTTGTGTGGCAGGAACTGCACGGCTGCGATAGACTCAGTAATGAAACCTCTCAGCTTTAAGTTCTGTCTACTTTATATTCACAAAGAGAAACGAGCGGAGCAGCCATTGTGGAGACATGCAAATACACTGATCTCTTTAATACGGCCCTCACCCAATGGGATGCTGACTTTGACAAGCAGAACAAATGCCCTGCGAGCACAAACATGGCGCAGGTCAGGAGGAGCGGCGCTGATGGCCGAGGAAGAATTCAACTTTCTTTATCCTCTTTTCAACGCCGGCAGTCACATTCTGCCTGTTCGCTTACTGTTAAATTAGTCATCTGAGATTAGAGACGGCTTAAGGAAGAAAAGTTCCCCCTTAAAAAGTTGATAAAGCTCTGCAACTTTATGTACGCTGAACATATGCAAAAACAAAATGTGGAGTCACTTTGTCTTTGTGGGAAACTTTCTCTGCACTCTGTTCTCTTCTTAGCTTCCTCCGTCAGCGTCCTCTTCACTCTCTTCTCCTCTGCCATCATGTCCATAGAAGCTGCTGAGCCTGGTTACATTGCTAACGCTCGCCCAGCTCCGGTTCAAATAACAGACAGTGAGCAACATGAGCTAACGTTAGCTTCGAAATGGAGTCCACAGATGTTAACAAACAACCGGCAGCCACTACAACAGAGTCTGAAGTCAAAGCTAACGTAACTGTGAAACATGGCTGACATATTGTCATGTTTGGATTTTGCTACGTTAGCTATCAGGCTAATGTTAGCCAGCTAAATACACGTCTTGGGTCATGGCATCAGCTAACAGACTGAGCTAACATGAGCTAACAGCAGCTAACAGACTGAGCTAACATGAGCTAACAGCAGCTAACAGACTGAGCTAACATGAGCTAACAGCAGCTAACAAACTGAGCTAACATGAACTAACATCAGCTAACAGGCTGAGCTAACATGAGCTAACAGGCTGAGCTAACATGAGCTAACATAAGCTAACATCAACTAACAAACTGAGCTAACATGAGCTAACATGAGCTAACATCAACTAACAAACTGAGCTAACATGAGCGAACAAACTGAGCTAACAGCAGCTAACAGACTGAGCTAACATGAGCTAACAGCAGCTAACAGACTGAGCTAACATGAGCTAACAGCAGCTAACAGACTGAGCTAACATGAGCTAACAGCAGCTACAGCTGTCAGCAGTTTACTTCACTGTCCATCATAAACTCTGTAAATCACAGAGAGTTGAGGCGGAGCAGCCGGAGGACATCAGAGGGAAAACCAGAAAACATTTCCTCCATAAAATATGATCCAGTTTCACCAGAATCAGTGAAATAGTTGCTGCTGTGTGACTTAGTGCCGTAAAGCGTTACGTACTTCTCCCGACCCGGAGCCCAAAGTTACATAGTGTGAGAACAGACGTACGAATGACAGAGACACCGTTCACCTGATCACAGGTCAGAGTGGGTCACCTGATCACAGGTCAGAGTGGGTCACCTGATCACAGGTCAGAGTGGGTCACCTGATCACAGTTCAGAGTGGGTCACCTGATCACAGGTCAGAGTGGGTCACCTGATCACAGGTCAGAGTGGGTCACTTGATCACAGGTCAGAGTGGGTCACCTGATCACAGGTCAGAGTGGGTCACCTGATCACAGGTCAGAGTGGGTCAGCTGATCACAGGTCAGAGTGGGTCACCTGATCACAGGTCAGAGTGGGTCAACAGGAGGTCACAGTTTAGTTTAACGTTGATTTAACGTGTGTTCAGTCAGAAATGTGTCTCCTGTATTGAGTCTTCATCTGTCTGTTGCAGTTCTGTCAGTTAACCAGCAGATGTCAGTGAAGCTCCATCAGTCAGAGCAGATCTACTGCTCAGCTGTTAACCCTTCAGACAGAGAAGAAGACAAGAGGACAGAGGAGGTGTAGAAGAAGAAGAGACTGTGATGTGTAGTTCCTGTCAATTAAAGACAGAATAATTAACCATTGACACATTTAAAAACTTTTGTAATCTCAAATGTAATTCATTGGTCATAAATCATTTTCATATGATATAAATCATCATTAATGACAAGAACTGAATAATACTTGAACCTGTGCACTTAACGAGTTTGGATGCTGAACCGGCCAATCGTAAGCGGAGCTGTGTAACGAGCAGCAGGAGGCGGGGCCTGTGCAGACAGATGGATGTGTGTGTCTCTTCTCTCAGCTGTGTTGACAGAAAGCAGAAAACGATGATTTACTAGGTGAGCGTTTATTCATGCCGTGTCCCGGATGAATAAAGATCAAATTAGAGGTTTATGAGCTCCGCTGTCTATCCTGACATTTATATGAGCTCCGGGCTCGGCTCGCGTGATTTATGTTTACAGCCGCACAGGAAGCAGAAAAAAACAACGACAACAAAAAAACAAATGAAGTCGCCTGAAATCAGATTCTAATGCTCACACAGAGGCATGATGGGAGACGAGGAGCGATTATCTGTCTGTGATCATCAGGCAACCTTATCACACTTAACAGTTAATGTTTCTGTAACGTTGACAGAACGTTCCAATACAAACATATCATCAGTTTGAACTAAAGCTCCCTGCGCCGTCCCTTTAAGAAACACCTGAACAATTCATGACGAGATAAAGGACAAACTTTAACGTTTTCCAATAACTAATGTGATAAACTGGAAAACTTTACGCGTACAGTCGGCCCTCGCGTTAACGCGGTTCACTTTTCGCAGACTCGCTGTTTTGTGGATTTTTTTAGTGTAATTTTGCATGTTTGTTTTTTTACAGCTAATGTACAGTATGAACATGCATTGTGTTCAGCACCGTCAGAGGAACTGTGAGTTACTGGTAATAATTTCTTATGTGTCAAACCTCGTAGACTGATCATTAAAATGATATTTGTTAAAAATGTTTGGCCTTGAAATCAGGTTTCTATCTCTGGTTTCATTTACTAAAACAGTTTTGTTCTTATTTTTGTTAAATCTGTGAAAGTTTGAACTTTGAGAGTTTAAATTAGAGAAATGTTCATGTCTGTCTGAGAAAGGTGTATAAACTGTGTGGTTATGAAGTTTACGGCCTAAAAACATGTATAATAATATTGCGGGTTATTTTTAGAACGTATCCCCACGATACACGAGGGACCACTGTACCTGTGAAGCTGCAGTCTGCTGACCTGGACGGTGCTGTCCCTTTAAGAACTCTGACGTCACGTGTCCGTAAAAACAAAGTTACATCTGATAGCTAATGTTACACAAACATAGCTAGCTGCTTAACGAGTTAGCTAATGACTGATGAACAGAAACACTGGGGGGTTGACAGAACGTTGTCTGAATGTTGGTTATTGGTTTGATTAATGCTTGTGTATTGATTGGTGACGGCGGCTGAGTACAGCAGTACTGTAATACTGTTACTTCAGGAAGTATCCGAGTACAGAGGCGGATCTGAAGACAGCAGCTCCTTCAGGGTCTGCAGGCTGCAGCCACTTGATGGCAGCGGAGCTCCGTGATTGGACAGTGGCAGAAACAGAGAGAGAGGAAAAAACTGCATTTGTCATAAAAGGTGGTGAAAGCGAGGAGGAGGAGGAGGAGGAGGAGGAGGAGGAGGAGGAGGAGAGGCCCGGAGAGCATCCATAATGTATGTGATCAGTCAGAGAGAAACACTGGAGGAAGATGCATATTTACAGAGGTTATGATACTAATGATGACACAGATGCTGAAGCCCACATGATCCGACACAGAGAGGAGGAGGAGGAGGAGGGAGGAGGAGGAGGAGGAGGAGGAGGAGGGGAGGAGAGAGCTTCCTGTCCGTCACTCAAACAAAGAGATGCTGAAAAAAAAAACATAAAATCTGATTTTCATAAAACAAAAGAGGAGTCAGCCAATCAGAGCGGAGATGGTTTCACCTGATTCTGGAGCTTGAAAGGGAATAAAGAAAAGTGTCAGCTGCTGCTCCACACGCGGCTTTCATCCCAGATAAAACATCCACCTCCTCCTCCATCACCTCCACCTCCACCAGAGAGGAGGACAAGGAGACGCTGACTGTGAAACACCGTCAGGAGATTTAAAGGAACTCTCTGTGATTTACGGAGTTTCCTGACGGACAGTGAAGTAAGCTGCTGCCAGCTGTAGCTGCTGTTAGCTGCTGTTAGCTCAGTTTGTTAGCCACGGGAATGCTGATGCCAGAACCAGTCTTTGTGAATAAGAAATTGTTGTTAATATCCGGCCTGTTAAATAAAGGTTAAGTTAAAAAATGAAATGAAAGTAGCTCCAGAATCAGTCAACAACCTGTGAAGTGAAGCCACAACCTGCAGTTCCTCTAACGTCCACCTGAGGCTGGCTCCAGAAGTGAGTCAGTCTCCATAAGTCCCCATGTTTCACAGCAGAAATAAACACTACAACAGACACCAGGTGCACTATGGGAAATGTAGGAACCAATGATTTTGGACTGTGTCCAGGTTTTAGACAGTCTGCGGGGACGCCACGGAGACTACGTCCAGGTTTTAGACAGTCTGCGAAGACGTCACGGAGACTACGTCCAGGTTTTAGACAGTTTGCGAAGACGTCACGGAGACTACGTCCAGGTTTTAGACAGTTTGCGAAGACGTCTCGGAGACTACGTCGAGGTTTTAGACAGTCTGTGGTGACGTCTCAGAGACTACGTCCAGGTTTTAGACAGTCTGTGGGGACGTCACAGAGACTACGTCCAGGTTTTAGACAGTCTGCGGGGACGTCTCAGAGACTACGTCCAGGTTTTAGACAGTCTGCGGGGACGTCTCAGAGACTACGTTCAGGTTTTAGACAGTCTGCGGGGACGTCATGGAGACTACGTCCAGGTTTTGGACAACGAGCACCGTGAAGGCAACACGGAGGGATGTTAAACAATGCTCATTTGCATATTCTACCCAGAGTGCAATGCGGCAAAGCTTCCTGTTAACACGTGTTTGTTTATGTCGACCTTCTTCATTAAAGCAGCCTCACCTCGACATCGCGTCACCCTGCCGCCTCTTCTTCCTCCATGGTTCTGATTCACGGAGCTGAATCCTCATGCTGCTGAATATCTGTGAGATCTGCAGATTCATAGATCTTCTATTTCATCTGGAAGAAAAGAAATATGGACTCAGTTAAGGCGACATAATGGAGGCTTCTTCCTCTGACCTCGCATCGCTTCAGATATTCCCTCAGCATGAAAAGCTGCTGTGCTCTGCTGTTTGTGAGCTGCAGATATATTTCAAATAAACTGCAGGAAATATGTTGTATTGATAAACATGTGCAGCCCACTGAGTATCTGAGATAAATGACTTCTCTTTGTTCGTCAATATACCTGTTTGTTCCCTTAATTCACTCATTTGTGTCCTAAAATTACTTCATTTATTTCCTCTAATTAATAAAACATCGAACATCGATCCACAGGTGACCTCGATGACCCACAGGTATATTCTAATTACCATGACTAACGACAGATTCAGTTAGCAGCAGTTAATTAGCAGTGAGCTACTTTAGCAGGTGGTTAGCCTAAAGCCATCCATCATAAAGTCAAAGCTGAAAAGATCGTTGAGGTCACCTGTGGATCGTTGAGGTCACCTGTGGATTGTTGAGGTCACCTGTGGATTGTTGAGGTCACCTGCGGATCGTTGAGGTCACCTGTGGATTTTTGAGGTCACCTGTGGATCGTTGAGGTCACCTGTGGATCGTTGAGGTCACATGTGGATCGTTGAGGTCACATGCGGATCGTTGAGGTCACCTGTGGATTTTTGAGGTCACCTGCGGATCGTTGAGGTCACCTGTGGATTTTTGAGGTCACCTGTGGATCGTTGAGGTCACCCGTGGATCGTTGAGGTCACATGTGGATCGTTGAGGTCACATGTGGATCGTTGAGGTCACCTGTGGATCGTTGAGGTCACCTGTGGATCGTTGAGGTCACATGTGGATCGTTGAGGTCACATGTGGATCGTTGAGGTCACATGTGGATCGTTGAGGTCACCTGTGGATCGTTGAGGTCACCTGTGGATCGTTGAGGTCACATGTGGATCGTTGAGGTCACATGTGGATCGTTGAGGTCACATGTGGATCTTTGAGGTCACCTTTCGCTCGTTGAGGTCACCCGTGGATCGTTGAGGTCACATGTGGATCGTTGAGGTCCCGGTCACCCGTTCACCTCAACGATCAATGGGTGACCGGGACCTCAACGATCCAAAGGTGACCTGTCTCTCGTTGAAGTCACCTGTGGATCGTTGAGGTCACCTGTGGATCGCTGAGGTCACCTGTGGATCGCTGAGGTCACCCGTGGATCGTTGAGGTCATCTGTGGATCGTTGAGGTCACCTGTGGATCGTTGAGGTCACCTGTGGATCGTTGAGGTCACCTGTGGATCGTTGAGGTCACCTGTGGATCGTTGAGGTCACCTGTGTCTCGTTGAGGTCACCTGTGGATCGTTGAGGTCACCTGTGGATCGTTGAGGTCACCTGCGGATCGTTGAGGTCACCTGTGGATCGTTGAAGTCACCTGTGGCTTCAGCAGCGGCTGATATTAGCGACTAGTCCAGCAGCGGCTGATATCAGAGCGGCTGATATCAGAGACTAGTCCAGCAGCTGATATCAGAGACTAGTCCAGCAGCGGCTGATATCAGAGACTAGTCCAGCAGCTGATATCAGAGACTAGTCCAGCAGCGGCTGATATCAGAGACTAGTCCAGCAGCGGCTGATATCAGAGACTAGTCCAGCAGCAGCTGATATCAGAGACTAGTCCAGCAGCGGCTGACATCAGAGACTAGTCCAGCAGCGGCTGATATCAGAGACTAGTCCAGCAGCAGCTGATATCAGAGACTAGTCCAGCAGCGGCTGATATCAGAGACTAGTCCAGCAGCGGCTGACATCAGCGACTAGTCCAGCAGCGGCTGATATCAGAGACTAGTCCAGCAGCGGCTGACATCAGCGACTAGTCCAGCAGCGGCTGATATCAGAGACTAGTCCAGCAGCGGCTGACATCAGCGACTAGTCCAGCGGCGGCTGATATCAGAGACTAGTCCAGCGGCGGCTGATATCAGAGACTAGTCCAGCAGCGGCTGATATCAGAGACTAGTCCAGCAGCGGCTGACATCAGCGACTAGTCCAGCAGCGGCTGATATCAGAGACTAGTCCAGCAGCGGCTGATATCAGAGACTAGTCCAGCAGCGGCTGATATCAGAGACTAGTCCAGCAGCGGCTGATATCAGAGACTAGTCCAGCAGCTGATATCAGAGACTAGTCCAGCAGCGGCTGATATCAGCGACTAGTCCAGCAGCTGATATCAGAGACTAGTCCAGCAGCGGCTGATATCAGAGACTAGTCCAGCAGCTGATATCAGAGACTAGTCCAGCAGCGGCTGATATCAGAGACTAGTCCAGCAGCGGCTGATATCAGAGACTAGTCCAGCAGCGGCTGATATCAGAGACTAGTCCAGCAGCTGATATCAGAGACTAGTCCAGCAGCGGCTGATATCAGAGACTAGTCCAGCAGCGGCTGATATCAGAGACTAGTCCAGCAGCGGCTGATATCAGCGACTAGTCCAGCAGCAGCTGATATCAGAGACTAGTCCAGCAGCGGCTGATATCAGCGACTAGTCCAGCAGCGGCTGATATCAGAGACTAGTCCAGCAGCAGCTGATATCAGAGACTAGTCCAGCAGCAGCTGATATCAGAGACTAGTCCAGCAGCAGCTGATATCAGCGACTAGTCCAGCAGCAGCTGATATCAGAGACTAGTCCAGCAGCGGCTGATATCAGCGACTAGTCCAGCAGCGGCTGATATCAGAGACTAGTCCAGCAGCAGCTGATATCAGAGACTAGTCCAGCAGCGGCTGATATCAGCGACTAGTCCAGCAGCGGCTGATATCAGAGACTAGTCCAGTAGCAGTCAGTCCAGCTCGGCGTCTGTCTTTCAGCCTTTACTCGGTTACATTGCCGGCTCTGGTCCAGATCTCCTTTGCTAACGGACAGCGAGCAACACAAACTAATGTTAGCTTAGTCCACAGATGTCAACAACGACCAACAAACACAGAGCAACATCATTCTGATTACAAGTCAGTTTCTGGTGGAACAGGTTCATCACTTTGTTTTGGTTCTGTTGGACCCGATCATCACAGCCTCCATGTGTCGACTTTGATGGCAGCTGCTACATAGTGACTTGCAGAGCAGTATGATGATTGACAGGTGGAGTCCGAGCCGTCGTATGTGTTTATGTCTGTAGCTGCTAGTGGATGAAGTCAGTGTTTCATTTCTCTCTTATTATAAGTTGAATATGTTTTGAGATGCGCTGGCTTCCTGTGGGTTCTGTTCACACACAGATAAATTGGGTTTGGACTTCCTGCATTGAAAACATGACAATTATTCTGTTAGCGTTTAGCATCGGCTCAGACGTAAAGCATTTTATCTGCAAGTCAAGAAGACCTGCAGAGCCGCTCTAACCTGGACAATTACAGAAACAGAAATCTATTTTTCATGAGGCCGAGTGGAAATGTGATTTAAAAAAGGAACATTATGAATCATCGCGTGCGTGCAGCACACAGAGGAAGACATCCACACGTCCTCACAGATTGAAAAAGTAAATGGTTTGAGATCCCAGGACTCGGTAATTGACTCGACACTTTGCTGTCGTATGAATGTGTTGTTGTGCAGACAGACGCTGATCTCACTTCAGCCTGTCATGCTTCAGCTCTCAGACTCTTTAGTATTCTGGATGAAGGAGTCAGGATGACACATGCAGCTCCTCAAAGCGCTGCACTTCTTCTTTTTGTCTTTAATTCCTGCAGCGTTCAAACCCGATCACCTGAATACAAATGTGCCCACTGGTCCACCGTTTCCAAATGTTTTGATCAGGGACTTTAAAATCCGACCAACGATGAGAAAAAGTCACGTATAGCTTCAGCTTAACCACTTCCTAAAGTAGCTAACAGCTAATTAACTGCTGCTAACTGAATCTAACGTTAGCATGCTAACAGAACCGGGCTCAGCAGCTGGACCGGACCGGGTTGTAGCACAGGCTCTGAGACCGACAGGGACTAACGTGACAGAACCGAGGAGACTGACAGACTTTATAAAGGAAACAGTGATCAGCAGCAGGAGAGCTAAAGCTAATAAAACAAAGCTAACACAGCTAACACTGAGGACCCAGCTGGTTTGGAGCTAACTGCTAATGTAGCTAACTGCTAATGTAGCTAACGGCTAATGTAGCTAACGGCTAATGTAGCTAACTGCTAATGTAGCTAACTGCTAACATTAGTTAATGTTATAACCTTAATTAGACTGGACACTGCCGGTTCAGAGGTTCTGTCTCTGTGTTCGCTGTTAGACTGGACACTGCTGGTTCAGAGGTTCTGTCTCTGTGTTCACTGTTAGACTGGACGCTGCCGGTTCAGAGGTTCTGTCGCCGTGTTCACTGTTAGACTGGACACTGCCGGTTCAGAGGTTCTGTCGCCGTGTTCGCTGTTAGACTGGACGCTGCTGGTTCAGAGGTTCTGTCGCCGTGTTCGCTGTTAGACTGGACACTGCTGGTTCAGAGGTTCTGTTGCTGTGTTCACTGTTAGACCTGACACTGCTGGTTCAGAGGTTCTGTCGCTGTGTTCGCTGTTAGACCGGACACTGCCGGTTCAGAGGTTCTGTCGCCGTGTTCGCTGTTAGACTGGACACTGCCGGTTCTGAGGTTCTGTCGCCGTGTTCGCTGTTAGACTGGACACTGCCGGTTCTGAGGTTCTGTCGCCGTGTTCGCTGTTAGACTGGACACTGCCGGTTCAGAGGTTCTGTCGCCGTGTTCGCTGTTAGACTGGACACTGCCGGTTCTGAGGTTCTGTCGCCGTGTTCGCTGTTAGACTGGACACTGCCGGTTCTGAGGTTCTGTCGCCGTGTTCGCTGTTAGACTGGACACTGCCGGTTCTGAGGTTCTGTCGCCGTGTTCGCTGTTAGACTGGACACTGCCGGTTCAGAGGTTCTGTCGCCGTGTTCGCTGTTAGACTGGACTCTGCCGGTTCAGAGGTTCTGTCGCCGTGTTCGCTGTTAGACTGGACACTGCCGGTTCAGAGGTTCTGTTGCTGTGTTCACTGTTAGACTGGACACTGCTGGTTCAGAGGTTCTGTTGCCGTGCTCACTGTTAGACTGGACACTGCCGGTTCAGAGGTTCTGTCGCTGTGTTCACTGTTAGACTGGACACTGCTGGTTCAGAGGTTCTGTCGCCGTGTTCGCTATTAGACTGGACACTGCCGGTTCAGAGGTTCTGTCGCCGTGTTCGCTATTAGACTGGACACTGCCGGTTCAGAGGTTCTGTTGCTGTGTTCACTGTTAGACTGGACACTGCCGGTTCAGAGGTTCTGTCTCTGTGTTCACTGTTAGACTGGACACTGCTGGTTCAGAGGTTCTGTTGCTGGTTCAGAGGTTCTGTTGCTGTGTTCACAGGTTCTGTTGCTCGTTCAGAGGTTCTGTTGCCGGTTCAGAGGTTCTGTTGCCGGTTCAGAGGTTCTGTTGCCGGTTCAGAGGTTCTGTTGCTGGTTTAGAGGTTCTGTTGCATTACCTTTTGGCAGCTGCAAACACCATCAGTATCCACAACACATTTTACGTACACTAGTCTTTTTAAATGACAGTTGTATATATTATTGAATTGATTCTTCTGCTGTATTTCCTGAGTTAAAGCTATGCTCCTATCCTCCTTTGTATTGTTCTGTGTAGTCCCGTGTTATTCTGAGTCTGAAGAAGAAGAGGTGGAGGCGTGATGAAGGAGGAGGTGAGGGAAGCTGCAGCAGCAGCAGCGTTCTCCCAGAGGACCCTCGGTCCCTCTCGTCGATCCACGCCTCCTCCGTCACTCACATGTGGACGGCGGCAGCTCGCAGACCGACCAAAGCTTTTCAGTCTCTTCAAAACTTTATTATATTTTCTCCACACGGCGGGCGTACTTTCGTGGACTGATGGACAGATCTCTCTGGGGATCTCGGAGAAGAGGAAGGCACTCTGTGGACGAATCCAATAAAAATATAAAAATATGACAATATGACAAAAGCTTTCCACAGATTCTGTTGGACTATGATTGAAATGTAAAGTCTGTACCTGCATTTACATTGTGGGGATGAAAAACCTACTTACTTACCCGTTATCGCACCTTGGACAACTGGACTTGCTTAGTTTCTTTAGTTTCTGGTGTCGACCAAGTTCAAGTTCACCTGAGTGCAGGTGTGTTAAAAACATCTGAAACCATTTTGAATCTGTCAGCTGCAAACAGTGCAGTGCTAAATCACTTCACAGACATCTACACCATGTGACCCTAACCAATCACAGAGCAGGAAGAGTCAACAACCCACAGGTGTCCTTAACGACACACAGGTGACCTTAACGACACACAGGTGACCTTAACGACACACAGGTGACCTTAACGACACACAGGTGACCTTAACGACACACAGGTGACCTTAACGACACACAGGTGACCTTAACGACACACAGGTGACCTTAAACACACAGGTGTCCTTAACGACACACAGGTGACCTTAACGACCCACAGGTGACCTTAACGACACACAGGTGACCTTAACGACACACAGGTGAGAAGTCAGAAAATATTTGCTGGTTTTCCCTCTGATGTCTTTAGCTTTAGCCTAACCACTTGCTAAAGTAGTTAAACACTCATTAAACTAAATTTGCTATTAGAAGCTAACAGAACCGGGTTTGAGCTCAGCTTCTTAGACCAGTGAGGCCTCAGAGGTTCCACTGCCGATTGATTTACAGACTTGGCATGGACATGGAAAGGTTGCTCCGTGTCTACTTAACAAGAGGTTAAAGGAGAACACACAGACTCATTAGGAGGTGACGACGCTGAAAGTTTGAGGACGCTTTTGCTCGTCCGCCGTCGCCTCCACAAGAACAATGAGATCGGATCTAATGAGCTGATCTGAGCGCCGAGCGCAGACAGAGGGAGGAACCGAGCTGATGTTTGTGGAAACGTCCTGTCCGGCTGGAGATAATAATCCTGGACAGTCGTGCGGTCGTGAACGCCTCGTCAAGCCGAGTGTCCTTCTGAGGCTCGTTTGGTGATTCATCATAACGGAGGCTCAGTGAACGCCTCGGAGAAACGCTGCTTTTTATCTCACTGTCTTTGGGCCAAGTCTGATCTCCGCTGTCTCCTTGTTTCATGAAGAAGAAGAGGAACATTAGAAGTTTTGGCCTAATTAAAACTTTCCTTTATGGCGTACAGGTGCTCGGATGATCGCGGAGTGGAACTGACAAAGGCTGAGCTATCTGGAAATCCGGCCCTCAGATTAAAACCATCACACCTGAGCGCAGAGACAGAGTCGGTGTTAACTCGGTTTTAATGCTTTCTGTTTAATCTGGGTGGCAGCAGCCTCTCACCTTCATCTGTCTCCTGTGAAGTTCCTCTTTAAAATATTCAGAAAGTGAACCGAGGCAGGCACACGTCTGTGTTTAAACTTTAAAACCTCGAGACTCTGCGAGATGTCAGCAAAAATCCAAGTGAGGAGCCGCCGCTTTGAGGCTGCGACTCATCGAGCGCATTTGAATTTTATGACTTAATGTTAAAAGAGAAACGGTGTGATGGAAAATGTCACTTATTGACAGAGACTGCTGTGAGAGGGTGTGTGTTCTATGGGAAACATTTGTTCCTGAGAGACGGCGACTGTCACAGGCAAAGTTTAGAAAGGCTGATTAAAGGAGCATACCGCACGGAAACTTTAACCTTTGACACAAAAAAACATTCAGCTGTCTTCATGTTGTCCTCATAGTCTCCGTCTTGGTGTGTTCAAGGACACTTCAGCAACTGACGGTAAAATGTGTGTCCAACATGAACGCAGCTAAAAGGTGTTTTCAGCCACTCAGATATGAGATGTTGGTGAGTCTTTGAATGCAGCAGCAGATATGTTTATGTCGGCCTGTGACCCCGGTCTGTGAACCCAGCTTCTGAACCCAGCCTCTGAACCCAGCCTCTGAACCCAGCCTCTGAATCTGCCTTGTGAACCCAGCCTCTGAACTCGGCCTCTGAACCCGGCCTCTTAACTCGGCCTCTGAACCCGGCCTCTGAACACGGTCTGTGAACCCGGCCTGTGAACCCGGCCTGTGAACCCGGCCTCTGAACTCGGCCTCTGAACCCGGCCTCTGAACACGGTCTGTGAACAAGGCCTCTAAACCCAGCCTCTGAACCCGGCCTCTAAACCCGGCCTCTGAACCCGGCCTGTGAACCCGGCCTATAAACCCAGCCTCTAAACCCGTTCTCTGAACCCGGCCTCTGAACCCGGCCTCTAAACCCGGCCTCTAAACCCGGTCTCTGAACCCGGCCTGTGAACCCGGCCTATAAACCCGGCCTATAAACCCAGCCTCTGAACCCGGCCTCTGAACCCGGCCTCTGAACCCGGCCTCTGAACCCGGCCTCTAAACCCGGCCTATAAACCCAGCCTCTGAACCCGGCCTCTGAACCCGGCCTATAAACCCAGCCTCTGAACCCGGCCTCTGAACCCGGCCTCTGAACCCGGCCTCTGAACCCGGCCCGTGTCCAGTCTAACAGGGAATACCATGTTAGCAGTTAGCTAGTGTTAGCTGTGTTAGCTTTGTTAGCTTAGCTTTAGTCTGTGAATCTCCTCAGTACTGTAACATTGTTCCCTGTTGGTCTCAGAGCCTGTGCTCCAGCCCGGTCCAGTCCAGCTGCTGAGCCCGGTTCTGCTGCCTTCCAACAGCATATTGTGTATAAAATCTGACCCAGTTTGACCCGGGCTGAAGGTTCGGCTGTAGGTTCACCGTCTGCTCCTTTAAAGCAGCAGCAGCAGCTGAATCTCCATCCAGGCCTCCGAGCTCGCTCGCCCGGCTCTCCACTTATGAATAATGAAAATCAGAGCTGAATTATTAATGCAGATTTTTGCACACAATCTGCAGAGGCCATTATCCAGATCTGTGATGGATCTCATTTAATTCTGACAGATTAGATGGATCCACAGTCGTGCGGACCTGCTGAGGTGATTACACAGATAATCTGGAGTCGTCTTGATTAGCGCTCGGCTGAAAGGTTAGGATCAAATTTTCCATATGAATGAGATCCAGGTTTGTTTTCCTTGATCGGTGGAAATGTCAGCTCCCCTGACGGATGCAGGGGGGGGGGGGGTCCGCCACAGATGCCCCGCCCCCCTCCATCTGTGAAAGGTCGGGTTCAGACGGCACCCCCCGAACGAGCGCTCAGATATCCACTTATCTTCTGAAAGCCCACAAACGAGGTAATCCTCTGATTTGACACCCCGACCAGACGCTCATTACTCGCAGCTCGTTCTGTGGCCGACCGCTCGAAATTCCACGTCAGGTCGAGTTTCCCTCTGTCCGCTTTATACAAAATATGAAGCTGAGTGGAGAAACAGGCCCAGCAGCAACACAACCAGCCAGCAGCGCCGATACCAACACGTTCTTTAAATAAAACCCGCATTTATATTCATCTGTACTTAATGTACGCGCATGAAAGCAGCGAGTGGAGCTAATTTAACCTCAACACCTCAATAAAACTGCCGCCGAGTGACTGTAATGAACCGTGATCAAGAACCAGGAGCAGCCGAGTCAACAACAAGAGATCTGGATCCACGAGGCCGGGACTGGCGTGGTCATGGTGGGATGGCGATCCTGGTGGTCACAACTCAGCTAACATTAGCCAGATACAACATACATGTAGAGAAAGACTTTATTATCATTTGATTGACAACATGAATAAAATCATCTCACATCTCGAACGTTACCTGCTGGTGTTTGGATTAAAAATAGTCTTTATCTGTTTTTGCTCGTTAACATTAACGAGTTTTTGTGAACTGTTCGAGTCCGAGCAGACGTCTTTAGATGAAGCAGACGCAGATGATCTCACATCGCTCCATAAATAACTTTAAAAACCACGACACCGACTCTTCTGTTCGTGGTTATTTTAATCGAAACATTAAGAACATTTCACAGACGAGAGATGTTTTGGTTTTCGGTGAAGAAGAAGAGACGATCCTCCGCTTCACTTCCCTTCACCTGACACCTCCACTCGTCTGTAAGTGGAGAAGACGAAGTCCTCGTCGAATCAGCCAACACCAGCGAGGCTGATTGTTGCGTGCGCGCTCTCTCGTCTTATCTGAGCTCGTGTGATCACAGCCGCTGTTAAACTCCCACGGCAAATCACAGAGTGGAACAACTCCCCAGAGAGAGCCGAGAGAACAGAGGCGCTAAAAAACGAAAAGCATCAATTAACATGTCAGAGGAGGCAGAAGAAGCGAGCGGAGCTCCGAAATACCTCCAATAACCCCCTGTGGAAATAAAAGAGCTCACAGCTCTCGTTAGATTTTATATAAAGTACAAAGTCCCTGTGAACAGGTGACGATCATCATGACAGGGTTCAGGAACAACTGTTAAAGAACCTTTAAAAAACCAATCAAACCGTGAGGAACCGGCTGATCTGATGCGGTGAGCGTGCAGTAGGCCGAGGAGACGATGATTGGATGCAGGTGGATGCAGCCGGCTCCACCTCCACCCAGCAAACCACACCCACCTCTGCAAGGAGAGCACCTGGAGCCCGACCCCCCCTCAACACGCCACATTCCCACTCATATTAACGTTACATTGACGTTACATTAACGTTTATCATCAACCGTAGATACTGACAAAGATGAACGTTTTTCTAACGTATGTTCAAAAAACATTTCAGCTGATAACACACCTGATCAGACACCGTCAGTAACCAAACCATTAACTAACATTCAGACAACCTTATTATATAAACAGTGAGCTAGTGTTTCTGTAGCGTTGACAGAACGTTCCTAAACAAACATATCATCACGTCTGAAGTGTTCGATTATCTGACTCCACATGTGTGTTATGGTGTTATGGTGAGTATTCACAGGTGGTGCATGCATGTCGGGTCACGTTACATTGGTGAAGGTCTGAAGTTGGACAGTGATCTGGGCGCTCTGTCTGTGGGCGTCGTCCGCGCTCCGCCAGCTCGCTCCTGGATTAATCGTCTCTTCTAAAGGTTAAATGAAAGCGCGAGGCGAGCCGGCGTGCAGATGTTCCTCTTGACACGAGCGCGTGATCCCGTCAGAAGATCAGTCAGGAAAGCAAACGTGAAGCCGGCTCGGCTTTATCAGAGGAAATCATCCAGCTTTAATAGTTTTTTAATGAGTTTGTGGAATGCATTCTGGCGACAGTCTAATAAAGGACGGGCTCTGCTCGGAGACCGAGCTGAATAATGTATAAGGGCAGAGGTAGCACTAATGAAAAGATGATGAGAGGCATTCCTGTGAGAGGAAAGGTGCCAGGAAAAGTTGAAAGAGAGGCCCAATTAATCTTCATGTGCTTACGGAAGAAATGAAACAAAGGCGGGAAACAGAAAGAGCGGCAGTTTGAGCTGGAGAGAGCGAACACAGAGACTCCTGAAGAGAAGGAGAGACACGTCAGGAGAAGGAAGCATCAGAGGAAACACACCTGCCCTGTTTACCCACAGGAGGAGGAGAGGAAAAATAAGGAAGCAGAGATGAGGAGGCAAAAAACCAGGAGGTATGAAAGGAAAGAAGAGAAAGTAGAGGTGAGACCTCCTCGCCTGTTTCTCCTCCTTGCATTGTGTTTCCATTTTCATCTCCTCCTCCTCCTCCTCCCTCTGCTCTCGCTTCACCTCCTCTGATCAGACTCTAACAGTCGTCTCCTCCTGTCTCCACGTCCCACCTCGGGTCATCAGAGGCTCAGGTGCTGCAGATTCTTCACGGTGTTCGATTCTCTGCTGCTTCAAACATGACGAGGTTACACGGACAAACATGGAGGAGGGAGGACAGACAGACAGACAGACAGACAGACAGACAGACAGACAGACAGACAGACAGACAGACAGACGAGTTAATGAGTGGAGATAACTGTTGAAGGATGCTCCGATAGATAAAAACCACGAGAGCTGAACTAATGTGAGATGCAGAGAGGAAGTCAGCTGAGAGAACACACACACACACACACACACACACACACACACACACACACACACACACACTGTGTTGCTCGCTGTAGAGTTGTGGAGGGGGAAGACATGCGTTTCTCGAGTCTATACTGATATAATAATGAAATAATATAATAATATAATAATATACTGATATACTGATATAACAGTTACTGTGTATTTATTTGAGGGTCTTCTGTTTATTTTAAAGCAGTTTGAAGTTAAATATCTTTCATGTTAAAGTTGGACTGAACGTCATTTAAAAACATGTTAATGAAGCACTTTACCATCGCGCCACATGTTCTCCACCTCTCCGGTAATTCGGGTTCAGCGGATGTTGAACCCAGAACAAACGCCGCCTCTTATCGGACTGTGACCTTTGACCCCGGCCGGTTGAATAAATGAGCAGGTATTAGAGGCCAGACACAGTTAAGTGGCAGTTTATGCAAATGAGAGGTGATCTCTCCACCTGCTGCGATAACCTCACCTTAATCCTCCGCCTCCTCCGACCTCCTCCAACCGCCTCTTTCACTTTCATTAGTTTAATCGCTGCCTCCCGAAAAAACAGAAATAAGTTACAAACCTTCCCTAATTCCTCCTCTTCATTTCCTCCTCTTCACTTCCTCCTCTTCACTTCCTCCTCTTCACTTCCTCCTCTGCATTTCCTCCTCTTCATTTCCTCCTCTTCATTTCCTCCTCTTCACTTCCTCCTCTGCATTTCCTCCTCTTCATTTCCTCCTCTTCATTTCCTCCTCTGCATTTTCTCCTCTTCCTCCTCCTCTTCCTCCTCCTCTTCATTTCCTCCTCTGCATTTCCTCCTCTTCATTTCCTCCTCTGCATTTCCTCCTCTTCATTTCCTCCTCTTCATTTCCTCCTCTGCATTTCCTCCTCTTCACTTCCTCCTCTTAATTTCCTCCTCTGCATTTCCTCCTCTCCTTCCTCTTCTTCATTTCCTCCTCTGCATTTCCTCTTCTTCATTTCCTCCTCTGCATTTCCTCCTCTGCATTTCCTCCTCTTAATTTCCTCCTCTGCATTTTCTCCTCTTCATTTCCTCCTCTTCATTTCCTCCTCTGCATTTCCTCCTCTCCTTCCTCCTCTTCATTTCCTTTCCTTTCCTCCTCTGCATTTCCTCCTCTTCCTTTCCTCCTCTGCATTTCCTCCTCTTCATTTCCTCCTCTGCATTTCCTCCTCTGCATTTCCTCCTCTTAATTTCCTTCTCTGCATTTTCTCCTCTTCATTTCCTCCTCTTCATTTCCTCCTCTGCATTTCCTCCTCTCCTTCCTCCTCTTCATTTCCTCCTCTGCATTTCCTCCTCTGCATTTCCTCCTCCTCTCCTCTCATTTCCTCCTCTCTTTCATTTCTCCTCTGCATTCCTCCTCTCATTTCCTCCTCTGCATTTCCTCCTCTTCATTTCCTCCTCTCCTTCCTCCTCTTCATTTCCTCCTCTGCATTTCCTCCTCTCCTTCCTCCTCTTCATTTCCTCCTCTGCATTTCTTCCTCTTCATTTCCTCCTCTCCTTCCTCCTCTTCATTTCCTCCTGATCACTTCCTCCTCTTCACTTCCTCCTCTTCACTTCCTCCTCTTCATTTCTTCCTATTCACTTCCTCCTCTTCACTTCCTCCTCTTCATTTCTTCTCTTCATTTTTCCTCCTCTTCTTATTTCCTCCTCTGCATTTCCTCCTCTCTTCACTTTCCTCCTCTCCTCATTTCCTCCTCTTCACATCCTCCTCTGCATTTCCTCCTCTTCATTTCCTCCTCCTCTGCATTTCCTCCTCTTCACTTCCTCCTCTTCACTTCCTCCTCTGCATTTCCCTCTGCATTTCCTTCTCTCCTTCCTCCTCTTCATTCCTCCTCTCTCTGCATTTCCTCCTCTTCACTTCCTCCTCTTCATTTCCTCCTCTTCACTTCCTCCTCTGCATTTCCTCCTCTTCATTTCCTCCTCTTCACTTCCTCCTCTTCACTTCCTCCTCTTCACTTCCTCCTCTTCACTTCCTCCTCTTCATTTCCTCCTCTGCATTTCTTCCTCTTCACTTCCCCCTCTGCATTTCCTCCTCTTCATTTCCTCCTCTGCATTTCCTCCTCTTCATTTCCTCCTCTTCATTTCCTCCTCTTCACTTCCTCCTCTTCACTTCTCTCTTCCTTCCTCCTCTTCATTTCCTCTCTGCATTTCCTCCTTTTATCACTTCCTCCTCTTCACTTCCTCCTCTGCATTTCCTCCTCTTCATTTCCTCCTCTGCATTTCCTCCTCTTCACTTCCTCCTCTTCATTTCCTTCTCTTCACTTCCTCCTCTGCATTTCCTCCTCTTCATTTCCTCCTCTGCATTTCCTCCTCCTCTTCACTTCTCCTTCCTCCTCTTCCTTCCTCCTCTGCATTTCCTCCTCTGCATTTCCTTCTCTCCTTCCTCCTCTTCATTTCCTCCTCTTCACTTCTTCTCTTCATTCCCTCTTCATTTCCTCCTCTGCATTTCCTCCTCTGCATTTCCTCCTCTCCTTCCTCCTCTTCATTTCCTCCTCTTTCCATTTCCTCCTCTCTCTTCACTTCCTCTTCTTCCTCCTCTTCACTTTCCTCCTCTTCACTTCCTCCTCTGCATTTCCTCCTCTTCACTTCCTCCTCTTCACTTCCCCCTCTGCATTTCCTTCTCTTCATTTCCTCCTCTGCATTTCCTCCTCTCATTTCCTCCTCTCTTCACTTCCTCCTCCTCCTCTTCCTTCCTCCTTTCACTTCCTCCTCTTCATTTCCTCCTCTGCATTTCCTCCTCTTCACTTCCCCTCTTCACTTCTCCTCTGCATTTCCTCCTCCTCTTCATTTCCTCCTTCCTCCTCTGCATTTCCTCCTTTGCATTTCCTCCTCTTCATTTCCTCCTCTTCACTTCCTCCTCTGCATTTCCTCCTCTTCATTTCCTCCTCTGCATTTCCTCCTCTTCACTTCCTCCTCTTCACTTCCTCCTCTGCATTTCCTCCTCTGCATTTCCTTCTCTCCTTCCTCCTCTTCATTTCCTCCTCTTCACTTCCTTCTCTTCATTTCCTCCTCTTCATTTCCTCCTCTGCATTTCCTCCTCTGCATTTCCTCCTCTCATTCCTCCTCTCCTTCCTCCTCTTCATTTCCTCCTCTTCATTTCCTCCTCTGCATTTCCTCCTCTCCTTCCTCCTCTTCATTTCCTCCTCTTCATTTCCTCCTCTGCATTTCCTCTCTTTCCTCCTTTATTGTCCTCCCCTTCCCTATTTCCGTATTATCTTCCCTCTCTGTTAATAAAGGAACATAAATGTTGGAAGTGAAAAGTTGAGGAAGTAGGAAAGGTGTGTGTGTGTGTGTGTGTGTGTGTGTGTGTGTGTGTGTGTGTGTGTGTGTGTGTGTGTGTGTGTGTTCTCTCAGCTGACTTCCTCTCTGCATCTCACATTAGTTCAGCTCTCGTGGTTTTTATCTATCGGAGCATCCTTCAACAATTATCTCCACTCATTAACTCGTCTGTCTGTCTGTCTGTCTGTCTGTCTGTCTGTCTGTCTGTCTGTCTGTCTGTCTGTCTGTCTGTCTGTCTGTCTGTCTGTCTGTTCTGTCTGTCTGTCTGCCTGTCTGTCTGTCTGTCTGTCCTCCCTCCTCCATGTTTGTCCGTGTAACCTCGTCATGTTTGAAGCAGCAGAGAATCGAACACCGTGAAGAATCTGCAGCACCTGAGCCTCTGATGACCCGAGGTGGGACGTGGAGTCAGGAGGAGACGACTGTTAGAGTCTGATCAGAGGTTGGTATGTAAATGAGGAGGACAGGAAGTGTGAACATCCACGTTTAAGCTCTGCTGGAACTATTTGTTGCTCATCAGTGTATTCATCCACCAGCATGAACGCTCTAATTTAAAAAGTGTCAACAAACGAGCCCGGACCCTGATCGGCTCCTCTACAGGAGTTCAGATCACGCAAGTAAATTATTTAACGTACGTAACGTGACGTTAAACTCAAACCAAACTGCAACACTTCCACAACGTCTCCCACAGTTTGTTGCTGTTACCATGACACCGAGGTTACGTGGTCCGTCCTGAGTTACCCAGAAGAAGACAGCTGTGTCACTGGGACTCTCCGGTCCTCCTCAGCCTCAGCTCGGTGTCGATCCAGTTTACCTGCTTAGTTTTGTTCTGGTTATTTCAATCATCTTTAACCAAATCACACACAGCGATCCGGTGTGATCTCCTTCTGATCACTGATGTAACATTTTCTCACTTCCAGTCACGGAGCGACCTCTGGGGAGGCCTCGGTCATAATACATCAGTTGCAGTGTGATGTGATGCTGGGCTGCACTGAAGGAGTTAGCAGTTTGTGGACTTGTCTTCAGTACGCGGCTCCTCGTCCCGGCAGTGTTTAACCTCCCCCCGCCGCTCTGATTGAAGCTCAATAAAAAGTTGAGTTTAACGAGCCGAGCCTGGGTCTGGAAGCTGCATTGTCTCTGCTCTTCTTCTCATTAAGCGAGTGGGAGACGATGATTTCTTTTCTTTTCTTCTACGCCGAGCGCCGAGGTGGAATTACACCCCTGTGCTGCTTTTCTTCTGGGTGCTTTTATGGATCTCAGCTTCTCCTGCAGCCGGGCGGCAGATTATTAATCAGATTCATAAATAATAAAAGATGGCAGCGAGGGCCCTGGGCACCGGGGCCACTGCTTCTTCCACAGCGTGGAGAGATGACGGAGGATAAGTCAGAGAGAACAATATTAACACAAAGCCGCCTGGATTTATCCAAAGTCTGCTTACAGTCCACCCGAGGAGGACGGACGCTCCACGTCTTTATATTCTGCCTGCAGCTCAGGACGGCAGGGACATTAGCATGAGGCTAATCCTGCTCTCTGAGCTGCTCATGTTTCAACTGTGTGAATAAAGTTTATACCAGCCGCTCTTCACACTTCAACATGTTGGACTTTATAGCATTAAACTCTTAGCGTAGCTTCATCCAAAGCTCAAAAACAAACATGTTTATTTCTGCTGTGAAGTTTTTAACATGGGGACTTATGGAGACTGACTCACTTCTGGAGCCAGCCTCAGGTGGACGTTAGAGGAACTGCAGCTTTTGTTACTTCACAACATTGAGGCGACTAAACAACAACAAAAAAACAGTTTCCATCCATCAGTTTAAATAAATATAAATAATACATAAATAGATTTTCAGTTTTCTGTTGTTTTTGCATTTGTCCCATATTTATTTCAATAAACTGCTTCTGTATGCATTCCTACTTCGTTATGCAAATGAAGCATCAGAGTGGATGCAGTTTAAATTCATTCTTTAAGTGGAAACAGGAAAGTAAATCAACGTTTAAAACTGTTCCAGGTGCCTTTAACGTCATGTTCATTTATTTATTCATTATTTATTGTTCTCCATAAAAAATGTTGAAATGTTTGAATTTTGTCGTTCCATCATTTTCTAAAAACGATGTGGATAGAACCACTGACACTGTGGTTTTAAACCAGCTGTTCTTATTTAATGAAACAGAACCTGGAGGTTCTGGAGGTTCTGGAGGTTCTGGCCCTGTTTGGGCTGCTGCCTCTCTTCTGGTTCTCCTCCCACACTGAAGCAGACAGCCACACACTGCATGTGAGTCCACTTAGAAACCCTCATATATACATGCAGTCATGCTAAATGGCTGATGTGCAATTAAAGGAAACAGTGTAATGAACGCTGTCAGAGTTTATCATGTTTACTCTCAACACGACGACGCAGTTATGAGATTTTAATTAGAGAACTGTTTACGTCAAAGAGAACTTTGACTGTTCATGATGTGTAAACCTGTGACCCACTCTGACCTGTGATCAGGTGACCCACTCTAACCTGTGATCAGGTGACCCACTCTGACCTGTGATCAGGTGACCCACACTGACCTGTGATCAGGTGACCCACTCTGACCTGTGATCAGGTGACCCACTCTAACCTGTGATCAGGTGACCCACTCTGACCTGTGATCAGCTGACCCACTCTGACCTGTGATCAGGTGACCCACACTGACCTGTGATCAGGTGACCCACACTGACCTGTGATCAGGTGATCCACTCTGACCTGTGATCAGGTGACCCACTCTGACCTGTGATCAGGTGATCCACTCTGACCTGTGATCAGGTGACCCACTCTGACCTGTGATCAGGTGATCCACTCTGACCTGTGATCAGGTGACCCACTCTGACCTGTGATCAGGTGATCCACTCTGACCTGTGATCAGGTGACCCACTCTGACCTGTGATCAGGTGATCCACTCTGACCTGTGATCAGGTGAACGGTGTCTCTGTCATTCGTACGTCTGTTCTCACACTATGTAACTTTGGGCTCCGGGTCGGGAGAAGTACGTAACGCTTTACGGCACTAAGTCACACAGCAGCAACTATTTCACTGATTCTGGTGAAACTGGATCATATTTTATGGAGGAAATGTTTTCTGGTTTTCCCTCTGATGTCCTCCGGCTGCTCCGCCTCAACTCTCTGTGATTTACAGAGTTTATGATGGACAGTGAAGTAAACTGCTGACAGCTGTAGCTGCTGTTAGCTCATGTTAGCTCAGTCTGTTAGCTGCTGTTAGCTCATGTTAGCTCAGTCTGTTAGCTGCTGTTAGCTCATGTTAGCTCAGTCTGTTAGCTGCTGTTAGCTCATGTTAGCTCAGTTTGTTAGCTGCTGTTAGCTCATATTAGCTCAGTCTGTTAGCTGCTGTTAGCTCATGTTAGCTCAGTCTGTTAGCTGCTGTTAGCTCATATTAGCTCAGTTTGTTAGCTCATGTTAGCTCAGTCTGTTAGCTTGTGTTAGCTCATGTTAGCTCAGTCTGTTAGCTGCTGTTAGCTCATGTTAGCTCAGTCTGTTAGCTTGTGTTAGCTCAGTCTGTTAGCTGCTGTTAGCTCGTGTTAGCTCAGTTCGTCAGCTTGGCAGTGAGCTCAAGGCTAAAAGACAGACGCCGAGCTGGACGGACTGCTGCTGGACTAGTCGCTGATATCGGCCGCTGCTGGACTAGTCTCTGATATCAGCTGCTGCTGGACTAGTCTCTGATATCAGCTGCTGCTGGACTAGTTGCTGATATCAGCTGCTGCTGGACTAGTCTCTGATATCAGCTGCTGGACTAGTCTCTGATATCAGCTGCTGCTGGACTAGTTGCTGATATCAGCCGCTGCTGGACTAGTCTCTGATATCAGCTGCTGCTGGACTAGTCTCTGATATCAGCTGCTGGACTAGTCTCTGATATCAGCCGCTGCTGGACTAGTCTCTGATATCAGCCGCTGCTGGACTAGTCTCTGATATCAGCTGCTGCTGGACTAGTCTCTGATATCAGCTGCTGGACTAGTCTCTGATATCAGCCGCTGCTGGACTAGTCTCTGATATCGGCCGCTGCTGGACTAGTCTCTGATATCAGCCGCTGCTGGACTAGTCTCTGATATCAGCTGCTGCTGGACTAGTCACTGATATCAGCTGCTGCTGGTTCTGGTTCTGGGCACCTGGTTGATGTTTGGCAGGTAGCAAAGTTATCGACTGGCTAGTTTTTCAGAAGTAATGTAAAGAACGTAACAGCAGATCTCATATTGATATTTACATCTACACACACCCTGGAAAACGAAGCCGTGCTGGGAAACACCTCCTGATTCGGCTTCTGGATGTAAAAGTGTGTGTTGCTGTTTTTCATCGTGCACTGACCTCCATCACAGTCCAGCCACAGTTTCAGCTGACAGTGCTGCTAACCTCTGGCAGTAAATGCTGATGTGAAGCCGTTAGCAGCAGGAATATCACAGTGAACCTCATCATGTTCTCACCGCCTCCATTTATCACAGCCAGCTTGTTAACCTTTTACTGCCGACTTCCAGGAGAGCAGACTTTACAGACCGGTGGACTTGTTTCAGTCAAGGTCGTAAAGGAAAGCAGGACGGATTACACATAACGGAGCAGAACGATCAGGGCGGCTTATTCTCTGACGGCCATAACTCACGTTACACTGCTGCTATCAGGAAGTGAATGAAAGGCCGATTTGTTCCTGAGCAGTGTTATGTTGAGACCTCATGTAGCCACTGAATCCGCAGCCAGCATCACTGGAATCATCGTCATCATCCGTTAGATTCAACGGAATAAAAGAAATCACGAGTTTGTTTAAAGAACCAAACCTCCAGTTTACAGCCGCCCCCGAGCCCGGCATGCTAACAGCGTTTGTCCTCACAGATAATGATCCGATGTTCTCAGTCTGTGCGGAGGTTCAGGACGAAGCATCCATCTTCAGCTGACGGAGAAGATGCTACACCTGCTCTGCTGTTTGCTCCGTCCTGACAGTGATCCTCATGTTTCTTTATGAAGCAGAACTGAAACTCTCCATACGAGGATGTGAGAGCTCATGAACGTAGCAAACAGTCCGTCTGACTCCCGGCGGCCACGTGGAAACAAATCTCTGTCGCCGGCTCCGGCAGCTCGCTGTAAATCAGCAGGTGGTGAAACATGTTTCCTCGTCTGTGCGCGGCCTACGGCAGCCTGCGAGGCTGCAAAAGCACAACGCTGTAACGTATGAGTGTCCGTAACGACGGCAACTGTCAAACGACCCACAACGGTAAAAAAAACTGAAAACTGAAAACAGACGAGGAAGAAAATGAGCCGAAAAAATGAAAACACAAGTCA
This sequence comes from Collichthys lucidus, assembly GCA_004119915.2. Taxonomy (NCBI): domain Eukaryota; kingdom Metazoa; phylum Chordata; class Actinopteri; family Sciaenidae; genus Collichthys; species Collichthys lucidus. Next base: position 37,844,930 of record CM014083.1, read on the forward strand.
TGAATCTTCAGCTGAGACGATGCTCAGGTGTGACATCAGGACGACGACAGGTGTGACAAATGACCCCGCGGGGGAGGAGGAGGGGGGAGAAGAGGAAAAGACAAAGAGATGTAGGAGAGGAGGTCAGGTGGAGGGGTACGAAGAAGAGAAGAAGATGGAAGGTGGAGGAAGGTAAAGGTAAGATGGAGAGGACAAAGGATGAAGGAAGAGGTGGAGACAGAAAAAGGAGGACGAGGAGGAGGAAGAATATAAACATGGAGGGGACAGAAAGATGGAAGGTAGACGTGAGAAGGACAGATGAAGATGGCAGAAGGAGGTGAATAAAAGAGAAGAAGATGGAGAACAACAGATGAGGGAGAATGAAGAGTCGGGGACAAAAATATGTAGAGGAGAGAAGGAAACCAGGACCGAAGGAAAGATGAAGAGGAAACCAAAGTGATGTCATCGAATACAGACGATGTGATTGGATCATTCATGACAGATCCTGGGTCAGCGTCAGCGTCGAGGTCTGAGTCTCTCGTGGACTCTGAGCATGTGAAGCGTTTCTGTGTCGGCTGTTAAAAGACGATCAGTGCTACAGCAAACATGGACTAATGAGCGAGAACTCCAGCTGAGCCATCACTCACACGGGCGGAGGTGACGGAGACGTAATGGCCGAGTCATGGAGGAGGAAATATAAATGCAGAGACAGTCCGGCCTCTTCAGTGACATCATCTCATCTCGGTGACGGACGGCTGAGACTCGTCCAAAAATGTTTCTGAGCAGAGGGAAAGTGACAGACTGCTCGAATGTGAAGTCAGCTCAGCTCAGCATAAAAACTCTTCTCCTCTGCCATCAGAAGCTGCTGAGCCTGGTTACCTCCTCTTCTTCTTCCTGGTCGTCCATAACGCCTGTTGGTACAAACACTCAGGGTATCCGTCGCTCTGAGCTCACTGCCAAGCTGACAAACTGAGCTAACATAAGCTAACAGCAGCTAACAGACTGAGCTAACATGAGCTAACAGCAGCTAACAGACTGAGCTAACATGAGCTGAAGTCAACAGGTGAGGGGTTTTCAGGTGTAATCATTGATGACACCTCACGTCCTTTTTATAAGGACACCAGAAACAAGATGGGGCGTGGAATGTCACCGCAGGAGTCAGAGAGACGACAGCCGGAAAGATCACAAGGTTATGCGTGAAGTCACGATTCTCATTCTCGTGCGTTCTCGTGACATGACAGCAGAGACGCACCTGAGCGCATCACAAACGCATCATGTGCGAGTTGGAGGACGGCGGAGTACGCAGCCGTTTCGCATGCTGTGTATTTTCAGGGTAACAGTCCCCCGTTAAGGACACCTGCGGGTCGTCGAGGACACCTGCGGGTTGTTAAGGACACCTGCGGGTCGTCGAGGACACCTGCGGGTTGTTAAGGACACCTGCGGGTCATCAAGGACACCTGCAGGTCGTTAAGGACACCTGCGGGTTGTTAAGGACATCTGCGGGTCGTCGAGGACACCTGCGGGTTGTTAAGGACACCTGCGGGTTGTTAAGGACACCTGCGGGTCGTTGAGGACACCTGCGGGTTGTTAAGGACACCTGCGGGTCGTTGAGGACACCTGCGGGTTGTTAAGGACACCTGCGGGTCATCGAGGACACCTGCGGGTTGTTAAGGACACCTGCGGGTCGTTGAGGACACCTGCGGGTCGTTGAGGACACCTGCGGGTTGTTAAGGAAACCTGCGGGTCATCGAGGACACCTGCGGGTTGTTAAGGACACCTGCGGGTCGTTGAGGACACCTGCGGGTCGTCGAGGACACCTGCGGGTCGTCGAGGACACCTGCGGGTTGTTAAGGACACCTGCGGGTCGTCGAGGACACCTGCGGGTCGTTAAGGACACCTGCGGGTCGTTAAGGACACCTGCGGGTCGTCGAGGACACCTGCGGGTTGTCGTCTTGGTCGTGAGTCATTCAGGCTTCGACATCGACAACATGTTGCTTTCTGATGCTGGAACTTTTCGCTGCAGCCAACAGTTAAAGTCTTCCACCTGCACCTCAGCACGCAGCACGCTGGATGCACTAAGCCTGAAAGCTGTGGTGGTTTCACATATTGCAAACAAGACTCGATAAGCCAGAAACTAGAACTGCTGATGAATTATATAAACCACAATAACAATCAGCCTGTTTACGGCTCGACAAGTCGAAGACAAGGAGACTGTTGGGATCATCTTCATCTTCATTTCTGTGTGCTGACGGCATTCAAGCTCTGCAAAGTTTCTGACGTGATCAGAAGTTGCTTTGATTAATATCCAACAATTAAGAGAAGTTCAATGAAAAATGTGTCTCTGTGGCTGCGAGAAACAAAAGATTTGTCCTCCGAGGCTCCATATCAGCAGCCGTCTGGATGGAGTCTCCCTGCAGACGCTTCAGCTGAAACTTTAATTAATGTGGAGCGAGTGTGATCACGGAGAATCAGTGGCCTCAGTGGCTGAACCGCTGCCTGACAACAACCCTCCTGCTCGGGAAGCCTCGCCGTGGCAGAGGAAGAATAAGAGGAGCTAATTAAATCTGAGTCTCGGCTGCAGCTGGGCGGACGGAGGAGGAAGGAGGTGACGGAGCAGAGGACTGTGACACCTCCACCAAACATCCGACTGTCCATGCTCAACACCAGCTGCTGAATACAGGAAACTCAGGGGGGCAGAAAAAGGTGACGGACGCGTTGTAGATCATTGTAACTGCTCCACCTTCAGTCCAGGTGGATGAACAGCAGCAACAACAAACAAGATCTACACCAGCTCCTCCTCCTCCTCCTCCTTCTTCTCCTCCTCCTCCTCCTTCTCCTCCTCCTCCTCCTTCTCCTTCTTCTCCTCCTCCTCCTTCTCCTTCTTCTCCTCCTTCTTCTTCTCCTCCTCCTCCTCCTTCTTCTCCTCCTCCTCCTTCTCCTTCTTCTCCTCCTCCTCCTCCTTCTCCTCCTCCTCCTCCTCCTTCTCCTCTCCTCTCCTCCTCCTTCTCCTCTCCTCCTCCTTCTCCTTCTTCTCCTCCTCCTCCTTCTCCTCTTCTTCTCCTCCTTCTTCTTCTCCTCCTCCTCCTTCTTCTTCTCCTCCTCCTCCTCCTTCTTCTCCTCCTCCTCCTTCTCCTTCTTCTCCTCCTCCTCCTTCTTCTCTCTCCTCCTCCTCCTCCTCCTTCTTCTTCTCCTCCTCCTTCTCCTCTTCTCCTCCTCCTCCTCCTCCTTCTTCTCCTCCTCCTCCTTCTCCTTCTCCTCCTCCTTCTAATGTTGTTTTTTTTACTCAGGTTGTAGTTAACAGGTCCTCCTTACATCTCCTACATCTCCTACACCTCCTTACACCTCCTTACACCTCCTTACACCTCCTTGCACCTCCTACACCTCCTACACCTCCTTGCACCTCCTACACCTCCTACACCTCCTTACACCTCCTACACCTCCTACACCTCCTTGCACCTCCTACACCCTCCTACACCTCCTACACCTCCTTGCACCTCCTACACCTCCTACACCTCCTACACCTCCTTACACCTCCTACACCTCCTTACATCTCCTACACCTCCTTACACCTCCTTACACCTCCTACACCTCCTTACATCTCCTACACCTCCTACACCTCCTTACACCTCCTACACCTCCTTAGACCTCCTACACCTCCTTGCACCTCCTACACCTCCTTGCACCTCCTTGCACCTCCTACACCTCCTTAGACCTCCTACACCTCCTTACACCTCCCTGCACCTCCTTACACCTCCTTGCACCTCCTACACCTCCTTACACCTCCTACACCTCCTACACCTCCTTGCACCTCCTTACACCTCCTACACCTCCTACACCTGCTACACCTCTTACACCTGCTACACCTCCTTACACCTCCTACACCTCCTTACACCTCCTACACCTCCTACACCTCCTTACACCTCTTACACCTCCTACACCTCCTTACACCTCCTACACCTCCTACACCTCCTTACACCTGCTACACCTCTTACACCTGCTACACCTCCTACACCTCCTACACCTCCTTACACCTCCTACACCTCCTTACACCTCCTTGCACCTCCTACACCTCCTTACACCTCCTACACCTCCTTACACCTCCTACATCTCCTACACCTCCTTACACCGCCTTACACCTCCTTGCACCTCCTACACCTCCTACACCTCCTACACCTCCTACACCTCCTTACACCTCCTTGCACCTCCTACACCTCTTTGCACCTCCTACACCTCCTTGCACCTCCTTGCACCTCCTACACCTCCTTGCACCTCCTACACCTCCTTACACCTCCTTGCACCTCCTACACCTCCTTGCACCTCCTACACCTCCTACACCTCCTTGCACCTCCTACACCTCCTTGCACCTCCTACACCTCCTTACACCTCCTTGCACCTCCTACACCTCTTTGCACCTCCTTGCACCTCCTACACCTCCTTACACCTCCTACACCTCCTTACACCTCCTTACATCTCCTACACCTCCTACACCTCCTTGCACCTCCTACATCTCCTACACCTCCTACACCTACTTGCACCTCCTACACCTTTTACACCTCCTACACCTCCTTACACCTCCTTACACCTGCTACACCTCCTTACACCTGCTACACCTCCTACACCTCCTACACCTCCTACACCTCCTTGCACCTCCTTACACCTCCTAACACCCCGTGGTCAGACTTCCCTACCTGAAACCCAGACACCTGGACTCCTCAGAGGCCGATCAGTCGCATGATGCTGTCGGTCCAGCTGCAGACTGTTGTTGGTGAGCTGCGGCTCAAAGACGACAAAGCACCGGTGGAAACGTCTGTCATGGAATATGAGTCAGGCAAAGTGACGTAGCTAACAGACAGCAGACACAGACTGTGGATCACATTGAAGACCTCCTGTTGAGATGTGTGCAGACACGGAGCAGCAGAAACATGGAGACAGAAACAGATGATTTAATAAGATTCTCAGGACCAGCGGGAACCAGAACTGAAGCTCTGAATTGAACTGAAGTGAGCTGTTCTGCCGGGGAAGCTTTTTCTTTCTGCCGCTCTGCTCAGCTTTTTTAAAACTCTATTCATCAGTGAGCAGAGACCACTGATCACAACACAGTCAAGGTCTGCCGCCTCCGTCACCGAGTGCAGAGCTTTAAATTTGCCTTTTTTTGAGTCCTTCAGAGCGGCTGCTGAGGTCTGCGAGGTCGAGGCAGACCGCCGCTCCACGTGTTCATCCCCAAACTACATCTGAAAAAAAGTTCAACCAGAAATCAAAAAGACTTTTGTTTAACGTGCAAGAGTAAAGAGCGCTAACACCAAAACATAGTCTCTGAGACATCCCCACAGACTGTCTAAAACCTGGACGTAGTCTCTGAGACGTCCCTGCAGACTGTCTGAAACCTGGATGTAGTCTCTGAGACGTCCCCGCAGACTGTCTAAAACCTGGACGTAGTCTCTGAGACGTCCCCACAGACTGTCTAAAACCTGGACGTAGTCTCTGTGACGTCCCCGCAGACTGTCTAAAACCTGGACGTAGTCTCTGTGACGTCCCCGCAGACTGTCTAAAACCTGGACGTAGTCTCTGTGACGTCCCCGCAGACTGTCTAAAACCTGGACGTAGTCTCTGTGACGTCCCCGCAGACTGTCTAAAACCTGGACGTAGTCTCTGTGACGTCCCCGCAGACTGTCTAAAACCTGGACGTAGTCTCTGTGACGTCCCGCAGACTGTCTAAAAACCTGGACGTAGTCTCTGTGACGTCCCCGCAGACTGTCTAAAACCTGGACGTAGTCTCTGTGACGTCCCCGCAGACTGTCTAAAACCTGGACGTAGTCTCTGTGACGTCCCCGCAGACTGTCTAAAACCTGGACGTAGTCTCTGTGACGTCCCCGCAGACTGTCTAAAACCTGGACGTAGTCTCCGAGACGTCCCGCAGACTGTCTAAAACCTGGACGTAGTCTCCGTGACGTCCCCGCAGACTGTCTAAAACCTGGACGTAGTCTCTGTGACGTCCCCGCAGACTGTCTAAAACCTGGACGTAGTCTCTGTGACGTCCCCGCAGACTGTCTAAAACCTGGACGTAGTCTCTGAGACGTCCCCGCAGACTGTCTAAAACCTGGACGAAGTCTCTGAGACGTCCCCACAGACTGTCTAAAACCTGGACGTAGTCTCTGTGACGTCCCCACAGACTGTCTAAAACCTCGACGTAGTCTCTGTGACGTCCCCGCAGACTGTCTAAAACCTGGACGTAGTCTCCGTGACGTCCCCGCAGACTGTCTAAAACCTGGACGTAGTCTCTGAGACGTCCCCGCAGACTGTCTAAAAAACCTGGACGTAGTCTCCGTGACGTCCCGCAGACTGTCTAAAACCTGGACGTAGTCTCCGTGACGTCCCTGCAGACTGTCTAAAACCTGGACGTAGTCTCCGTGGCGTCCCCGCAGACTGTCTAAAACCTGGACGTAGTCTCTGAGACGTCCCCGCAGACTGTCTAAAACCTGGACGTAGTCTCTGTGACGTCCCTGGAGACTGTCTAAAACCTGGACGTAGTCTGTGTGACGTCCCCGCAGACTGTCTAAAACCTGGACGTAGTCTCTGTGACGTCCCCGCAGACTGTCTAAAACCTGGACGTAGTCTCTGTGACGTCCCTGCAGACTGTCTAAAACCTGGACGTAGTCTTTGTGACGTCCCCGCAGACTGTCTAAAACCTGGACGTAGTCTCTGTGACGTCCCCGCAGACTGTCTAAAACCTGGACGTAGTCTCTGTACGTCCCAGACTGTCTAAAACCTGGACGTAGTCTCCGTGACGTCCCCGCAGACTGTCTAAAACCTGGACGTAGTCTCTGTGACGTCCCCGCAGACTGTCTAAAACCTGGACGTAGTCTCTGAGACGTCCTCGCAGACTGTCTAAAACCTGGACGTAGTCTCTGTTGTGTCTTTGACTTATTTACTTGGACTTTCTGGTCTCTCAAACACTCGCCTTCACTTTCTGATTTGTTTGTAACCACATGAACAGCACTGATCCAGGAACGCGATGTTTTCACTCACTCAGTAAAGTATGTCGACATCTGCCTGATGGATCGGCTCAGATTCTGGTACAGACCAAGGCCGGGCTCAAGTTGCCTGTCAACAGTTCATCTGCCGCCAAGAAACAAAAGAATAGTTTTATTTTGTTGTGGCTGTGACTTGTTTTAATCAGCATCTGGACTTTTATTACTGTTTGAGACGCATGCCTGGAGATGCAAAGCGTCATGTGACACTGAAGCGTCTACATTCAGTCTTAATTAATGATACAACTAATGAGATGCCACGAGATTACAAAGATCTGCTCCCTGTGACACGATGCTGGTCCGTCCTCCACGCTGCTGCTAGCTCAGTGACTTGCTGTTGGCTGTTGGGCGTCAGCAGCTCGGTCCATGGAGACCTGGCTCCAGCATGGACCACAGTATGGAGGGTGGGCTGGGAGCTGATCCTCCACCATCTGTCTCCACATCGCACGTCTGAGCCCTCTGTGTGTGTGTGTGTGTGTTAATAAAGTATTTCTTCTTCCTCTGCTGGAAACGCCAATCAACATCTGCTACAAGGCCTCCATCATCAACAGGAGCAGGAAGTAAACAGAACTCTACTTCCTGTTTTGGATGTTGTCAGATGGAGTTGTTTTGTTCTCTGAATGTTTCCCAGTGTAAAGGCTGGTGTGTTCATGCTCTCCCTCCTCGCTCGGGTCAAACGTGAGGACATGAAACAGACAGCGGAGCCGGCTCATGATGAAACCGTGTGAAAGTGTTGATGTGATCATGTGATCTGCATGTGAGATGATCCACGCTTTGAGTTTCCTCTCGCTGTTCTACGGCGTCGACCTCGAGGCGTCTCGCGCTTCACGTTCACGAGTTCATCAAAGCAGCCGAGCTAATTACAGCCTCCAACACGCGTCGCTGCAGTTAACCTTATTGAATTCTTCCTGTGGTTTGGTGTTTGACAAGAGTAACGCAGCTTCCTGCATCACACTCACACATGCTGTTTGTCTTTGTTTCTGCTGCCTCGGGCTCCCAACACAGATATGAAAACACCAGCGTCATCTTCAGACTCAGTTATCACATATTTCCACTCGTTCATCGTGCTGCTCCTCGTGGGAATCTGCTACAGCTGCAAATATTTGAAGCACACGACACATTTCAAAACAGAAACGATCCTGATGATTCGAGCAACAAGTTGATTTACAATGAGTCAAATATTCAACGATCAACGTTTCTCTGGTGTAATGTGACTGAAAGCAACAGATTTAAAATCTACACTGACTCATAACAAGGTCAAAGACTCAGAGTGAAGTAAACTACGTCTACGTCCAGGTTTTAGACAGTCTGCGGGGACGTCACAGAGACTACGTCCAGGTTTTAGACAGTCTGCGGGGACGTCACAGAGACTACGTCCAGGTTTTAGACAGTCTGCGGGGACGTCACAGAGACTACGTCCAGGTTTTAGACAGTCTGCGGGGACGTCACGGAGACTACGTCCAGGTTTTAGACAGTCTGCGGGGACGTCACGGAGACTACGTCCAGGTTTTAGACAGTCTGCGGGGACGTCACAGAGACTACGTCCAGGTTTTAGACAGTCTGCGGGGACGTCACAGAGACTACGTCCAGGTTTTAGACAGTCTGCGGGGACGTCACAGAGACTACGTCCAGGTTTTAGACAGTCTGCGGGGACGTCACAGAGACTACGTCCAGGTTTTAGACAGTCTGCGGGGACGTCACAGAGACTACGTCCAGGTTTTAGACAGTCTGCGGGGACGTCACAGAGACTACGTCCAGGTTTTAGACAGTCTGCAGGGACGTCACAGAGACTACGTCCAGGTTTTAGACAGTCTGCAGGGAAGTCACGGAGATAACGTTCAGGTTTTAGACAGTCTGCGGGGACGTCACAGAGACTACGTCCAGGTTTTAGACAGTCTGCGGGACGTCACAGAGACTACGTCCAGGTTTTAGACAGTCTGCGGGGACGTCACAGAGACTACGTCCAGGTTTTAGACAGTCTGCGGGGACGTCACAGAGACTACGTCCAGGTTTTAGACAGTCTGCGGGGACGTCACAGAGACTACGTCCAGGTTTTAGACAGTCTGCGGGGACGTCACAGAGACTACGTCCAGGTTTTAGACAGTCTGCGGGGACGTCACGGAGATAACGTTCAGGTTTTAGACAGTCTGCGGGGACGTCACAGAGACTACGTCCAGGTTTTAGACAGTCTGCGGGGACGTCACAGAGACTACGTCCAGGTTTTAGACAGTCTGCGGGGACGTCACAGAGACTACGTCCAGGTTTTAGACAGTACATGTAGGAATGCTGATTGAGTTTCTAAACGTGGTGGTCCAGATTGATCCAGGCAGTCCAGGGTTCAGGTTTTTTCAGGTTGGACTAACGGGTCTTTAAAATGTCTGCATGGACACCGTGAGCCACCGTTTGAGTGTGTCTGTCTGAGTGTGTCTGTCTCTGAGTGTGTCTGTCTTTGAGTGTGTCTGTCTCTGAGTGTGTCTGTCTGTGAGTGTGTCTGTCTCTGAGTGTGTCTGTCTGTGAGTGTGTCTGTCTGTGAGTGTGTCTGTCTGTGAGTGTGTCTGTCTCTGAGTGTGTCTGTCTGTGAGTGTGTCTGTCTGTGAGTGTGTCTGTCTGTGAGTGTGTCTGTCTCTGAGTGTGTCTGTCTGTGAGTGTGTCTGTCTCTGAGTGTGTCTGTCTGTGAGTGTGTCTGTCCTGGTGTTGGACACTGAGATGATCTGGAGGCAGACTGTGTCTCACTGCAGTGTGTTGTTATTTGTGCTTGTCTTCAGGCCGGCTCATTGGCTTTCCTCTCGGCCTCCTGTGGGATCACTAACGTGATGTGATCGGGCTGAGCGAGTCCTGAATACATTTGTGAAGCCGGCGCCGGCTGCATGGAATCAGTGATGGGATCAAACAGCAGCGAACGCGACACTTCAAGGAGCTGCAGCTTATCACCGGCGGCTTATCGCAACTTTACTTTACCTGCAGATTGACATTAGCGATGGCATCCGTCCTATCGGACGCAGATGTGTGTTTAGTGCACGGGAAACACAGATCATTTCCCATAATCCTTGGATTCCTGTGGAAGGTCAGAGCTGAACAGGAAGAAGCATCCGGCCTTTGACTGAGAGACGAGCTGAAGCTGAAGCGATAACAAAGGTTTGTGATCCAGGAGCCGAGTACAGCGACGCTCTGAAGGAGGAACAGCAGAAAAACTTTGTCTGTGGATTCTGACACTGAGAATAAATGTAGCACCGGCCGCTCTAACTACAGCTCAAATAACAAGTACCAGCTCTGTTTCCTAATAATTTGCTTTTTAGCAACACCATTTCCCAGAAGCCCACGACTGCCACCGGTTATTAATGAGACGATGCATCATTTTTAAAATAGAAATCTTAAAATCTCCCTAAATAAACCTTTGCACAGCTCGGCGTCTGTCTGTCAGCCTTTTATTTCACCAAGCTCTCACCAACCACTAAAAGTCAGTCCCACATTTACTCTTGTCCGGCGGCTTCTTGCTCGCTCACTCTCTCCTTTTCTCTTCTTAGCTTCCTCCGTCAGCGTCCTCTTCACTCTCTGCTCCTCTGCCATCATGTTCATAGAAGCTGCTGAGCCTGGTTACCTCCTCTTCTTCTTCCTGGTCGTCCATAACGCTGTCACTCTGAGCTCACCGCCAAGCTGACGAACTGAGCTAACATGAGCTAACAGCAGCTAACAGACTGAGCTAACATGAGCTAACAGCAGCTAACAGCAGCTAACAGACTGAGCTAACAGCAGCTAACAACAGCTAACAGACTGAGTTAACATGAGCTAACATCAGCTAACAGACTGAGCTAACATGAGCTAACAGACTGAGCTAACATGAACTAACAGCAGCTAACAGACTGAGCTAACAGCAGCTAACAGACTGAGTTAACATGAGCTAACATGAACTAACAGCAGCTAACAGACTGAGCTAACAGCAGCTAACAGACTGAGCTAACATGAGCTAACAGACTGAGCTAACAGCAGCTAACAGACTGAGCTAACATGAGCTAACAGCAGCTAACAGACTGAGCTAACATGAGCCAACAGCAGCTAACAGACTGAGCTAACATGAGCTAACAGCAGCTAACAGACTGAGCTAACCTGAGCCAACACCAGCTAACAGACTGAGCTAACATGAGCTAACAGCAGCTAACAGACTGAGCTAACAGCAGCTAACAGACTGAGGTAACATGAGCTAACAGCAGCTAACATGAACATCAGATTACTGCTAAAAGATTTGTGGCCTGGTCCATCTGTCAAATAAATAAATAAGGATAATAATAATTAGGTTATTATTGTTAATTGTTGGTTGGAGGTTGCCCACTCGTGCAGCTGTGGTTCTGGAGCATTGCCTGACGCCCCGGGCCTGAAAACCTGACAGACTGAGCGAACACGAGCTAGCGGCAGCTGACAGACTGAGCGAACACGAGCTAACGGCAGCTGACAGACTGAGCAAACACGAGCTAGCGGCAGCTACAGAAGGCAGCGGCGTGTCTGAGTTTTCAAATGAATAAATCTGATTCCTCTGAGGTTTCATTCTCGTCTCTAATCGCAGCAGAAAAAGAAACAGAATGCTGATTTTTCCTTCATCACGTCGACTCGTGATTTATCCGTCGTCTTTACAAGATATATTTCTTTAACAGAATGAATCCCGGGCTCTCCGCCACCAGCCGCCTCGCCGCTGTGAGACGGCGACAGATTTGTGATTAAACGGCCACTTTGTCATGCGAGAGGGACGTAATGCATCAACACAGGTGAGCGCGGAGGCCTGCTGAGGAGTTTATCATTATGACTGCTTCAGAAATTGAAATGGGTTATTTATTGTGTGTCAGTCACATCAGGAACACACACACACACAGAGCTGCGTCTGACTGTTAGTATTATTATTATTATTATTTTTCTTTTTTTGACAGATGGACCAGGCCACAAATCTTTAGCTGCAGCACATTAGTAATCCTGCACCGCCGCCGCTCTGATGTTTATTATTTCCCAGCAGCAGGACGATAATTTATGAGGGGAGACCTGCAGCTTTCAAACAGGAAGCGGGTCAGAGCCGATGTTAAAGTCATCAGAACCAAATTCAGCAAAGTGAAGACGCTGCGAGAGAAATACTGATCCACCAGGAAGAGAGGAGGATTAAACACAAGGAAGAGAGAAGAATAAAGAATGAAGAAAATGAATAAAAGAAAACGGAAAAAGGAAAAAAGAGGTTGACGTTAATAATGAGACGTAGTAATTGAGATTTAAATTAATAAAGTTTGAATCAAATTTCCTTCTTTGCACTGACATAAAAAAAAAAATGGACGTAGTCTCCGTGACGTCCCCACAGACTGTCTAAAACCTGGACGTAGTCTCTGTGACGTCCCCGCAGACTGTCTAAAACCTGGAAGTAGTCTCTGTGACGTCCCAGCAGACTGTCTAAAACCTGGACGTAGTCTCTGTGACGTCCCCGCAGACTGTCTAAAACCTGGACGTAGTCTCCGAGACGTCCCCGCAGACTGTCTAAAACCTGGAAATAGTCTCCGTGACGTCCCCGCAGACTGTCTAAAACCTGGACATAGTCTCCGTGACGTCCCCGCAGACTGTCTAAAACCTGGACGTAGTCTCCGTGACGTCCCCGCAGACTGTCTAAAACCTGGACGTAGTCTCCTTGACGTCCCTGAAGACTGTCTAAAACCTGGACGTAGTCTCCGTGACGTCCCCGCAGACTGTCTAAAACCTGGACGTAGTCTCCTTGACGTCCCCACAGACTGTCTAAAACCTGGACGTAGTCTCTGTGACGTCCCCGCAGACTGTCTAAAACCTGGACGTAGTCTCTGTGACGTCCCCGCAGACTGTCTAAAAATGGACGTAGTCTCTGTGACGTCCCCGCAGACTGTCTAAAACCTGGACGTAGTCTCTGTGACGTCCCCGCAGACTGTCTAAAACCTGGACGTAGTCTCTGTGACGTCCCCGCAGACTGTCTAAAACCTGGACGTAGTCTCGTGACGTCCCCGCAGACTGTCTAAAACCTGGACATAGTCTCTGTGACGTCCCCGCAGACTGTCTAAAACCTGGACGTAGTCTCTGTGACGTCCCCGCAGACTGTCTAAAACCTGGACGTAGTCTCTGTGACGTCCCCGCAGACTGTCTAAAACCTGGACGTAGTCTCTGTGACGTCCCCGCAGACTGTCTAAAACCTGGACGTAGTCTCTGTGACGTCCCCGCAGACTGTCTAAAACTTGGATGTAGTCTCTGTGACGTCCCTGAAGACTGTCTAAAACCTGGATGTAGTCTTTGTGACGTCCCTGCAGACTGTCTAAAACCTGGACGTAGTCTCCTTGACGTCCCCACAGACTGTCTAAAACCTGGACGTAGTCTCTGTGACGTCCCCGCAGACTGTCTAAAACCTGGACGTAGTCTCTGTGACGTCCCCGCAGACTGTCTAAAATGGACGTAGTCTCTGTGACGTCCCCGCAGACTGTCTAAAACCTGGACGTAGTCTCTGAGACGTCCACACAGACTGTCTAAAACCTGGACGTAGTCTCTGTGACGTCCCCGCAGACTGTCTAAAACCTGGACATAGTCTCTGTGACGTCCCCGCAGACTGTCTAAAACCTGGACATAGTCTCCGTGACGTCCCCTCAGACTGTCTAAAACCTGGACATAGTCTCTGTGACGTCCCCGCAGACTGTCTAAACCTGGACGTAGTCTCTGTGACGTCCCCTCAGACTGTCTAAAACCTGGACATAGTCTCCGTGACGTCCCCACAGACTGTCTAAAACCTGGACGTAGTCTCTGTGACGTCCCCGCAGACTGTCTAAAACCTGGACATAGTCTCCGTGACGTCCCCGCAGACTGTCTAAAACCTGGACTTAGTCTCCGTGACGTCCCCGCAGACTGTTACCAGACTCAGGTTAGCTACTTTAGCTCCCCGTCCATCAGAGAAGATGTGTCTCAGTCGCGTTGACGTCCAGGTCCTCGTGTCTCTCAGCGGTTCAGGTCCAGATGCGGTGGCGGTGGGTTACGGCTCCTGAATGGAGGGGAAGTTTGGACGGATGCAAATGAGCTCTGAGTTTAAATGTGGCTGTTTTCTTATTCATGAAGGATTGATCGAGTCGTGGTGTGGAAGAGATGAATGAAATATGCATGGGCCCGTTCTGTACCCGCCCGCCTCACAGACCCATGATTCATTTCAGCTCGGGTGTGTGTGGGCTCGTCGCGCTGCAGCGCCGGCTGACTCGAGACCGAGCAAAATGGATCTGATGGTTTCTGAGCGCACGGTGTGGATCTGCAACCTGAGAGTGACTCAGCTCAAACTGCAGACACACAGGAAGTCTTTAACCTCCACAACTCTGCTTTACCTTTAAATGCAGCCTTAAAGGAGCAGGGCAAAGTTTTTACACCAGACACAACCTGAACTGATCCAACAAACCGAGAGATCTATGGAGAAATATTAAAAAAATATTAAAAACTAATCTCAGTTTCACATCTGGCAAAGAAATAAACGATAAAACCTGGACGTAGTCTCTGAGACGTCCCCGCAGACTGTCTAAAACCTGGACGTAGTCTCTGAGACGTCCCCGCAGACTGTCTAAAACCTGGACGTAGTCTCTGAGACGTCCCAGCAGACTGTCTAAAACCTGGACGTAGTCTCTGAGACGTCCCCGCAGACTGATGTCAGACTTACAGTTCGGCTGCACTCGGGTCGGCTCTGAGTCATTACCGTCCATCACAGATCTTAAATTAAAGAATAAAGAAAAATCAGTTGAACTGTTGGATCTTTTTAACTTCATTAAAGATTTGAGCATCATGACGGATCATAAATTTAGTCTTTGGACTTTTTAAACTCCTCTCAGCTCTGCTCCTGGTTCCTCTCGCTGCAGCTCCTCCATCTTCCCGTCATCATCCCGTCGGTGCCCGAGGCGTCGACCTGTTTCTGCTGCAGACGAGTCGAGCCGCACGAGTTTCAGACCGTTACTTCACCTGCAGGAAGGTGGATGGCAGAGCGTCCGGCTGCCAGGTGAACATCACTGATGGAGAACATGTTCATCTATTGATCACAGCACGTGTCCCAACGTCAGCAGGATGCAGCTTCATCATGGCAGTCATGAAAAGTGAAGCTCCACAGAAGAGACAAATCTTTTATTCAGCTGTCTCACATTCACTGTGTGAGAAGGGCTGAATGTAATCGCCCAGGCTCAGCATCTATGGACATGATGGCAGAGGAGCAGAGAGTGAAGAGGACGCTGACTGGACGTAGTCTCCGTGACGTCCCCGCAGACTGTCTAAAACCTGGACGTAGTCTCCGTGACGTCCCCGCAGACTGTCTAAAACCTGGACGTAGTCTCTGTGACGTCCCCGCAGACTGTCTAAAACCTGGACGTAGTCTCCGTGACGTCCCCGCAGACTGTCTAAAACCTGGACGTAGTCTCTGTGACATCCCCGCAAACTGTCTAAAACCTGGACGTAGTCTCCGTGACGTCCTCGCAGACTGTCTAAAACCTGGACGTAGTCTCTGTGACGTCCCCGCAGACTGTCTAAAACCTGGACGTAGTCTCCGTGACGTCCTCGCAGACTGTCTAAAACCTGGACGTAGTCTCCGTGACGTCCCCGCAGACTGTCTAAAACCTGGACGTAGTCTCCGTGACGTTTCCGCAGACTGACTAAAAACCTGGACGTAGTCTCCGTGACGTCCCCGCAGACTGTCTAAAACCTGGACTTAGTCTCTGTGACGTTTCCGCAGACTGACTAAAAACCTGGACGTAGTCTCTGAGACGTCCCCACAGTCTGTCTAAAACTGGACGTAGTCTCTGAGACGTCCCCACAGTCTGTCTAAAACTGGACGTGGTCTCAGTTAGTTTTAAACTTTGTTGAAACGTAAAGACTTGTCACAGCCAGCTGACTTCACTTGTGTTTAAAGTGTCTGAGGTGGAGCGATGAGGATGGAGGGTGGAGGATGGAGGATGGAGGATGGAGGATGAAGGATGGAGGATGGAGGGTGGAGGATGGAGGGTGGAGGATGAAGGATGGAGGATGGAGGGTGGAGGATGAAGGATGGAGGACGGAGGGTGGAGGGTGGAGGATGGAGGGTGGAGGGTGGAGGATGGAGGATGGAGGATGCAGGATGGAGGGTTGAGGATGGAGGGTGGAGGATGAAGGATGGAGGATGGAGCCGAGCTTTCAGCTGTGATTAAATGAAGATCACGAAGGTAACAGCGGTGCGACTTTCTTCCCAGAGCTGTCTGACGTTGTGATATCGGGTGGAGGAGCGGCGTCCTCAGCGACCCGCTGACCCGTCTCTAATTGGACTCCTTTAATTTCTCCGTCCCTCTCGTCCTCAGCAAACAGCAGAGGAGGGAAAGGTGGGGCGGGTGGAGCGCCTCCTGCGGCTCAGCTCGGGGACCTCCTGATTGGGCCCTCAGCTTTCCTCGCCGACCTTGCAGCGAGTTAGCCGTTTAGCTTCACCTGGAAAGGCGAGCGGGGATTTGCGGCTCGGCTCGGCTGTCAGACTCTCAGCTTGTTGTTTGTTTTCTCCACCTCCTCCTCCACGGGGGATAAAACGAGCGCTCTCTAATTTGATCTGATTCAGCGGTAAATGAAATGTGTTGTTGTTCCGGCTGCTCTCCTTTAGTTTCTCTGGTACCACGTTTGCTCGCTGCTGATTGGCTGACGGAAACGCAGAGGAAGAGCAGGTGTGCTGATGAGGCTCACCTGTGTCAGCGCAGGTGAGTTTAATGTTTACAGCATCTTGTAACTTTATTTTGAAAGGTCCGATATAAAAAATGTTATTTAAATATAGTATTATATTATTGTTGCTCAGTCTGTATCTGTAGTTTAACTTCAGCTGAGAATAAACAAAGTTACATTTTTATTCTTCAAAGTGAAGCTAAAGAATAAAGTTGAATAAAATGGTTCTGTCTGTTTTTCACTTCAGCTGCTTAGAGTTTCCTGATGGACAGGTGGAGGACAGGTGGAGGACAGGTGGAGGACAGGTGAGGACAGGTGAGGACAGGTAGAGGACAGGTGGAGGACAGGTGAGGACAGGTGGAGGACAGGTAGAGGACAGGTGAGGACAGGTGAGGACAGGTAGAGGACAGGTGGAGGACAGGTGAGGACAGGTGAGGACAGGTGGAGGACAGGTAGAGGACAGGTGGAGGACAGGTGGAGGACAGGTATAGGACAGGTGGAGGACAGGTGGAGGACAGGTGAGGACAGGTGAGGACAGGCGTCTTTCTTTGCTGTTAGCTGGTTAGCTACTTAGCAACATGTAACGCCGTACGTCACCAAATATGGTCACTTCTGGCTCCAAAAAAACAAGGTAGCATCGTCCATATCATGAGGACAGGTGGAGGATATCTGGAGGACAGGTGAGGACAGGTGGAGGACAGGTGGAGGATATGTGGAGGACAGGTGGAGGATATGTGGAGGACAGGTGAGGACAGGTGGAGGACAGGTGAGGACAGGTAGCGGACAGGTGGAGGACAGGTATAGGACAGGAGGAGGACATGTGGAGGACAGGTGAGGACAGGTGGAGGACAGGTAGAGGACAGGTGGAGGACAGGTGAGGACAGGTGAGGACAGGTGGAGGACAGGTGGGGGACAGGTGAGGACGGGTGGAGGACAGGTGGAGGACAGGTAGACAGGGTGAGGACAGGTGGAGGACAGGTGGGGACAGGTGAGGACGGGTAGAGGACAGGTAGAGGACAGGTGGAGGACAGGTGGAGGATATGTGGAGGACAGGTGAGGACAGGTGGAGGACAGGTAGAGGACAGGTAGAGGGCAGGTAGAGGACAGGTGGAGGACAGGTGGAGGATATGTGGAGGACAGGTGGAGGATATGTGGAGGACAGGTGAGGACAGGTGGAGGACAGGTAGAGGACAGGTGGAGGGCAGGTAGAGGACAGATGGAGGACAGGTGGAGGATATGTGGAGGACAGGTGGAGGACAGGTGGAGGACAGGTAGAGGACAGGTGGAGGGCAGGTAGAGGACAGGTGGAGGACAGGTGGAGGATATGTGGAGGACAGGTGGAGGACAGGTAGAGGACAGGTGGAGGGCAGGTAGAGGACAGGTGGAGGACAGGTGGAGGATATGTGGAGGAGAGGTGGAGGATATGTTGAGGACAGGTGAGGACAGGTGGAGGACAGGTGAGGACAGGTGGAGGACAGGTAGAGGACAGGTAGAGGACAGGTGAGGACAGGTGAGGACAGGTGGAGGACAGGTAGAGGACAGGTAGAGGACAGGTGAGTGACAGGTGGAGGACAGGTGAGTGACAGGTAGAGGACAGGTAGAGGACAGGTGAGGACAGGTAGAGGACAGGTAGAGACAGGACTTTGTCTTGAAAACTTTCAAACATGGTCTAGTCTCTGAACTGATCCGACCTCAGAGTGAAAATAAGAAGTGAGAGATTTTCATGAAACAGCTCGACTCTGATCTTCACACCTGAAGAGCTGAATAATAACTGAAGGTCCGGGGTGCGATCCATTCGGCTCTACACCGAAACAGAACCAGCCCCGCCAGCAGCTCTGTGGACTTTACGTGCTGCTTTGAGCTAAATGCTAACATGCTCTGACAGTTATTACGGGTCTGTAAGACACCTCCACCTGTGCAACGTGTTTGTTAATGAAATAAATACAGCGCTGTGCAGGTCAGCAGACAGCAGCTTCACAGTTTACCTGTCATGTGACGGACACGTGATGAATTGTTCAGGTGTTTCTTAAAGGGACAGCGCAGGGAGCTTGAGTTCACTTCAAACTGACGATGTGTTTGTTTTGGAACGTTGTGTCAACGTTACAGAAACACTAGCTGACTGTTAGTTACAGGCTGCGTTTGTGTTCAGTCGGTCGTCACGTGGCGTTCACAGCTCGCAGGTTTTCCTGCTGGAATGAAGGTTGAGCGGATCCCGGTTGATCCTCGGTGTCGTCTCCTCCGCAGAGATCAGCCTGCTCTCTGTTACTGAGGCATGCTGGGGGATGATGGTGGGTGATGGTGGGTGATGCGAGGGGGGTGCAGTCTCGTGGCATGAATCGGCCCTGGCAGGCCTTAATGCAGCTGTCAGGCGTCCTGGTCCAGCGATGCGATTTCCCCCGCTCCGTCACCGTCACCGCCAAGATTATACAGCTTTTAAATGAGCTGCAGCCACGGGGAACGGCACCCGGGGAACGGCACCCGGGGAACGCCTGTCGCCGCGGCAACATGAGCCATGATTTGCCGTGCCATTAATCTCGCCGGGGAGATCTCGGCCGATTTGTCCTCGCCAACAAATGAAGCTGTAAGACTTCTCCTGCGCCTGCACGTGTCTCTCCGGATGAATCCGGCTGACAGGAGCAGGAGGCCGCCACCGACACCTGGACCTGAACCCGCATGCACTCATGCACGCATCAGCCAATCAGGAGCAGAGATCCACGCAGGAGGTCCAGAGCGTCTGGAGATGTAACCTTTAAGTTTGTGTAAGACGGATGGACGTGAAGTTAAACTGGAAACAGGACGGACTGTAAATCAAACACGCGGTTTAATTACAGCCTGTCTGCGCTGACGAGTTAGCCGATCGCGCTTCATGAAACACGCCGCCGCTCCGACTCCTCGCTGGTGAATGAGACATTTTAAAAAAGCTTCAAGAAATATCCACACACACACACACACACACACACACACACACACACACACACACACACAACCAACTCTCTGTGATTTACAGAGTTTATGATGGACAGTGAAGTAAACTGCTGACAGCTGTAGCTGCTGTTAGCTCATGTTAGCTCAGTCTGTTAGCTCATGTTATCTCAGTCTGTTAGCTCAGTCTGTTAGCTCATGTTAGCTGCTGTTAGCTCATGTTAGCTCAGTCTGTTAGCTCAGTCTGTTAGCTGCTGTTAGCTCATGTTAGCTCAGTCTGTTAGCTGCTGTTAGCTCATGTTAGCTCAGTCTGTTAGCTCAGTCTGTTAGCTGCTGTTAGCTCAGTCTGTTAGCTGCTGTTAGCTGCTGTTAGCTGCTGTTAGCTCAGTCTGTTAGCTCATGTTAGCTGCTGTTAGCTGCTGTTAGCTCAGTCTGTTAGCTCATGTTAGCTGCTGTTAGATCAGTCTGTTAGCTGCTGTTAGCTCAGTCTGTTAGTTGCTGTTAGCTCAGTCTGTTAGCTGCTGTTAGCTGCTGTTAGCTCAGTCTGTTAGCTGCTGTTAGCTCAGTCTGTTAGCTGCTGTTAGCTCAGTCTGTTAGCTGCTGTATATATTTTATATTGTCATATATATAAACTTGTTTTCCAGTGTCAGCCTGTTGTTTTGACATTTTTTACAGTGCACCGTCTGTTCCCGGCTTTCGTATCATCTCATCACATGTTTGCAAACAGTCTCCTCTTTCTCAGGCCCTGTGCTCGGCCCTGAGGGGCCCCCGAGAGACCCGGAGGACCGTCTCAAGTGTTCTGTTTCCTCCTCGTCCGTCTCCTTTCATTAAGCGGCCGGCCAGCGGCGGACAAACGGCATCGTCCAATCAGCAGCTGCGACACGACTCCAGCCGCAGAGAGGGAAACTTTTAATGGATAGAAGAAGAAGACGGAGAAGAAGAGGAAGTGGGGGCTTATCGGCCCTAACTGGTCTCCAGGCGCCCCCCTTCTCCCCGCTGACTCTCCCTCCAGCAAAGCATCATGGGAAGGCCCGCTGGGTCTGGCGTTTGTTGCCCCGGGGAGGGACGTATCAGCGGTGATGGGGAGTTCTGTCCTACATGAGCTGCTCAACAGATCTGTCTAAATTTAAATCTCACTGTGGAAAATATTTAAAAAATCAGACACGAGGGAAAAAGTTTAAACTCAGAAACAGAAAAATAAAGTCGTGTTGTTCTCTCTGTGTGGAACATTACAGACTGTCTAAAACCTGGACGTAGTCTCTGTGACGTCCCTGCAGACTGTCTGAAACCTGGACGTAGTCTCCGTGACGTCCCCGCAGACTGTCTGAAACCTGGACGTAGTCTCCGTGACGTCCCCGCAGACTGTCTAAAACCTGGACGTAGTCTCCGTGACGTCCCCCAGACTGTCTAAAACCTGGACGTAGTCTCCGTGACGTCCCCGCAGACTGTCTAAAACCTGGACGTAGTCTCCGTGACGTCCCCGCAGACTGTCTAAAACCTGGACGTAGTCTCCGTGACGTCCCCGCAGACTGTCTAAAACCTGGACGTAGTCTCCGTGACGTCCCCGCAGACTGTCTAAAACCTGGACGTAGTCTCCGTGACGTCCCCGCAGACTGTCTGAAACCTGGACGTAGTCTCCGTGACGTCCCCGCAGACTGTCTGAAACCTGGACGTAGTCTCCGTGACGTCCCCGCAGACTGTCTGAAACCTGGA
This sequence comes from Collichthys lucidus, assembly GCA_004119915.2. Classification (NCBI taxonomy): domain Eukaryota; kingdom Metazoa; phylum Chordata; class Actinopteri; family Sciaenidae; genus Collichthys; species Collichthys lucidus. Next base: position 37,866,244 of record CM014083.1, read on the forward strand.
CGTAGTCTCCGTGACGTCCCCGCAGACTGTCTGAAACCTGGACGTAGTCTCCGTGACGTCCCCGCAGACTGTCTAAAACCTGGACGTAGTCTCCGTGACGTCCCCGCAGACTCTCTAAATCCTGGACGTAGTCTCCGTGACGTCCCCGCAGACTGTCTAAAACCTGGACGTAGTCTCCGTGACGTCCCCGCAGACTGTCTGAAACCTGGACGTAGTCTCCGTGACGTCCCCGCAGACTGTCTGAAACCTGGACGTAGTCTCCGTGACGTCCCCGCAGACTGTCTGAAACCTGGACGTAGTCTCCGTGACGTCCCCGCAGACTGTCTGAAACCTGGACGTAGTCTCCGTGACGTCCCCGCAGACTGTCTAAAACCTGGACGTAGTCTCCGTGACGTCCCCGCAGACTGTCTAAAACCTGGACGTAGTCTCCGTGACGTCCCCGCAGACTGTCTAAAACCTGGACGTAGTCTCCGTGACGTCCCCGCAGACTGTCTAAAACCTGGACGTAGTCTCCGTGACGTCCCCGCAGACTGTCTAAAACCTGGACGTAGTCTCCGTGACGTCCCCGCAGACTGTCTAAAACCTTTGGATCACATCTTCTACAGACTGCACTGAGCTGAAGTGAGAACGTCGTTCCCGTCCTGACGTGCTGAGCAGTGACGTGTCTCTCTGGAGGACGGAGCAGCTCCACTTTCTGTTGCAGCTTCAATCCGACCGTGGGAAAAAAGGTTTATTATGAGGTTCATTCTCAGCAGCTGATTGGCTCGTCTGCTGTCAAAGAGTGAAAATCTGCAGTTTCAGTTTGGACTTGCAGGTAAAAAGATCTCTGGCATCAGGTGAAGACTCGGCTGTGTCTCTGCAGAAGTTTCTTTAGATTCAGTAGAAAAACCTTCAGCTGTGTTCTTGGAGAGAAAGCCTCTCTTCATTTGGAGCAGTGCTGCGTCCCCGAGGCCTCGTCCTCTTCTCGCCTCTGCTGGAAACTCTCTAAACTCTCAGTCTGTTTGTTTCTGCAGGTCAGCTCGCCGTCCTCCAGAAGTTCAGACTTTTTTACCTCCTGACGTCTGTTGAAGGTTGAGACGCTCACGGAGGATCAACGTTCTGGTAGTTGATGTCATGAATAGACGGCTGCAGTATAAAACTATGAATAACGATACCTGACCTGGTCCATGTTGGTCGATAGCTGACCTGCAGCGTTGGACGGAGGTTCTCTGGAGGTTTGAGCAGAACCGTGAACAACACAGACTAATAATAATAATAATAATAATAATAATAATAATAATACAGTCACATTTCATGATGTGGCTGCTGAATCCAAGAGGAAAACGTCCTGCAGGGTCTGTGCAAACAACAGATCCACCACCTGTTTGATTATCAGCTGATCACCGTCACATCCACCGACTGGACATTGATACAGCCAAAGCTCCGAACGCCGTGCATTTAACTGCGTCAGCTAACATGAGCTAACAGCAGCTAACAGACTGAGCTAACATGAGCTAACAGCAGCTAACAGACTGAGCTAACATGAGCTAACAGCAGCTAACAGACTGAGCTAACATGAGCTAACAGCAGCTAACAGACTGAGCTAACATGAGCTAACAGCAGCTAACAGACTGAGCTAACAGCAGCTAACATGAGCTAACAGCAGCTAACAGACTGAGCTAACATGAGCTAACAGCAGCAAACAGACTGAGCTAACAGCAGCTAACATGAGCTAACAGCAGCTAACAAACTGAGCTAACATGAGTTAACAGCAGCTATCAAACTGAGCTAACAAGAGCTAACAGCAGCAAACAGACTGAGCTAACAGCAGCTAACATGAGCTAACAGCAGCTAACAGACTGAGCTAACATGAGCTAACAGCAGCTAACAGACTGAGCTAACATGAGCGAACAGCAGCTAACAAACTGAGCTAACAGCAGCTAGCAGACTGAGCTAACATGAGCTAACAGCAGCTAACAGACTGAGCTAACATGAGCTAACAGCAGCTAACAAACTGAGCTAACATGAGCTAACAGCAGCTAACAAACTGAGCTAACAAGAGCTAACAGCAGCTAACATGAGCTAACAGCAGCTAACAGACTGAGCTAACATGAGCTAACAGCAGCTAACAGACTGAGCTAACATGAGCTAACAGCAGCTAACAAACTGAGCTAACAAGAGCTAACAGCAGCTAACAGACTGAGCTAACATGAGCTAACAGCAGCTAACAGACTGAGCTAACAGCAGCTAACAGACTGAGCTAACAGCAGCTAACAGCAGCTACAGTTTACTTCACTGTCCATCATAAACTCTGTAAATCACAGCGTTAGACAAAGGTTACACCGTGTTGCTTTAAATAAAATAAATTCTCCCGGTTGGTGACTTCCTGTCTGCGGCTCGTTGGCTCCTACAGAAGATGTAAATCTTTAAAACGCGTCACAAACATAAAGTTTAATCATTAAAAAAAGACTCTGAGGCATCTCCTGAAACATGTTGTATTATTTACAGGATCACACACTACACGAGGCTTCCAGGGCTCCTCTGGGTCCTGAGCCCCGAGGTACTGAGCCCGGTCAATAATCCATCAGACCAGACCTGCTCTCCGCCCTCGCCGGGTTTCCTCTGCTTCCTGTTTCTGTCCTTCCAGGCTTTCATGCATTTTGCACAGTGCTGCTGAATGTTGTGGATAGAAAGTGTGAGCTGAGCTCAGAGCCAGAATCAAAGTGTGGGAGTGCTTTAAGGGAAACATGTAAACATTACAGCAGAGACCAGCAGAGACCAGGATCCTGTATGGACCCTGCACACAGCCGGGACAGTCATGCATTATGCTCTGTATGCTTTCCTGTCATACAGTATATATCTCTGCTGCAGTGTTGATGTTGGAAGTGTCAAACAGTGAAGTAGTAGGTAGCAGCTAATGTAGCTAACGACAAGGAAAGCCACCAGCTAACAGCAGCTACAGTTCAGGCTGCAGTCAAAGGTCAAAGGTCAGGAGTTCAGAGAGTTCAGCAGCCTCTGGTGTCTGATGCTGTTTTATTTATTGAATCAGAGACACTGTCAGAGTTGATCAGAAGTGCCTGAGTCGGTCTCACATTCTGCCCAACTCATCCTGGTGGATCGACTTTAAACCCCAAGATAACAGCACAAATACTACACGCCCAGAATGAGTCACAGAGAATGTCTTTACCCATGGAGGTGTTACTGTCAGCATGTTCTAGTCTGGAGACACACATGTCTGTTTACAACAACAAGCTATCTATGATGTCTATGAAGGCAGCAACAGGTCTCTGTGACCCTGGACACCACAGTGTGGAGATAGACTGGCACCTACTGTTCCCAACCAGAGACAAACAACTGATACTGCTGAGGACCTCGAGGCCACACGGGACCTCGAGGCCACACGGGACCTCGAGGCCACGCGGGACCTCGAGGCCACACGGGACCTCGAGGCCACACGGGACCTCAAGGCCACACGGGACCTCGAGGCCGGGACCTCGAGGCCACACGGGACCTCAAGACCACACGGGACCTCAAGGCCACACGGGACCTCAAGGCCACACGGGACCTCAAGGCCACATGGGACCTCACACACGGGACCTCAAGGCCACACGGGACCTCAAGGCCACACGGGACCTCAAGGCCACACGGGACCTCAAGGCCACATGGGACCTCACACACGGGACCTCAAGGCCACACGGGACCTCACACACGGGACCTCAAGGCCACACGGGACCTCACACACGGGACCTCACACACGGGACCTCGAGACCACACGGGACCTCAAGGCCACACGGGACCTCAAGGCCACATGGGACCTCACACACGGGACCTCAAGGCCACACGGGACCTCAAGGCCACACGGGACCTCAAGGCCACATGGGACCTCACACACGGGACCTCAAGGCCACACGGGACCTCAAGGCCACACGGGACCTCACACACGGGACCTCACACACGGGACCTCGAGACCACACGGGACCTCAAGGCCACACGGGACCTCAAGGCCACATGGGACCTCACACACGGGACCTCAAGGCCACACGGGACCTCAAGGCCTCACGGGACCTCAAGGCCACATGGGACCTCACACACGGGACCTCAAGGCCACACGGGACCTCAAGGCCACACGGGACCTCAAGGCCACACGGGACCTCAAGGCCACATGGGACCTCACACACGGGACCTCAAGGCCACACGGGACCTCACACACGGGACCTCACACACGGGACCTCGAGGCCACACGGGACCTCAAGGCCACACGGGACCTCACACACGGGACCTCGAGGCCACACGGGACCTCAAGGCCACACGGGACCTCAAGGCCACATGGGACCTCAAGGCCACATGGGACCTCGTGTAACCTCAGGATAGAAAACTCAGGACAGAATTATCTATTGGACTTGAAATGATTTACTAAATGAACTTCATGTCGTTTGGAAGAAGAAACTAAAAACTAGAGACTGAGACCATAAAGTTTCGAGGAAACTGTTTCCTGAGGTCGCGATCGGCTCCGGAGGTCAAACAGATGTTTGTTGGAGACAGAGGATGAAGTGACGGCGTGCTGAGATGAATGAAGATGTTTTTGAAGAGTGAGTCTGACGCCGCTCTAACACTGGGATCTGATCTGGACTGTTCATGAAGGCTCAGATTAAACATGTGGGTGTGAACAGAAATGATTCTGCAGAGATCCTCGGCTCCCTCCCTGCAGCGCCTCGTCTGTGAGATGGAGTTAATTAAGGTGAGAGTCGTGGAGGAAAGAGGATGAAGCCTCGGCTCTCGGCTGCTTATCCGAGAGGTGTGAACAGGTATTTACTCCAGCTGGGAGACGCCAGCCCAGGAGCTACCATGCTAACGCCGGATTAGCGGCGGGGCTCTGTCAGCCCGGTTTCACCGGGGCCACGTCAGGAGCCGCCGAGTCCGCTCGCGTTAATGCGGCGGCGTCGCTGATGGTTCAGGGGAAAGCGTCCACGCTGCGTGATCAAACAGACTCGAAGGTTTTTAAACGTCCTTCAACTGACAAATAAAAAAAGTTTGTAACTTTAAATTCAAACACGAGACAAGACGAGATTATCATTTATTAAAGTTATACAGTGTGAGTGACTGTCAACATGTTGTACTAATACTGCAGTACTTTATACAAAGTACATTCATGGAAAATAACATTTTACAGTATTTTTCTGTGTTTTTTTAAAATTGTACACAACCCTGCGAATGATCGACAAATTATTGTTCCTCATTTTTCTCATTATATTATTTATATTATATATATATGTATTATTATTGTAGTTATTCATATTATTTATTTATTATATATATTTTTCTTTTTTTTACAGTGCTGTCTCCAGTGAAAACATGTGTAACAACAAAAACACAAAAATAATACACAATAATTATATACAAATATAATATATTATAGTATATAATGTAAGTAAACAGTGCAACATGTTAACATAATAAAATAATATATTGTTGGATATAAGAGAGATTATAATGTAGTTACATAGTAACATAATGTAGCACAGAAATATAGCTTATAATATAAAATATAATACATGATGTAGATACACACACACACACACACACACTCAGCTGTCAATAATGACGCAAACTAACGATGAGTCATGAAATCATAATTCACCGCTCGTTATTATTATTATAATTAATGATCATGTGACTTAAACGTTGCCGTCACTTCCTGTAATGATCGACCGCGCGCTGCTGAACTTTACATCATCGTCAAACTTTAAATCAAACGTCACCTCGTCCAACACGAATCCTCTCAAAACTTTATGAAATGTTTCATTTCATTTTTCATTTGAAATGTTAAAATAACTTAAACGAAGCTGAATGCATTTAAAACAAAGTATAAACTCAGTGTATTTATGCATTCACTTTGTTTTCAGTATAATCACAGTATCATAATAATTTCAGTATATACACTATAATCTTCATGCGATTATTGTTTATATGTATTTATCTGCATATCAAAGTTTGACCCACAGGTTCATTAATATTTCTTCTCCACAGACATTTTGTAATTGAAGTGAAAGATCGAATGATGAAACTTTGTGATGGTTGAATTCTCGCAGAGCTGCTGAGGCAACAACCAGCTCAGATTGACATGACGGACAGACTTCAAATAACGTCTGTCTTTGTCCATCAAGTGTCACCTTTAAAGATTCTTCAGTCACGTTTCACTGACAGGAAGAATTAAGTGGAGGGAGGATGAGAGCGGCTCCAAATGAAATGTTCCTGGCTGATATTATCATCGTCCTGTGAACAGGCTGATAACAGCGACTCCTGCTTTTTAAAGAGGGAAGAAGACGAGCAGAATACAACGACACGGCCGCTGCTAATTCACTTTATCTGTCGGGAGTCGTGGTTTGAATTTGTGTGTCGGCCTCTCTGTGTTTCTCTCTGTGCATGTTCTGCGCCGCTGAGTCGCCGCTGAGGCTTTGTGGAGGATTTTGTTAAGTTATACAAATAGCAGCTGATAAAGACGCTCTGCAGAGGATCTGCAGCTTCAAGAAGTTAAAGAGGGAAGAGGAGATGGATGGAAGGTGGAGGGTGGAGGGTGGAGGATGGAGGGTGGAGGGTAGAGTGTGGAGGATGGAGGGTGGAGGATGGAGGGTGGAGGGTGGAGGCGGTTTGGAGCAGACTTGACTTTGAAGAGCAGCTGGGAGATTGGGTTAATCCACTTGGCAGATTTGGTGGCACAAAGAGAGAAGAGGACGAATCCAGGCCGACTTAGTGAGGACTCAAAGATTACCACCTTAACAACTCATTACCGAGCTCCGGGCCGCCTTAAAACCAGTGAAGAGACTCAGTTTGAATCAAAGTTAGAAAGTTTGTAAAGAGAAACACCTGAACACACCTGAACACACCTGCACACACCTGCACACACCTGCACACACCTGCACACACATGCACACACCTGAACACACCTGCACACACCTGCACACACCTGCACACACCTGAACACACCTGCACACACCTGAACACACCTGAACACACCTGCACACACCTGCACACACCTGAACACACACCTGCACACACCTGCACACACCTGCACACACCTGCACACACCTGAACACACCTGCACACACCTGAACACACCTGCACACACCTGAACACACCTGAACACACCTGCATACACCTGCACACACCTGAACACACCTGCACACACCTGCACACACCTGCACACACCTGAACACACCTGAACACACCTGCACACACCTGAACACACCTGAACACACCTGAACACACCTGCACACACCTGAACACACCTGCACACACCTGAACACACCTGAACACACCTGCATACACCTGCACACACCTGAACACACCTGCACACACCTGCACACTCCATCTGTGTGACTTAGTTTGAAATCAAAATATACTTAAAGTACCCAACAGTAAAAGTACTCTGTGCAGAAAAGTATATATCATATTATTTGAATTATTGATGCAGTAACGTGTTCATCACTTTAATGTTACGGATGATGAAGAACGAGCTCGTTTTAACGACGTTAGGTGAGGTCTTAATTTAAAACGACCAGACTATTGGTGATTATTGATGATTACTGGTGATTATTGATGGTTATTGATGATTATTGGTGATTATTGATGGTTATTGGTGATTATTGGTGATTATTGATGGTTATTGGTGATTATTGGTGATCATTGATGATTATTGGTGATTATTGGTGATTATTGATGGTTATTGGTGATTATTGGTGATTATTGGTGATTATTGATGGTTATTGGTGATTATTGGCGATTATTGGTGATTATTGGTGATTATTGGTGATTATTGGTGGTTATTGGTGATTATTGGTGATTATTGGTGGTTATTGGTGATTATTGGTGATTATTGGTGATTATTGGTGATTATTGGTGATTATTGGCGATTATTGGTGATTATTGGTGATTATTGATTCTTGCTTTGTGTTTCTGATGAACACAAACGTCGTTTGTTCTCAGAGGATGAAAATCGGACTCCATCAGTTTTTGGCTCCAGCGCTCGAGCCCCATCTGCAGCTTTTTTTTCCTGACTAAATGATTTAGCGTGATTCCCGCAGCAGCACATGTTGGAGTCGGAGGTTTTGAAAGCAGTCTGGCACCATGTTGGTTTTCCCCCGGCGAGCTTGGCGACTAATGTGGCAGAGAGAGAACAGGATGGACGGGGCGGAGGGGGTTTGAAGAGGCGGTGAGGGGGTGATGCTGGTTAGCAGCGTCGCCTCCTGCAGCCAAAAGCCTCGTGCACATCAGTGATGATGAAACCGTAACGTGCAGCATACGGACACGGAGACACATGAGGGAGCTGATTGGTCACTGATCCCTCATCAACTGTGTGTGTGTGTGTGTGTGTGTGTGTGTGTGGTGTGTGTGTGCGTGTGTGTGTGTGTGCACATGTTGTGGGGACTGTATGATTAATTAGATTGATTACGTGGGGACTTTTTTGAACACCACTGCTCTCCATGAGGTAAATCATCACATTTGTGTTGTAGACTTGGTTTAAGGTTAAGTCAGGAAATGAATATAAGTCAATGTAATGTCCTCTAAAGGTAAAGCTTGCAGACAAATAAGAATCATTGACTTTTAGACTTGGTTTAAAGTCAGAATAAATGTTCTGAGCGTTAACAATCACCCAGCCAAATTTGAATGATTAAAAACATCAACAGGTTTATGAGATTAGGTGTGAAGATCAGGTAAAAATGAATTCTCAGCTCCAGGACTGAGGGGGCGTGTCCTCTGAATGTGCCTCAGCGTGTCATCGAGCCACCCTTTAAGGACCGCCCACTAAATCCTGAAAACTGTTTAAACCTCTGACTCCACATCTCAGTGATACATCGTTCAAAGTCTTCACGTGTTTTCAGCAACTATTGTCCAACATATTCAATGTGTCTGAAAATAAATCTCAGAGTTGACTTCACAGTGACTTTAAGCTGAGGTTAAGTCAATGTAAGGTCCTCTGAAGTGATGGAAACATGACTGTGTGTGTGGACTTGTCTTACTTACGTTGTGGGGATATGAATCTGTATCCACAGTCACTTTGTCGGGACTTATGTGACTTATGGGGACACAAGTAACAACATAAAGCAAATCATTCAGTTTTTGGCTGGCCTGGGTAAAGTCTTCAGGAAATGAATGTAAGTCAATGAGACGTGATGGATGATCAGCGTCTCCACAATTCACTTCATTTGGTTCAGTACAGAGACGCTGATCATTTTCCTGGGTGCTAACTTCCTGTTCACACATTGTGTTTGATTATGTCACGAACACAAAGCTCATTAAGCTGCATTCAGACGGGATTTATCTCTCTGCAGGAGCTCCACTGATTTTAATATTAACGTGTGCTCGTGCTGAGTTTGGACGCATGTTTTGCTTCTTAAATCTGAAGAAGTTTAAACAAACTTTTCTTTTTTTTTAAAGTGGATCTCTGAGAATTAAAAAGCTGATTGATTTTCCTGCTGCAGACTCCCGCCACGCCGTCGACGTCACTTAAAGACTAAAAATATAGAATATCATCAGACGCCTGCTTTAATTATACAGCTGCACTGATGGAAACGAGACGAAGGCAGCATGAATAAAACACACGGAGAACGTCTTTTATAATCAAGCAGACAAAAGACGTTTTTCTTCATTCACTGGATCAGAAACAATGAAACAGAAACACAGCAGCAGCGCTTCATATCACGGCTGTCTTTAAGATGAGGATGCGTACAAATAATACGAATAATTACGACATGCTTGAGTCTCAATGGTTGAATGTTGTTTAAATTCAATTGTTCTTTATTGTGAAGTTTGTTTTTTGTTCACATGTGCATGAGACTCACTTCCTGCTCTGTGTGCAAATAAACACGTCTGTCAGACTCCATGTCTGCACACAAAGAGAGAAAAAACTTCACGTGTTCGTCAGATTTACAAAAATAATTAAGAGTTTGTCACTGAGTTTAAAAAGCTTCTTGTTTCTCTCGTCGATATTAGTCACTGTCAGCTGTAGTTTTAATATTTCACCACCAATAAAATGTTTCCTCTTTCATAAATGTAGTTCAAACAGTGTGTTTAATTTGCACTGCTCATTTTATATTAAATATGTTATTCTATTTTGCTTTCATATCGTTTTCTATTTAAAAAGATCTTTGTCAAATTACTGTGCACACATTTTACTTCTTTGCACGATCGACTGTGATAATTGAAATGCAGACTCAGCTCGTTGCTGTGGTACAGGTTCATTTTAACACTGACTGTGTTTACTGTGTGCAAACAATGACGCTGAATTAAATTAAATTTACACGAAGGCACATGTGATCACTGCATATTATCATGTTTGTGTTCTTTCACGTTACAAGTTTTCTTCAGAGCGGATCATCAGCTGCAGATGAACTCTGACATTCTACATATCCTGATAATTAGGATGATTATTCCGGCCGGACTCTGCGTCGTCTTTCTCTCTTCAGCCTCCTGCAGATATAAATTACATCCATTGAATTATAAAAATATCCATGTTTCTCAGCAGACAGACTTTCTTTTCCTCCAACACAATTAATATGACGACTTTGAAATAGTAACCAGAGTCTGACTTTCTTCCTTTTTAATTTTTTTTTTTGAGTCCGTGTCTGATGTCACCGGTCCATTTTCCAGTTTCGTCGTAGCTTCCGTCCGTTTGCAGCAGAGGAATTAGCTGCGGGAGCCTGAAATATGAGTCCTGTAATCACTGCGAGGGAGGAATGAGGCCGCAGAGTTCACAGCTTCTTAATTAGTTTGCGGTATATGTGTAATTATTTCTGCATTTTTAAATTCACTTAAGGCGCCGCTCCCCTCTTCCTCTCTCTTCATTTTTAAGGATGTGGTTCAAGGATGTCCTGCAGTTACGAATCAATCCCACATTAGGCCTCAGAAAGCTCAGAGTAATTACACTCTTATTTCTTTTTCTTCCACTGAGGAGTGAACGGACGTATGGATTCAAAACCAGACGCCGTTTTTAGATTTTCACTTCCTGTCTCCGTCCGTTAATACTGGACGAGCTGCAGAGTTCAGCTCGGCATGCAGTCAATACATATACACATATATACGTAATGACAGTGAAGTGAACATGATCAACATGTTTTCAGGTCAATGATCTCTAATAAACAGAAGACGTGAAGTGAGTTTAAAGACAGTCTGTGTTTGTTCATCATCAGTAAAATGTTTCTGCTTTCACAGATTTCGTGTAAATGTGAAACTCGTCTCTGCTAAATGTCGACACACATTTAATATTAGAAATAAATGTTTAATATTAAATAAATGTTTAAAAGTTGATTTAGTATCATTTGAAACTCGTCTCCTCCTCCTGTTTCTTCACACTCGTCTTCCTCTTCGTTCTCTCTGTGTTTCTGTTCATTAATATCTGGCTCAGAGCGGCAGCAGCTCCACAACAAGAGAAAAACACAAACAGCAAAACAGAAACTCTGATTATGAAGTCATATGAAGCTGCAGGCGCTGTGTGTGTGTGTGTGTGTGTGTGTGTGTGTGTGTGTGTGTGTGTGTGTGTGTGTGTGTGTGGTGTGTGTGTGTGTGGTGTGTGTGAATGTAAATATAACAGGATGTATTGTGGAGTTCGTATCAGGTCGATATTTTCTGGTCAAACTTTATTTTCAGTTTTGAAATGAAACATTTTGGCTCAGACTGAAAGTTCAACACGTTTTTATGATCTGTGATTTAAATACATGGCGTTTTGTTTAGTTGGTATCAAAAACTTCATCCTGTGATTAAGATTCGTAACCGGACACAAACACAGGATGACTTCAGTTTATATCAGGCAGAAACAAGACGGACCTGAGACAGACAAACTGTCATGGTGGCACAGGTACTGACCCAGAACGCTCGGACAACGGTTAGAGAGATTTATTGAGATGTGGAAGGAGAGGGTCCGATACGAGGTGGAGGGAACGGCTGAGGTGAAGCAGTGGTGGGAACAGACGGGGGAGGCACGGAGTATGGACTGTCTGAAGATGGTGATGGAGAGCAGGCAGGAGGTGAAGATGTGATGGAGAGCAGGCAGGAGGTGAAGATGGTGATGGAGAGCAGGCAGGAGGTGAAGATGGATGGAGAGCAGGCAGGAGGTGAAGATGGATGAAGAGCAGGCAGGAGGTGAAGAGGAATGGGGGATGAGGTGAAGATGGGTGATGGAGAGCAGGCAGGAGGTGAAGATGTGAGGGAGCAGGCAGGAGGTGAAGATGGTGGATGAAGAGCAGGCAGGAGGTGAAGATGGTGATGGAGAGCAGGCAGGAGGTGAAGATGGTGGATGGAAAGCAGGCAGGAGGTGAAGATGGTGGATGAAGAGCAGGCAGGAGGTGAAGATGGTGATGGAGAGCAGGCAGGAGGTGAAGATGTGATGGAGAGCAGGCAGGAGGTGAAGATGGTGGATGGAGAGCAGGCAGGAGGTGAAGATGGTGGATGGAGAGCAGGCAGGAGGTGAAGATGGTGATGGAGAGCAGGCAGGAGGTGAAGATGGTGGATGGAGAGCAGGCAGGAGGTGAAGATGGTGGATGGAGAGCAGGCAGGAGGTGAAGATGTGATGGAGAGCAGGCAGGAGGTGAAGATGTGATGGAGAGCAGGCAGGAGGTGAAGATGTGATGGAGAGCAGGCAGGAGGTGAAGATGGTGGATGGAGAGCAGGCAGGAGGTGAAGATGTGATGGAGAGCAGGCAGGAGGTGAAGATGGTGGATGGAGAGCAGGCAGGAGGTGAAGATGTGATGGAGAGCAGGCAGAGGTGAAGATGGTGATGGAGAGCAGGCAGGAGGTGAAGATGTGATGGAGAGCAGGCAGGAGGTGAAGATGGTGGATGGAGAGCAGGCAGGAGGTGAAGATGTGATGGAGAGCAGGCAGGAGGTGAAGATGGTGGATGGAGAGCAGGGGAGGTGAAGATGGTGGATGGAGAGCAGGCAGGAGGTGAAGATGTGATGGAGAGCAGGCAGGAGGTGAAGATGGTGGATGGAGAGCAGGCAGGAGGTGAAGATGGTGGATGGAGAGCAGGCAGGAGGTGAAGATGTGATGGAGAGCAGGCAGGAGGTGAAGATGGTGATGGAGAGCAGGCAGGAGGTGAAGATGGTGGATGGAGAGCAGGCAGGAGGTGAAGATGTGATGGAGAGCAGGCAGAGGTGAAGATGTGATGGAGAGCAGGCAGGAGGTGAAGATGGTGGATGGAGAACAGGCAGGAGGTGAAGATGGTGGATGGAGAGCAGGCAGGAGGTGAAGATGTGATGGAGAGCAGGCAGAGGTGAAGATGTGATGGAGAGCAGGCAGGAGGTGAAGATGGTGGATGGAGAGCAGGCAGGAGGTGAAGATGTGATGGAGAGCAGGCAGGAGGTGAAGATGGTGGATGGAGAGCAGGCAGGAGGTGAAGATGTGATGGAGAGCAGGCAGAGGTGAAGATGTGATGGAGAGCAGGCGGGAGGTGAAGATGGTGGATGGAGAGCAGGCAGGAGGTGAAGATGGTGATGGAGAGCAGGCAGGAGGTGAAGATGGTGATGGAGAGCAGGCAGGAGGTGAAGATGGTGATGGAGAGCAGGCAGGAGGTGAAGATGTGATGGAGAGCAGGCAGGAGGTGAAGATGGTGATGGAGAGCAGGCAGGAGGTGAAGATGGTGATGGAGAGCAGGCAGGAGGTGAAGATGGTGGATGGAGAGCAGGCAGGAGGTGAAGATGTGATGGAGGCAGGCAGGAGGTGAAGATGGTGGATGGAGAGCAGGCAGGAGGTGAAGATGGTGATGGAGAGCAGGCAGGAGGTGAAGATGTGATGGAGAGCAGGCAGGAGGTGAAGATGGTGATGGAGAGCAGGCAGGAGGTGAAGATGGTGATGGAGAGCAGGCAGGAGGTGAAGATGGTGATGGAGAGCAGGCAGGAGGTGAAGATGGTGGATGGAGAGCAGGCAGGAGGTGAAGATGGTGGATGGAGAGCAGGCAGGAGGTGAAGATGGTGGATGGAGAGAGCAGGCAGGAGGTGAAGATGTGATGGAGAGCAGGCAGAGGTGAAGATGGTGATGGAGAGCAGGCAGGAGGTGAAGATGTGATGGAGAGCAGGCAGGAGGTGAAGATGGTGGATGGAGAGCAGGCAGGAGGTGAAGATGGTGGATGGAGAGCAGGCAGGAGGTGAAGATGTGATGGAGAGCAGGCAGGAGGTGAAGATGTGATGGAGAGCAGGCAGGAGGGGTGAAGATGGTGATGGAGAGCAGGCAGGAGGTGCAGGATGTAAGATGTGAGAGCAGGCAGGAGGTGAAGATGTGATGGAGAGCAGGCAGAGGTGAAGATGGTGGATGGAGAGCAGGCAGGAGGTGAAGATGTGATGGAGAGCAGGCAGGAGGTGAAGATGTGATGGAGAGCAGGCAGGAGGTGAAGATGTGATGGAGAGCAGGCAGGAGGTGAAGATGTGATGGAGAGCAGGCAGGAGGTGAAGATGTGATGGAGAGCAGGCAGGAGGTGAAGATGGTGGATGGAGAGCAGGCAGGAGGTGAAGATGGTGGATGGAGAGCAGGCAGGAGGTGAAGATGGTGGATGGAGAGCAGGCAGGAGGTGAAGATGGTGGATGGAGAGCAGGCAGGAGGTGAAGATGTGATGGAGAGCAGGCAGGAGGTGAAGATGTGATGGAGAGCAGGCAGGAGGTGAAGATGGTGGATGGAGAGCAGGCAGGAGGTGAAGATGGTGATGGAGAGCAGGCAGGAGGTGAAGATGGTGGATGGAGAGCAGGCAGGAGGTGAAGATGGTGATGGAGAGCAGGCAGGAGGTGAAGATGTGATGGAGAGCAGGCAGAGGTGAAGATGGTGGATGGAGAGCAGGCAGGAGGTGAAGATGTGAGGAGAGCAGGCAGGAGGTGAAGATGTGATGGAGAGCAGGCAGGAGGTGAAGATGTGATGGAGAGCAGGCAGGAGGTGAAGATGTGATGGAGAGCAGGCAGGAGGTGAAGATGTGATGGAGAGCAGGCAGGAGGTGAAGATGGTGGATGGAGAGCAGGCAGGAGGTGAAGATGGTGGATGGAGAGCAGGCAGGAGGTGAAGATGGTGGATGGAGAGCAGGCAGGAGGTGAAGATGGTGGATGGAGAGCAGGCAGGAGGTGAAGATGTGATGGAGAGCAGGCAGGAGGTGAAGATGTGATGGAGAGCAGGCAGGAGGTGAAGATGGTGGATGGAGAGCAGGCAGGAGGTGAAGATGGTGATGGAGAGCAGGCAGGAGGTGAAGATGGTGGATGGAGAGCAGGCAGGAGGTGAAGATGTGATGGAGAGCAGGCAGGAGGTGAAGATGTGATGGAGAGCAGGCAGGAGGTGAAGATGTGATGGAGAGCAGGCAGAGGTGAAGATGTGATGGAGAGCAGGCAGGAGGTGAAGATGTGATGAAGAGCAGGCAGGAGGTGAAGATGGTGGATGGAGAGCAGGCAGGAGGTGAAGATGTGATGGAGAGCAGGCAGGAGGTGAAGATGTGATGGAGAGCAGGCAGGAGGTGAAGATGGTGATGGAGAGCAGGCAGGAGGTGAAGATGTGATGGAGAGCAGGCAGGAGGTGAAGATGGTGGATGGAGAGCAGGCAGGAGGTGAAGATGTGATGGAGAGCAGGCAGGAGGTGAAGATGTGATGGAGAGCAGGCAGGAGGTGAAGATGGTGATGGAGAGCAGGCAGGAGGTGAAGATGTGATGGAGAGCAGGCAGGAGGTGAAGATGGTGATGGAGAGCAGGCAGGAGGTGAAGATGTGATGGAGAGCAGGCAGGAGGTGAAGATGGTGGATGGAGAGCAGGCAGGAGGTGAAGATGTGATGGAGAGCAGGCAGGAGGTGAAGATGGTGGATGGAGAGCAGGCAGGAGGTGAAGATGGTGATGGACCTGAGCACAAGAGATCAGTGGTTAGAGTTCAGGAAAACAACAGGGAGCAAATATTTAAAGACGGTCCGACCGTGATCTACCACAGAGGCTGAACAAACAATCTGAAGAGGAGTGGGAGGAAGGCCAGGGTTCATATGCAGGTGCAGTGATGAGCTGATGGACGGCAGATGAGCTTCACCTGATGATTGACCAGGAGGCCACGCCCACAGCACAGACAGAGACAAGTGAACACAACACAGACATGTGACTGCCGTCGTGACACAAACACTGTGCACTACACACACTGTGTACTTCACTGTGTACTTCACACACTGTGTACTTCACTGTGTACTTCACACACTGTGTACTTCACTGTGTACTACACACACTGTGTACTTCACTGTGTACTACACACACTGTGTACTTCACACACTGTGTACTTCACTGTGTACTACACACACTGTGTACTTCACTGTGTACTTCACACACTGTGTACTTCACTGTGTACTTCACACACTGTGTACTTCACTGTGTACTTCACACACTGTGTACTACACACACTGTGTACTACACACACTGTGTACTTCACTGTGTGCTACACACACTGTGTACTACACACACTGTGTACTTCACTGTGTACTTCACACACTGTGTACTTCACTGTGTACTTCACACACTGTGTACTTCACTGTGTACTACACACACTGTGTACTACACACACTGTGTACTACACACACTGTGTACTACACACACTGTGTACTTCACTGTGTGCTACACACACTGTGTACTACACACACTGTGTACTACACACACTGTGTACTTCACACACTGTGTACTTCACTGTGTGCTACACACACTGTGTACTACACACACTGTGTACTACACACACTGTGTACTACACACACTGTGTACTTTACTGTGTACTTCACACACTGTGTACTTCACTGTGTGCTACACACACTGTGTACTTCACTGTGTGCTACACACACTGTGTACTTCACTGTGTACTACACACACTGTGGAGAGAATTACAAAATAAAACTGGTCACATGACGCAGACGGACTTTTCATCTTTAATTTCCAACGTAGATAAAAAAAAACTGCAGAAATCATCTTTGTCTGTCACCAAACACAGTTTTTTTTTTACAAGATAATCGTCATAATTTAAAGTAATCAAGTAATCCTGGATAATAAAACTATAATCTAAATACACATTTTGTCAAATGTAATCTGATTACAGTCTGACTGTAGATTATCCTGACGAGTTGTAAATATTCTAACGAACTCTGTTTCTTCGTTCACAGTCGGTTCATACTGAACAAATATTTCATTTCCTCAAACAAACAGGATTTGTTGGGGACTATTTCCAGCGGTGGATGAATCCACATTATTTCTCCTGTTGTCTCTCAGGCTGTGACTCTGACAGATCTGTGAGTTTATTTTCATCTCTGGTTCTGGTTGGACCCGTGTGCGAGGTGAGGTTCATCTCTCACTTTAACCTCGGACTTCTTTGTTTCCTCCTCGTGTCGACTGTAATGACGCTGCCAGTCAATGTTTCCATCTCAGAAATGAAAAAACACGGTGGAGGCAGGGCGGAGGTTTTTCTGCTGCGCCCACAGAAATCCGTCTTTCTTCGTGTCGCAGTAATCTCGTGTTTTAAAGACGTCCGTCATCCGTCGGAGGACGTTCCTGCTCAGGAAGGATCCGGGCGTCACACACAAATCAATTTATTTCCTTTATTATTTCTGAGTTTTCTAAAGTCAAACTGACAAACTGTCACGTTCGTCTGAGACGTTGAAGGACTGCAGAGTCATCGGCATTTCTAAAGTTTAAAGGAGTGTTTTTCAAAATAAAACACTGAAGTTTTTATCTGCATACATCCAACCACTAAAAGTGCGTTTGCACAGAGTAAGCTGACAAACCAATATTTCCCAAAATAACATCGTGCACATAGAAACATTTTTTTAAAAAGTTTTCCTTTACATCAACCTGCATAAATACGCCATGGAGCGTCATCATAAATACGCCAAGCCTCATGATCGTCGTCACAGCCAAAGCTAAACACTGGGCGCACTTTTAAAACTCGATTTGTTTTCAGAGGCGAATTCACTTATATTTATATTTATTTTGTTCTATAAATACAGAGAATTTACAGAGCAGCTGGATCCATAGTTTATTTTAAATACATTTATGTTTTTCTCTGCCTTATTTAATGTTTCATAAAGTATATTTATTTTATTGATTTCATGTTTTATACATTGCGAAACAGCTGTAAAGTCCAAAATCTATTTTTTAATTTGAATATTTTGCATAAAGAATCAATAACAACGTGTTTTTTGACAGAGAAATGCTGAATAAATGCTGTGAAACTCAAAATTAATCGTTTGAATAATCGTGATTTCAGTATTGACCAAAATAATTGTGATATTGATTTTTCCATAATCGAGCAGCCCAAGCTGTCTTGAGGTGACAGAGGACAACAACAGTCTGTGGTACAAACACTAACACTCTCACAAACATTAACCAGGAAACATTTTCTTATAAAATATGATCCAGTTTCACCAGTGAAATATTCGGTGTGTGACTTATTGTAAAGCTGGTGAACACACACATGGACCCAGACGGAGCGATCACCTGTTCTGAGCACACACCCCGGCCTGTTCACGAGCGTCCCCTCTTGGATCGGTCCCCGTGTGTTTGTTCCTGAAATGTAGCTGCGTCCCCAGCTCGGACGGACGGACGGACGGACGGACGGACGGACGGACGGACAGACAGACAGACAGACGGACAGACGGACGGACGGACGGACGGACGGACAGACAGACAGACAGACAGACAGACAGACAGACAGACAGACAGACAGACAGACAGACAGACAGACAGACAGACAGACTGACTGACTGACTGACTGACTGACTGACTGACTGACTGACAGAGGGTGAGTCTGATATTCTGCAACAGATGAGAAAGTCGCTGTGAGATGTGTTTTATCCAAACCTGCCATCACCTCCAACAACAAATAAAACCTGAGCTCGGCCACATCAGCAGCAGCAGCCACCAGATCTCATTAAGTCAGAGATGGGAGAGGCAGCACACACACACACACACACACACACACACACACACACACACACACACACACACACACACACACACACACACACACACACACACACACACACACACACACACACACACACTTTCCCTTTGCTGCAATGTCGGAGCGTAAAAATAAAAGCCGGCCGAACCACCTCCTCTTCCTCCTCCTCTTCCTCTTCCTCTTCCTCCTCCTCCTCCTCTTCCTCCTCCTCTTCCTCTTCCTCCTCCTCCCCGTGTGCTGCCTCTGGCTCTGCGGCGGGACGTTCTCATCAAATCATTACTTTTATTAACGGTCAGATGGTTTTTTAATAGAATCGCTTTATTATGTCGTTTCTCATTTTCGCCCTCACGGTGAAATCTCATCCCTGCCCGTCGTTTTGTTGATGTTGTTCTTTTCTCTTTTCATATTTTTCTGGCGTTTATGGCTGCAGGGTGTCGACGCTGCCAAGAGAAATTTTTACATTTTGGAGGACGCCGGAGGAGGAGGAGGAGGAGGAGGAGGAGTGAACAGGTTATTGGTTTCTGTTTGTTTCTGATAATTTGTTTTTAGGGAACATCCAGTCCTCTCTCTCTCTCTCTCTGTGAAGTTCATGTGATCCATCCTGATGTTTCCCCCTCCAGGATTTTATCTCTAAATCCAGGAAACATGTAACATGTCAGAATATTTCCAGGCTATTATCTCCAGGATGCAGAAAACAAACATGAAGCAGCAGCTGCAGGTGAGCTGAGTTTATCTGACGTGCCCGAGGACACAGTGAGCACTTGAAGCCGTTACACCTGCCCCGGCTGTGTCACAGGTAGGCCGCCACGCGCCGTAATGTGGAGTAACGTTTAATCTGAGAGGAACACGGCTGAGTCGGGAACATGTCAGCGTCAGCACATTCACCACAAATTGTTTTTCTCGCAGAGCGAAGCAAACATCACCCACAGGTGAGAGGGTGCAGCTCCTCCACCCACACCTCCATCTTTAGAAATGATGCGTTTGCTGATGGAGGTTCCTGTCTGACAGAAAACAGTTTGAATCAACAAATAAATCATGATATAAGATTTCATTCATCCCCAGAGGGTGAATTCATGAGAGACCCACCTGTAAATAAAGTCATTTAATCACATTGTCTTCATTTAATTACTGTGAGGGACGTCACGGAGACTACAGGTTTTAGACAGTCTGCGGGGACGTCACGGAGACTACAGGTTTTAGACAGTCTGCGGGGACGTCACAGAGACTACGTCCAGGTTTTAGACAGTCTGCGGGGACGTCACAGAGACTACAGGTTTTAGACAGTCTGTGGGGACGTCACAGAGACTACATCCAGGTTTTAGACAGTCTGCGGGGACGTCACAGAGACTACAGGTTTTAGACAGTCTGCTGGGACGTCACAGAGACTACGTCCAGGTTTTAGACAGTCTGCGGGGACGTCGCGGAGACTACGTCCAGGTTTTAGACAGTCTGCGGGGACATCGCGGAGACTACGTCCAGGTTTTAGACAGTCTGCGGGGACGTCGCGGAGACTACGTCCAGGTTTTAGACAGTCTGGTTTTAGACAGTCTGGTTTTAGACAGTCTGGTTTTAGACAGTCTGCGGGGACGTCTCAGAGACTACGTCCAGGTTTTAGACAGTCTGCAGGGGCGTCACAGAGACTACGTCCAGGTTTTAGACAGTCTGCGGGGACGTCGCGGAGACTACGTCCAGGTTTTAGACAGTCTGCGGGGACGTCACAGAGACTACGTCCAGGTTTTAGACAGTCTGCTGGGACGTCACGGAGACTACGTCCA
Source organism: Collichthys lucidus (assembly GCA_004119915.2). Lineage (NCBI taxonomy): Eukaryota > Metazoa > Chordata > Actinopteri > Sciaenidae > Collichthys > Collichthys lucidus. The sequence goes on from CM014083.1 coordinate 37,886,927, forward strand.
GGTTTTAGACAGTCTGCGGGGACGTCTCAGAGACTACGTCCAGGTTTTAGACAGTCTGCAGGGACGTCTCAGAGACTACGTCCAGGTTTTAGACAGTCTGCTGGGACGTCACGGAGACTACGTCCAGGTTTTAGACAGTCTGCGGGGACGTCTCAGAGACTACGTCCAGGTTTTAGACAGTCTGCGGGGACGTCACAGAGACTACGTCCAGGTTTTAGACAGTCTGCGAGGACGTCACAGAGACTACCTCCAGGTTTTAGACAGTCTGCGGGGACGTCACAGATAATTAAAAATATATGAAAGTCTTCATTTGAGCTAATAAACAATCGACGGCTCTAATTGCAGCGCAGGCTGATGATGTCTGTCCGGAGACGGATGACTGTTAGCTGAACTGGCAGGTGGTAAAACAGCAATTATAAAACTAAACTTTGTTGCTTCTCGGAAAGCGTGTCTTATTTGTAACGAGTGAAGTGATAAAAGAGAAAAATAATTGGATTTTTTCCCCTTTCTGCCGTTCTCGCCCTCCAAGTCTTAAATGTTTGGGGAACAGGATCTTTGAACAAAGTTTATTTCATTCTAACCTTTGATTAACGCTTTCCCCACTCGAGGCCGCGCTGCAAAAGAAGCAAATTATTCTCAAGATCAAGCTTTTAGCCGTCTCATTATCTATTTGCCATCTCTCCTCCAGACTGGAAATGATGTGTCGCTCCTCTCAGAGTGGATGTGCTCGCGTCTCTTTAATGCTCGTTCACAGTCTGTTGTGTTTCTTCTGTCTTCCTGTCTGAACAACAACAAGGCGGCTGGTGGCCAATTAGAGGACGTGACCGACCCCGCTGACGCGTGTGGACTCGGGCTGACCCGCCATCAGAGAGTTCTGTTAGGTCCAGTTTTTAAAGTCAGAACACACAGTGCTGTCGTCTGGCTCTGGCTTGCTGTCATTACAGAGCCGAGGTCAAAGGTCGGGTTCTTTTAATCATCTTTATTTCTCTTGAATTAAGTTTAGAATTTAAAATTCAAACTTCAATTAATGTTAAATTACATCTTGTAACTGCTGTGAGCTAGCATCAGCGTCTAACAGTGAACACGGAGACAGAACCTCTGAACCGGCAGTGTCCAGTCTAACAGTGAACACGCCGACAGAACCTCTGAACCGGCAGTGTCCAGTCTAACAGTGAACACGGCGACAGAACCTCTGAACCGGCAGTGTCCAGTCTAACAGTGAACACGCCGACAGAACCTCTGAACCGGCAGTGTCCAGTCTAACAGTGAACACGCCGACAGAACCTCTGAACCGGCAGTGTCCAGTCTAACAGTGAACACAGCGACAGAACCTCTGAACCGGCAGTGTCCAGTCTAACAGTGAACACAGAGACAGAACCTCTGAACCGGCAGTGTCCAGTCTAACAGTGAACACCACGACAGAACCTCTGTACCGGCAGTGTCCAGTCTAACAGTGAACACAGTAACAGAACCTCTGAACCGGCAGTGTCCAGTCTAACAGTGAACACAGTAACAGAACCTCTGAACCGGCAGTGTCCAGTCTAACAGTGAACACAGAGACAGAACCTCTGAACCGGCAGTGTCCAGTCTAACAGTGAACACGGCGACAGAACCTCTGAACCGGCAGTGTCCAGTCTAACAGTGAACACGGCGACAGAACCTCTGAACCGGCAGTGTCCAGTCTAACAGTGAACACGGCGACAGAACCTCTGAACCGGCAGTGTCCAGTCTAACAGTGAACACAGGGACAGAACCTCTGAACCGGCAGTGTCCAGTCTAACAGTGAACACAGAGACAGAACCTCTGAACCAGCAGCGTCCAGTCTAACAGTGAACACGGCAGCAGCAGATGGTTTTCTTGCTGCGTTTGTCTCCTAGTTAGCAGCAGCTAATTAATAATAATTGAACGTGGTCGTGCTCCTTTCACGGATCTTTTCCTGTTGATTTAAAGTTTCAACATGTTGGTGCTCTGTGTTCGGTTCACAGTGTGGCGGCGTTCGTCGTCCGTGTGTTCCAGATCAATAACGCTCAGCTGCTGATCCTGACGAGATAAACTCGCCATCTGTGAACTCAGCGGCTCTGCAGATAAAGAGACTGTGACCTTTAGTGGAGGAAACTCTCTGTCAGTGTTTGTCTTCATATCTGTGTTTTCTCTGCTTAGAAAGAGAAAAATAATTACCGCCGCCGCGGCTCAGGGTCACTCGCCGGCTAAAACGCCGCGGCTCTGTGGAGCGCTTTAAAGCTAATGTTTACGGAGGCGGAAGGTCGCGGCACCCTCTGCTCTGCGAGTCGGCTGTGATATGAAAACTAGCGGGGAAACTTTCAGCCTGTTGGAAGAGTCTTATTGACACATCATCATATTGATTAGTTGTTGTAGATGGATAAAATAAAGCTTCATCCTAAATATTCACAATATTAAAATCCATAATTCTTGGTCTACATTGTGATTAATTAATGAGCGGCTGCATGTGAGCTGAATACTCATCGTCTCAGACCTTGCTGCAGGTAGCAGCGCCGTAATAATTCAGAGATGAAACTGGCAGAGTGAGAACGCTCAAATAAGAATAATAAAACTCTTCATTTCTATATCCCAGAGTTTCTTCATGCAGCTGCAGGTGAGGCGGCGAGCCTCGCACATCATATCGCTGCAGATGAAATATTAAAGAGCGAGCTGGGACGAACAGCCGACTCCGTGTCAGCAGAGCGAAGCTGCCGGAGGAAACAAGATGGACGAATGTTTGGAGAGTGAAGCCAAGAGACGAGCACAGTGAAGAGCCCTGATTCATCACCGAGAGATCACATGACGAAAAACACAACTACAGAGAAAAAACTACAACTACAGAGAAAAAACTACAACTACAGAGAAAAAACTACAACTACAGAGAAAAAACTACAACTACAGAGAAAAAACTACAACTACAGAGAAAGAACTACAACTACAGTAAAAAAAACTACAACTACAGAGAAAAACTACAACTACAGAGAAAAACTACAACTACAGAGAAAAACTACAACTACAGAGAAAAACTACAACTACAATAAAAAAAACTACAACTACAGAGAAAACTACAACTACAGAGAAAAAACTACAACTACAGAAAAAAAACTACAACTACAGAGAAAAAACTACAACTACAGAGAAAAAAAACTACAACTACAGTAAAAAAACTACGACTACAGAGAAAAACTACAACTACAGTAAAAAAAACTACGACTACAGAGAAAAACTACAACTACAGTAAAAAAACTACAACTACAGAGAAAAACTACAACTACAGTAAAAAAAACTACGACTACAGAGAAAAACTACAACTACAGAGAAAAAACTACAACTACAGAGAAAAAACTACAACTACAGAGAAAAACTACAACTACAGAGAAAACTACAACTACAGAGAAAAACTACAACTACAGAGAAAAACTACAACTACAGAGAAAACTACAACTACAGAGAAAAACTACAACTACAGAGAAAAACTACAACTACAGAGAAAAACTACAACTACAGAGAAAAGAACTTCAACTACAGAGAAAAACTATGACTACAGAGAAAAAACTACGACTACAGAGAAAAACTACAACTACAGAGAAAAACTACAACTACAGTAACAAAAAACTACAACTACAGAGAAAAACTACGACTACAGAGAAAAACTACAACTACAGAGAAAAAACTACAACTACAGAGAAAAACTACAACTACAGAGAAAACTACAACTACAGCGAAAAAACTACAACTACAGAGAAAAAACTACAACTACAGAGAAAAACTACAACTACAGAGAAAAGAACTTCAACTACAGAGAAAAAACTACAACTACAGAGAAAAAACTACAACTACAGAGAAAAACTACAACTACAGAGAAAAGAACTTCAACTACAGAACTACGGTTCAGAGGTTCTGTCGCCGTGTTCACTGTTAGACTGGACACTGCCGGTTCAGAGGTTCTGTCTCTGTGTTCACTGTTAGACTGGACACTGCTGGTTCAGAGGTTCTGTCTCTGTGTTCGCTGTTAGACTGGACACTGCCGGTTCAGAGGTTCTGTCTCTGTGTTCGCTGTTAGACTGGACACTGCCGGTTCAGAGGTTCTGTCTCTGTGTTCGCTGTTAGACTGGACACTGCCGGTTCAGAGGTTCTGTCTCTGTGTTCACTGTTAGACTGGACACTGCCGGTTCAGAGGTTCTGTCTCTGTGTTCACTGTTAGACTGGACACTGCCGGTTCAGAGGTTCTGTTCGGTTACGGAGTTTCGTGATGGACTGGTGGTAAGTCAGTAATCAGAACTCTACTTCCTGTTTCATTTCCTTAAACGTCATTAACGGGTCGGTCCTTCCTCTTCTTGACGGTCGGATTTGAACAGGGTGCGTTTGATTTCTCTGTGCACGCCAACAAGCTGCAGCCACATGACATCAAGCCTCCGACTCCGCCGCTGTTTGGACTCAGAGAGACAGCTGTCCGTCCTGTTACACTGCTGCTTTGAACTGTGGGTAATTGCTCTGGGAACAATGCGAGGCTGAGCGGCCGCCGGGCGAAGGCTGCACCACACACGATGACGCACGTGAGCGCTCGACACGAGTCGTGACCCGGCTCGATTTCTGTCACAGCGATGACTAAACACACACACGGCTCTGTAATGAAAATTCTCATTATCCCGCCGCTGTGTCTGCTCAACCTTCTGAAGGCATCCTGAACAAACCTGAACCCCGGGTCCCGCCGACTTCCCGGGTCCCGCCACTTCATACGTCCCGGCATGATTAAAACGCCTCGTGGCATGGCGGGCAGCTGCAACGAGGCTGACGCCTCAGAGCGAGATTAAAAGGCCGCTTGACTCGGAGGAGCCGGGCTGCCACCTCAGGTGTGTTTTTCAGGTGAGAGGCTGTCTGCAGGTTTGCAGCTCGCTGTTATCCTGTCGAAGTGTCGCCTCGCTCGCAGCGGCAGAGCGGGACAGCTCTGAACTGTTCTCAGGAAAACATCAGTGTGTGTTCACCTGAACACCCAGACTTCTTCTGCAGTCTTTAAATGTGCAGACGTGTCTGTGCGCTGAGCCGACTGTAACTCTGAGTCTGCTGTGGTGACACTGTGAAAACGACTAAATTAACTTTTTTTTAGAAAGTGGCAGCGTGCAGGTGAAGTTAACGAGTCTTTAAAGTGTGATCTGAGGTGCTACGCCTGGCTAACAGACGGAGCTAACAGACGGGGCTAACAGACGGAGCTAACAGACGGAGCTAACAGACGGAGCTAACAGACGCAGCTAACAGACGGAGCTAACAGACGCAGCTAACAGACGGAGCTAACAGACGGGGCTAACAGACGGAGCTAACAGACGGAGCTAACAGACGCAGCTAACAGACGGAGCTAACAGACGCAGCTAACAGACGGAGCTAACAGACGGAGCTAACAGACGCAGCTAACAGACGGAGCTAACAGACGGAGCTAACAGACGGAGCTAACAGACGCAGCTAACAGACGGAGCTAACAGGAGCTAACAGACAGAGCTAACAGACGGAGCTAACAGGAGCTAACAGACGGAGCTAACAGACGGCGCTAACGGACGCAGCTAACGGACGGAGCTAACGGACGAAGCTAACAGGAGCTAACAGACGCAGCTAACAGATGGAGCTAACAGGAGCTGACAGACGGAGCTAACAGGTGCTGACAGACGGAGCTAACAGGAGCTAACAGACGCAGCTAACAGACGGAGCTAACAGACGGAGCTAACAGACGCAGCTAACAGACGGAGCTAACAGACGGAGCTAACAGGAGCTAACAGACGCAGCTAACAGATGGAGCTAACAGACGGAGCTAACAGACGCAGCTAACAGATGGAGCTAACAGACGGAGCTAACAGACGGAGGTAACAGACGGAGCTAACAGCAGCTAACAGACGGAGCTAACAGACAGAGCTAACAGACGGAGCTAACAGACGGAGCTAACAGACGCAGCTAACAGACGGAGCTAACAGGAGCTAATAGCAGCTAACAGACGGAGCTAACAGACGGAGCTAACAGACGAAACTAACAGGAGCTAATGCATCAGTGAGACGACTGCAGCTCATTGGCCGGATCAAACAGGAAGCACTCCTGACATGGACAGGTGTGTCGTGCAGGTAGCCACGACCTTTGACCTCTCCTTCAGGTTGCAGAGGTTTCTCTGCAGAGCTTCAGATGTTCGTATCCGTCTGTCTGTTGGTGTGTTTGCAGCTGAACATTAACTCCGCCCGTCTCACACTTTCCAAGCGCATCTCTGCGGAAACACAGCCGCCCGCCAGGCTCGATCCATTTCTGCTGCTGGCTCACAGAAAAAGTGAAAAATGAAGCAAACATTTTGGCTCCAGTCGTCCCGTATGAAACATCTATTTGCTGGATGGCTCGTGGATTGAAAGCTTTAGAGTTCGGTTGTCTAGCAACTGTGGGCTCGGTTGCCAAGCTCGGCGTTACAGCCAATTATGGTGGGCAGGAGAAATCTGTGTCGTCCTTTTTATTTTTCTGTCTGTCTTTTCTCCAGAAGCAAATCAGCCTTCAGTGGCAGATCTAACCGCTCTGTGGATATCTCAGCTTTTCACCAACATGAATGCAAAGTGATCAAAACAGCAGCACAGTTCAAATCATCACATCTTTACATGGCTGCGTCCTGTCTCATAATAACATGAATCAGACCTTTCGATTCACGTGTCTCCTGTTATCATATTCTTATTTTCTCCAAACACCATCCAGAAGTTTTGCTTTGGAAAAGAGGCAGAAACAGGAAAAGTGCAAACAGAGTTAATGCAGTTTTTCACAATTAGATTTGAGCAGACGTGTCTTGCAGCCCCACCTAGCTGCTGGGGGGACACTGATGAAAAAATGCTGTGCTTCTGCTCACATATTGCCACCACTGACTATTAGATTCTGCCCTTTCTCTTGTATGGGGGCCAATGTGCTTGTTGGTTAACCGAATTAGCTTTTGTGTGTTATTGCTTTACGTTCTCACCCAGAGGACAGTTTCAATAATCAGCTGAGGAGGAGGAGGAGGAGGAGAAGGAGAAGGGGGGCGGGGGTGAGGAGGGAGGTGCAGGGTTTGGGTGGAGGAGATGGAGGGGGGGGGGCAACCAGTCAACCAGCCCACAGGGCCGTGAATCAGCTCTGTAGCAGAATGAGGCTCTGTTTAAAGAAACACTGTGAATCTTTTCTCTGATAATCTAACTCCATGTGACCCACTCTGACCTGTAATCAGGTGACCCACTCTGACCTGTGATCAGGTGACCCACTCTGACCTGTAATCAGGTGACCCACTCTGACCTGTGATCAGGTGACCCACTCTGACCTGTAATCAGGTGACCCACTCTGACCTGTGATCAGGTGACCCACTCTGACCTGTGATCAGGTGACCCACACTGACCTGTGATCAGGTGACCCACTCTGACCTGTGATCAGGTGACCCACTCTGACCTGTGATCAGGTGACCCACTCTGACCTGTGATCAGGTGACCCACTCTGACCTGTGATCAGGTGATCCACTCTGACCTGTGATCAGGTGACCCACTCTGACCTGTGATCAGGTGACCCACTCTGACCTGTGATCAGGTGAACGGTGTCTCTGTCATTCGTACGTCTGTTCTCACACTATGTAACTTTGGGCTCCGGGTCGGGAGAAGTACGTAACGCTTTACGGCACTAAGTCACACAGCAGCAACTATTTCACTGATTCTGGTGAAACTGGATCATATTTTATGGAGGAAATGTTTTCTGGTTTTCCCTCTGATGTCCTCCGGCTGCTCCGCCTCAACTCTCTGTGATTTACAGAGTTTATGATGGAAACATTGATCAGCAGTGAAGCGAACTGAACTGACTCAGCCCGGGATGCCAGGAGCCAAACCTGACTGCTGTGTTCACTGTTAGACTGGACACTGCCGGTTCAGAGGTTCTGTCGCCGTGTTCACTGTTAGACTGGACACTGCCGGTTCAGAGGTTCTGTTGCTGTGTTCACTGGGAAACATGCTGCAAAACCAAAACTATAAGTTAAAAGAGGCTAAAGTCAGGATACAGGTTCACATCACACATTTGACCCACAATTAATCAGAAAATATTGATTATTGCAGCTTTATTTGATGAAACCTGTCAGCCCCACTACAAAGTCAAATCAGTATATTGATTATGTTTAACCCTGTTAATGATAAATCTGGTCTGAGCCGTCCAGTAATTACAGCTTTAGTAGAATAAATCCTAACACACAAAATATTCATTAGATTAGAGACAAGGTCAGAGCTTTTATTTTTAATTATGAGCACAAATATACGAATGAGTGAATCAGAATTAACAGAATAATTCACTGCAGCCGAGGCAACAAACAACAACTCCTATTATCCCTCCTGGGTTTTTTTCAACCTCCGATATTACAGTGGCCTTTTGTCAATAACACACACACACACACACACACACACACACACACACACACACACACACACACACACACACACAGGTCCACTGTTCAAAGTCATGGTTTGGGCCCAGAGGCAGGTCACCGGAAACTGCTCTGTTCAATAAGTTATTAATACTTGATGCTGGTGGCCGCTGTGCATTATTTAACAATAATGATAACGTCTGTTCCATTATAGATTAAAGGAGCTCGCCGCCTCCCTTCCTCCCTCCTCCTCCTCTTTTTTTTTTAATCAGGTCTTTCAAAAGACAAAAATAGCCGCCCGGCTGCAGCGAGGCCACCTGACTGTGAGACACAGAGGGACGAGGACACGACCGACACCCAAAGGCTCACCTCGAACTCAGAGGGAAGGTTGAAGCGAGCTGGCTGCAGCAGCAGAGACTGTATATAAATACATATGAGTGAAGTGCTGCAGTCAGGAATGACCGAAATCCCAAACAGACCCGTCCATGTGAGCTAGGGAGGAAGTCAAGGATTCACGTGGGACAGCAAGACTTCAGGGACAGTCTCCATCTGTCCTCTGTACTCGAGCAGCTGGACCGACGATGACGAAAAGTCATGTATGAGGTGACAGAGACTACGTCCAGGTTTTAGACAGTCTGCGGGGACGTCACGGAGACTACGTCCAGGTTTTAGACAGTCTGCGGGGACGTCACGGAGACTACGTCCAGGTTTTAGACAGTCTGCGGGGACGTCACGGAGACTACGTCCAGGTTTTAGACACTCTGCGGGGACGTCACGGAGACTACGTCCAGGTTTTAGACAGTCTGCGGGGACGTCACGGAGACTACGTCCAGGTTTTAGACAGTCTGCGGGGACGTCACGGAGACTACGTCCAGGTTTTAGACAGTCTGCGGGGACGTCACGTAGACTACTCCAGGTTTTAGACAGTCTGCGGGGACGTCACGGAGACTACTCCAGGTTTTAGACAGTCTGCGGGACGTCTCGGAGACTATGTCCAGGTTTTAGACAGTCTGCGGGGACGTCACGGAGACTACGTCCAAGTTTAAGACAGTCTGCGGGGACGTCTCAGACACTACGTCCAGGTTTTAGACAGTCTGCGGGGACGTCACGGAGACTACGTCCAGGTTTTAGACAGTCTGCGGGGACGTCACGGAGACTACGTCCAGGTTTTAGACAGTCTGCGGGGACGTCACGGAGACTACGTCCAGGTTTTAGACAGTCTGCGGGGACGTCACGTAGACTACTCCAGGTTTTAGACAGTCTGCGGGGACGTCTCGGAGACTACGTCCAGGTTTTAGACAGTCTGCGGGGACGTCACGGAGACTACGTCCAGGTTTTAGACAGTCTGCGGGGACGTCACGGAGACTACGTCCAGGTTTTAGACAGTCTGCGGGGACGTCACGGAGACTACGTCCAGGTTGACGTCCAGGTTTAGACAGTCTGCGGGGACGTCACGGAGACTACGTCCAGGTTTTAGACAGTCTGCGGGGACGTCACGGAGACTACGTCCAGGTTGACGTCCAGGTTTAGACAGTCTGCGGGGGCGTCACGGAGACTACGTCCAGGTTTTAGACAGTCTGCGGGGACGTCACGGAGACTACGTCCAGGTTTTAGACAGTCTGCGGGGACGTCACGGAGACTACGTCCAGGTTTTAGACAGTCTGCGGGGACGTCACGGAGACTACGTCCAGGTTGACGTCCAGGTTTAGACAGTCTGCGGGGACGTCACGGAGACTACGTCCAGGTTTTAGACAGTCTGCGGGGACGTCACGGAGACTACGTCCAGGTTGACGTCCAGGTTTAGACAGTCTGCGGGGGCGTCACGGAGACTACGTCCAGGTTTTAGACAGTCAGGTCTACATACAGACTGTTTAAACAGTCTACATACCTACACATCATTACATATCATTTTGTGGTTATTTATTGATACTGATGGCTCATGATGATTTGACCTGTGGAGGTGTGATGGAGCAGCTCGGCTGATGAGGAAATATGAAATGATTGTGATATCTTCTTCAAAGAGAAAATGGCTGTCGTCTTCTCGGCGGTGAGGTGTCAGATAGCAGAGAGAGCCGGCCGGCTGGTAATACTCTCCGGCCAGAGAGGCTCATTACAGAGGAGGTGGAGGAGGTGGAGGAGGTGGAGGAGAAGAAAAACATGTCAGCTCTGTCCCTTTGTAAAGGTAAAAACTCAGCCGCTTCCTCTCACCTCTTTTAACCCGGCGAGTCGTGGTCACCCTCTGCATGGCGTGAAGTGCAGTAATTGGCCTGTGTGTCGCGCTCGCGTGAGGCTAACGTCAGCCTGGCCCTGATTTGTTCGGTTTTATTCCACTGCAGGCGGAGAATTGAAATTTGTGCCCTTCCTCACCAGTAAAAGCTTTTTTCTCTGAGGATTAACTGCTGCCGGCTCCGTTATTAAAGAGCGAGGCCTCGCTCTGAAGTTGGGAACTGTTAACGTTATTAAAGTTATTAAAACTTGAGACATTCCTTTATAACACCAATGAAATGTAAACAAACACTGCATGAGAATAAACTGCTGCTTTCTGTTTCACTGAGTTCACGGGACGTTCAAAGATTTATGGGTCTGTCATGGACTGTGAGGCGTTTCCTGATGCTGCGTTCACATGGAGCTGCAGAGACATATACACGGGTCCATAGAGGTGATGCATGGAGACGACCAGGACCCAGTGAGTCCAAACAGAGTCCAGACCCGGAGCCCAAAGTTACTTTGTGCTGCAGATATAAAGTTTACCTGCTACAACATGAAGTGAACTAAAAACATCACATGATCATTTACATTAACAGCTAATTATTAAATGCATTACCTTCTCTCAAAGTCAAAAGTCAAAGCCAGTTTTATTTGTCAATTTCTTCACATGTACTTGACATACAAAGGAATCGAAATTACGTTTCTCACTTTCCTATGCGTTTACATAGACGACAACAACAACAGTAAAGTGCAAGTGCACAAGACAAGACAAGACCTAAGCTAAGTTACTGTAAATAAATAAGTAAAGTGCAGTGGCTTAAGGCTACTGTTACCCAGTGTTGCTAAAACTAAACCAGGTATGACAAGACAGGATGACAAGACGAGATAAGACAAGACAACACTGATGTGTGCATTTCAATTTGTGCATTTAGAGGTAGTTGTTGTAAAAGTGATGGCTAGTGCAATAAAAAATATAAATATACAGCAGCATGTGAGTGCAATTTTTTATATGCAGAGTCTCAGTTTAGGTAAGGTGGGAGGGGGGGGGGTTGGGTGAGAGTCCAATGTCCCTAGACTTCCATAGACTTCTGGCTGGGGCTGAGGGTGAGGGTCTCAGTTTAGGTAAAAGGGGGGGGGATAATCCAGGAGTTCATTTACGACCCGCCCGGGGTATAAAGGCGTATGAATGCGTATGAATGCGTACGAAGCCGCATGAATGCGTATGAATGCGCACGAAGGCGTCCGAAGGCCTATGGAGGCGTACGAAGCCGCATGAAGGCGTATAAAGGTGCATGAAGGCGTATGAATGCGTATGAATGCGCATGAAGGTGCATGAATGCGTACGAAGCCGCATGAAGGCGTATGAATGCGCATGAAGGCGCATGAATGCGTATGAATGCGCATGAAGGCGCATGAAGCCGTATAAAGGCGCATGAATGCGCACGAAGGCATACGAAGGCCTATGGAGGCGTACGAAGGCGCATGAAGGCGCATGAATGCACATGAAGGCGCATGAATGCGTATGAATGCGCATGAAGGCGCATGAAGCCGTATGAAGGCGCACGAAGGCGTACGAAGGCCTATGGAGGCGTACAAAGGCGCATGAAGGCGCATGAAGGCGCATGAAGGCGCAAGAATGCGTATGAATGCGCATGAAGGCGCATGAATGCGTATGAATGCGCATGAAGGCGCATGAAGCCGTATGAATGCGCACGAAGGCGTACGAAGGCGTACGAAGGCCTATGGAGGCGTACGAAGGCCTATGGAGGCGTACGAAGCCGCATGAAGGCGCATGAATGCGCATGGAGGCGCATGAATGCGCATGAATGCGCATGAATGCGCATGAATGCGTATGAAGGCGCATGAAGCCGTATGAAGGCGTATGAAGGCGCATGAAGGCGTATGAAGGCGTATGAAGACGTATGAAGGAGGCATATGAAGGTGTATGCATCCCTGCACTGTTCAGGAACACACCGGGCAACTCTCTGTTCAACTTGAGTGCAGCCAGTTCTTCCATTAAAGGCCTGTGTGCTGTTTGCTCTATAATTACTCCCAGCAGCTCGGAGCGGTCACTGCTAATGTTCAGAGTGTTAAAATGGCTTAAAAAGAAACGTACAGTGAGCTCGTTGCTGAAACGACCCTGACTCGCATTAATAATGCAGCAGCAGCACAAACGACTGAAAAACCTCCAGCGAAGACTTTACTGCCTCTTTGTATTAGTTCAGCTTTTCCTGGATGCTGGATGAGGACACAGAGGAGTGTTAAAGGGAGTCAGACGTCCCTGGCATCATCGTCCACATGTTCAAAGATTAAATTTGATCTTAAACGAACAATAAAAGTTTCCATAGTTCACTGATGTTGGTGAAACTGGATCAAATTTTATGAAGAAAACGTTTTCTGATGTCCTCCGGCTGCTCCGCCCCAACAACCATCCGCAACAGACCTTAACGACCCACAGGTGTCCTTAACGACCCACAGGTGTCCTTAACGACCCACAGGTGTCCTTAACGACCCACATGTGACCTTAACGACCCACAGGTGTCCTTAACGACTTACAGGTGTCCTTAACGACCCACAGGTGTCCTTAACGACCACATGTGACCTTAACGACCCACAGGTGTCCTTAACGACTCACAGGTGTCCTTAATGACCACAGGTGTCCTTAACGACTCACAGGTGTCCTTAACGACCCACATGTGACCTTAACGACCCACAGGTGTCCTTAACGACTCACAGGTGTCCTTAACGACCCACAGGTGTCCTTAACGACCCACATGTGACCTTAACGACCCACAGGTGTCCTTAACGACCCACAGGTGTCCTTAACAACCACAGGAAAGTAGTAAACTGCTGCCAACTGTAGCTGCTGTTAGCTCAGTTTATTAGCTGCTGTTAGCTCATGCCGGCTGCCTCGCTCTGCCAGCCAACAGAGTAACCTGCAACGTTAGTTTGTGTTGCTCACTGTTTGTTAGCAAGGGAGATTTGGATCCGGCGGTGTACCCGCGCTCAGCAGCCTCTATAGACATGATGGCAGAGGAGAAGAGAGTGAAGAGGACGTTGGACAGACCGATGAACCAATCATGGTCTATAGAAACAGTGGATTGTGTGCAGGTGTAGCTCTGGAAACTTAATGAGACTTTAGTTTGACAACAGGACGGCTTAAAAATAGCAGAAGTGAAACGTCTTTGAAAGCTGCAGAGAGAAGATGGCGTCTGTCTGAAAGCAGAGAAGTCTTTGTCTTCAATCGAGCAGAAGACGTCGCCGTGAATGAAAAGAAACCCTTCAGACCTCTCCACATTCCCTTTTTTCATCATCTGTGAAGTCAGACAGTGAAAGCCCAATCAGAGGCGGCGGGGTTAAAGAATAAATTCAATGAAACAGAGTCACCATAAACACAACAATTACTCCTGACAGCGCTGATGGAGCGGCAGGAAGACACAAACGAGCAGCTGTTGGGGCTGCGCTCGCGCTCACTTCCTGTTTGTCTCTGCAGTTAAAGCACTTCTTTCTATTCAGCCTCCGTGGAAACGGCGTTTTGCCTTTTGTGTCTTGTTGATGACTTTGGAGGCGAGTTAATGAAGGGCGATGCTGAAGGCAGAAAGCAGCAGATGAGGAAAAGTAAAGACCAGAGTGTTTTTTTTTTTTTTTTTTTTGCAGCCAAACGCAATTATGTGCTGTGGATTACTGCTGAGGGAGGAGAGTGTGTGTCCGTGTGTGTGTTTCTGAAGTTGGCGCTGTTTTGTTCAGGTTTCTGAACCATCCTGTCCCCGAGAGGTTCAACAAATTCATTTTGACGTTTTCCTGTAATGATCCAACACGGAGACGCCCGATAGTTTAACCAGTGACAGTCGACTCAGACCAACTTCAACACAGTTTGATTTAAAAAACGAAACATGGCAACATCGCGACCGTCTGATGATGACTTATCTTTTTAAAGTTGTCTTGTTCATATGCAGATGACTGTCCTGACCATCCTGTGATTCCTTAGATGACCTTTGACCCCCTGCCGGTTGGTGAACATTGACATGTCATGATGATGCCGCTGGATTGTAAATATGTTCATCAGTCAGACGTTAGGTAATTGAATTGAAGTGTGCTGACACCATAAACGCTTCATAACTCCCCTTCAGACGAGCTCAGTGATCCTCCTCAGACATACGGTGGCTCGTCGGGGTGTGAGCTGCGATCAGCGACCCTGAAGAACAGGGGCTCCAGGTCTGCTCGCATGTTTTCCCAGCATGCAACAGGGTTATCTGGAGGCCGCATGCCGCCTCTTCTCCGTCACTGCCAGTTACTGACTTCATAGATTCACTCTCACTGCTCACTCTCTCCTCTCTTTTTCTCTTCTTAGCTTCCTCCGTCAGCGTCCTCTTCACTCTCTTCTCTCTGCCATCATGTCCATAGAAGCTGCTGAGCCTGGTTACATTGCTAATGCTTGTCTAGCTCCGGTTCTGGCACAAACCAGCCAAGGCCCTGTAAACCTCCTCTTCCTCCTCTTCTTCTTCTTCTTCCTGGTGGTCCAAAACACTGCCCCGGTGCTCTGAGCTTACAGTCCAGCTAACAGACTGAGCTAACAGCAGCTACAGTCTGCAGTTCCAGAGAGAAATGTTACATCATGTTGATTTGTATGAACAGTTTCCTGTCAGGTTGGACTTCTTTTACACTCACATACATATAATGAGCCCTGTATGGTACACTGTGTGTGTGTGTGTGTGTGTGTGTGTGTGTGTGTGTGTGTGTGTGTGTGTGTGTGTGTGTGTGTGAAATGTGGCTTCAGTAATGAATTAAACAGCAGGCTCATTACACACCTAAACGCACACCCTCTCCAAACAGCCTCCAACAATGAATCCCATTCAGTGTTGATTTAATCAAACTCCGCTCGGCCTTTCCTCTTTTGTTCTATGATTATTTTTTTCCTCTGCGGTGTGAACGGCTGCAGGCGACCGGCGGACGGATGGAGAGAAAAGCTGCGGTCAGATAAATAAACGGGATGAAATCATTTATTGTCGCAGATTAAATAGCAGCTACAGCTCGACAGCTTCTCATTGTGAGCTTTTTATTTTTGATTCATTCACTTCAGCTCATTAATTGTCGATGACAGAAAATTACAGGCGTCGTTCATTAAAGAGGGTTTGATGAAGGGGAGGGCGATCAAACAGCGAGTTAACCCTGAAACAAACACAACAAGCCCTGACGTACTGCGGCATCATGGGAAGTGAGACCGGTCCAGGATACGTTAGCGTAAAAGAGGCTAAACCACGATACGCTGTCCAAAGTCAGTCCCACATTTACTCTTGTCCGGCGGCTTCTTGCTCGCTCACTCTCTCCTTTTCTCTTCTTAGCTTCCTCCGTCAGCATCCTCTTCACTCTCTTCTCCTCTGCCATCATGTCCATAGAAGCTGCTGAGCCTGGTTACCTCCTCTTCTTCTTCCTGGTCGTCCATAACGCCTGTTGGTACAAACACTCAGTTCGTCAGCTTGACGGTGAGCTCAGAGCGACGGGTTACCGTCTGAGCTAACAGCAGCTAACAGACTGAGCTAACATGAGCTAACAGCAGCTAACAGACTGAGCTAACATGAGCTAACAGCAGCTACAGCTGTCAGCAGTTTACTTCACTGTCCATCATAAACTCTGTAAATCACTCTGCCATTATGACCCTGAGGCTGCTAACGGACAGTGTGCAACACGAGCCAACGTTGACTTTGAAATGGAGTACGCCAACATCAAATGGCCGACACTCAGTACAACCCAGTTCAAAGTCAAAGCTAAAGTTACTCTAGACCAGGGGTCTCCAAACTACGGCCCGCGGGCCACATCCGGCCCGCCTAAACAGTTGGAGTGGCCCGATCCCAAACAATCCCTCTAAACATGGCCTGTTTTTCAAAATTGCATTTTCCTGTTATAAACTATCCACACTTAATGATTAAGCTCGGCATTCTAATTCAAATCTACCTTATTTACGAACTATTTACAGTACTAGCTAATTTTCATCACAATGGTATATTCCGACGTGACTTTGCTCCTGATCAAGCGTCCGGTGCTCATGGGCAAGGCGAGCTAACAGAAGACAGTGCGAGCAAAAGGCAGTTTGTCTAATCTACAAATACAGTGGAGGTTCAACAGAATTTAACAAAAACCTCGCCGGCGCTGGCTGGACTCCGCCAGGCACATTTCCTCTGGCAGTAGTTTGGCTTGGAAAGGCTCGGGGGCGAAGGTGGCGAGTTTTACAGCGCCCTCCCACCCGGACCTCGATGCTTCCCGGGCCCGTGGACTTGCACCTAAAATACACTGCATGCAGAACGGCGCCGTATTTTAGGTGTTAGTGCTCACTGCGCCCTCTCTGGGGTGCACCCCGCGCAACTGTCGAAACGCAACTTTCACTTCCTCCAGCAACAAAATCGAATTTATTTGAAAACCTCATGCAACATCAGGCCGCAACTATTTCAAAAAGGCCGAGAAATCCTGGTGGGACTGAAATCATTTCAGATATAGACTGACCCCGGCTGGATAACGTTAGCCTGCTAACTAACATAGCTAAATGCAGTCTTATGTGGCTAACGGCAGCTAATCCGGAGCTGATCTGGTTGTAAATGGTTTGTAGGTTACTTTCTTGACTGGCATTGCGAGGCTGCACGCGTTAGCTGACAGCAGCTAAGAAACTGAGCTAACATTAGCTAACAGCAGCTACAGTTGGCAGCAGTGTACGTCGCTGTGCTCTTTAGCCTCTTTTAACTCCTAGTTTTGGTTTTGCAGCATGTTTCCTGTCTCGTTTAGTCTCGGTGTCTCCAACAAGAGTCGCTAATCTTTTGCACGTTAGCATCATGTTGAAAATGTGCTAACTTCGTCAGAATGTAGCTACCATGCTAAATATTAGCATGGTAGCAGGTTAACGTAGGATGCAGTCTGTAATAAATGTGAAATGTTCTGTATTAAACAATATAAATCAGCTTTAATGGCTTCCCTATAAACACAGCACCAACATACGAGTTCACATTAATCACATGTATGTGTCGTGAAGTGGACTCGCTGGGTTTCATTGTGTTTCCACGGCAGCTGAATTTTAATTAGCGCCACATTCTTGAAGATCCACATTTTAATGAACAAACCTCGCGCGTGTCGCCGCCGCCGCTCCTATCGGCTCGCACCGATCGCACATTAGAAAGAGGAAACTTAATTAAAAAGATATCACAAAAGGCTGTCGGGCTAAACTCGCCTTTTCAATTACACTTTCTTTGTAGGTTTAAAGCTCTCAATCAGCAAGTATCCCAGCGGCCGCCTCCTCCCGAGCGCTCGCTCGCTATCTGCTGCTTCCTGCTGATGGTTCAATGCCCAGAGATCTGCAGCTCGGAAACACTCGGCGTGTTTACATGACGGAGCAGCAACTCTATGAATCCTTCTCTTCAACTTCATATGTCCAGATTAATTCTATAACACAGCATTATGTGAATGATGATATGAGGAAGAGGAGCACGAGCTCAGTTTGTGTTTTTACTGTTGAAACCGTTTAAAGGTCCACTCACACCGGAGGCGTACGCGCCGCGGAGCGTCTCAGCGGCTCGCCGCGCCATGGCACGAGCAATTTCAACAGACAGAAAACCCGACACAGAATCAACGTAATAAACTTCCGCCCCCTTTCAAAATAAAACACAATCACAGTTCATGTAGCTTTTTCCAACTTCACATCAACGTTACGTCATGACCGGTGGCACCAGGTGATCAAAGATCGATCAAAGGGTCTCAACATGGACGACGAGAGACTGATTGTTGAAGTGGAACAACACACAATCATTTATGACACAACAGATGCTTTTTATAATCTCCTCCACGCCGGAGAAGCAAAGTCAGCTGTTTGTTGTTGTTGTTTTCTTTATACACCGTTTGTCGCGACATCTCGCGTACGTCCAGGATTCTTGCGTGAATACGGCTCGCTCCGCTGCCGTTACGTGGCTGACACGCGTCCGGTTTGAGTTGACCCCGGGCAAAAGACAGAGCTAAACCGCGGTGCAGCCGTCACGCCGCTGTAACGCCTCCTGTGTGAGTCCTGTGTGTTACACCTGTAAATATGATGTTGGGTTTTTATATTTAACGGAAGTTTAAGTTTATTTATTTAAAATGCGTGAACATCTGTAGTAAATTTGTCATTTTCTTTGGTTTCTAAGTTAATTTCCAAATGTTCCGTTGTCAAGCATCAACCTCCATGACGTGAAGTGAAGCACCACAACCTGCAGTTCCTCTAACGTCCACTTGAGGCTGGCTCCAGAAGTGAGTCAGTCTCCATAAGTCCCCATGTCCAAATGTCCAACTTTACAGCAGAAATAAACATGTTTACAAACGTCACAGAGACTACGTCCAGGTTTTAGACAGTCTGCAGGGATGTCACGAAGACTACGTCCAGGTTTTAGACAGTCTGCGGGGACGTCACGGAGACTACGTCCAGGTTTTAGACAGTCTGTGGGGACGTCATGGAGACTACGTCCAGGTTTTAGACAGTCTGCGGGGACGTCACCGAGACTACGTCCAGGTTTTAGACAGTCTGCGGGGACGTCACGGAGACTACGTCCAGGTTTTAGACAGTCTGCGGGGACGTCACGGAGACTACGTCCAGGTTTTAGACAGTCTGCGGGGACGTCACGGAGACTACGTCCAGGTTTTAGACAGTCTGCGGGGACGTCACAGAGACTACGTCCAGGTTTTAGACAGTCTGCGGGGACGTCACAGAGACTACGTCCAGGTTTTAGACAGTCTGCGGGACGTCACGGAGACTACGTCCAGGTTTTAGACAGTCTGCGGAGACGTCACTGAGACTACGTCCAGGTTTTAGACAGTCTGCGGGGACGTCACAGAGACTACGTCCAGGTTTTAGACAGTCTGCGGGGACGTCACGAAGACTACGTCCAGGTTTTAGACAGTCTGCGGAGACGTCACAGAGACTACGTCCAGGTTTTAGACAGTCTGCGGAGACGTCACAGAGACTACGTCCTGCTTCTGCTCAATGTCTCCATCATAAAGTCTGTCAGTCGGTGTCGCTGTAACGTTGTTATTGTTCGGTCCAGATTAATCAGCTGAACTCTCGTCACTGATCACAATTAAGAGATGAGAAACTTCTGAAGCTTCCTTCACTTGTTCTCTCTCTCTCTCTCTCTCTCTCTCTCTCTCTGTCTCTCTGTCTCTCTCTCTCTCTCTCTCTCTCTGTCTCTCTCTCTCTCTCTCTCTCTCTCTCTAACGAGGCCTCTCTCGTCCCGTCGTCTCACCTCTCTGAGATCCTCTATCTGTGTCTGAGTCACACTGGGATAATTGTGCACCTATAATGGAGAAATTAGTCGGCCCTGAAATGAGCTCCTCTCTCTCTCTCTCTCTCTGCCACATCAAACCCTGACGAGCTGCAGAGGAGGAGGAGGTGGAGGAGGTGGAGGAGGAGGAGGAGGAGGTGGAGGACGGATCACTGCTGCGAGGCATCCTCCACAAATCAGCTTTCCCTCTGCAGCTTCCTATCTTCCTCCTCCCTCCACTGCTCCTGCTCATATTAGAATACGACTTTAATGTCACACT
>CM014083.1:37907160-37972160 GCA_004119915.2 Collichthys lucidus
TGTGACAGTGACGAGTTCAGCTGATTAATCTGGACTGAACAATAACAACGTTACAGCGACACCGACTGACAGACTTTATGATGGAGACATTGAGCAGAAGCAGGACGTAGTCTCTGAGACGTCCCCGCAGACTGTCTAAAACCTGGACGTAGTCTCTGTGACGTCCCCGCAGACTGTCTAAAACCTGGACATAGTCTCCGTGACGTCCCCGCAGACTGTCTAAAACCTGAACGTAGTCTCTGTGACGTCCCCGCAGACTGTCTAAAACCTGAACGTAGTCTCTGTGACGTCCCCGCAGACTGTCTAAAACCTGAACGTAGTCTCCGTGACGTCCCCGCAGACTGTCTAAAACCTGAACGTAGTCTCTGTGACGTCCCCGCAGACTGTCTAAAACCTGAACGTAGTCTCCGTGACGTCCCCGCAGACTGTCTAAAACCTGGACGTAGTCTCTGAGATGTCCCCGCAGACTGTCTAAAACCTGGACGTAGTCTCTGTGACGTCCCCGCAGACTGTCTAAAACCTGGACGTAGTCTCTGTGACGTCCCCGCAGACTGTCTAAAACCTGGACGTAGTCTCCGTGACGTGCCGGCCGTATTCACGCAAGAATCCTGGACGTACGCGAGATGTCGCAATAAACTATGTATAAAGAAAACAACAACAACAAACAGCTGACTTTGCTTCTCCGGCGTGGAGGAGATTATAAAAAGCATCTGTTGTGTCATAAATGATTGTGTGTTGTTCCACTTCAACAATCAGTCTCTCATCGTCCATGTTGAGACTCTGATCGTTGATGTGAAGTTGTAAAAAGCTACATGAACTGTGATTGTGTTTTATTTTGAAAGGGGGCGGAAGTTACATTGATTCTGTGTCGGGTTTCCTGTCTGGTGCGATCTGTCTGTTGAAATTGCTCGTGCCGTGGCGCGGCGAGCCGCTGAGACGCTCCGCGGCGCGTACGCCTCCGGTGTGAGTGGACCTTTAAACAGTTTCAACAGTAAAAACACAAACTGAGCTCGTGCTCCTCTTCCTCATATCATCATTCACATAATGCTGTGTTATAGAATTAATCTGGACATATGAAGTTGAAGAGAAGGATTCATAGAGTTGCTGCTCCGTCATGTAAACATGCCGAGTGTTTCCGAGCTGCAGATCTCTGGGCATTGAACCATCAGCAGGAAGCAGCAGATAGCGAGCGAGCGCTCGGGAGGAGGCGGCCGCTGGGATACTTGCTGATTGAGAGCTTTAAACCTACAAAGAAAGTGTAATTGAAAAGGCGAGTTTAGCCCGACAGCCTTTTGTGATATCTTTTTAATTAAGTTTCCTCTTTCTAATGTGCGATCGGTGCGAGCCGATAGGAGCGGCGGCGGCGACACGCGCGAGGTTTGTTCATTAAAATGTGGATCTTCAAGAATGTGGCGCTAATTAAAATTCAGCTGCCGTGGAAACACAATGAAACCCAGCGAGTCCACTTCACGACACATACGTGTGATTAATGTGAACTCGTATGTTGGTGCTGTGTTTATAGGGAAGCCATTAAAGCTGATTTATATTGTTTAATACAGAACATTTAACATTTATTACAGACTGCATCCTGGAGCCGAACACGGGAGCTTAGCACGTTAACCTGCTACCATGCTAATATTTAGCATGGTAGCTACATTCTGACGAAGTTAGCACATTTTCAACATGATGCTAACGTGCAAAAGATTAGCGACTCTTGTTGGAGACACCGAGACTAAACGAGACAGGAAACATGCTGCAAAACCAAAACTAGGAGTTAAAAGAGGCTAAAGAGCACAGCGACGTACACTGCTGCCAACTGTAGCTGCTGTTAGCTAATGTTAGCTCAGTTTCTTAGCTGCTGTCAGCTAACGCGTGCAGCCTCGCAATGCCAGTCAAGAAAGTAACCTACAAACCATTTACAACCAGATCAGCTCCGGATTAGCTGCCGTTAGCCACATAAGACTGCATTTAGCTATGTTAGTTAGCAGGCTAACGTTATCCAGCCGGGGTCAGTCTATATCTGAAATGATTTCAGTCCCACCAGGATTTCTCGGCCTTTTTTGAAATAGTTGCGGCCTGATGTTGCATGAGGTTTTCAAATAAATTCGATTTTGTTGCTGGAGGAAGTGAAAGTTGCGTTTCGACAGTTGCGCGGGGTGCACCCCAGAGAGGGCGCAGTGAGCACTAACACCTAAAATACGGCGCCGTTCTGCATGCAGTGTATTTTAGGTGCAAGTCCACGGGCCCGGGAAGCATCGAGGTCCGGGTGGGAGGGCGCTGTAAAACTCGCCACCTTCGCCCCCGAGCCTTTTCAAGCCAAACTACTGCCAGAGGAAATGTGCCTGGCGGAGTCCAGCCAGCGCCGGCGAGGTTTTTGTTAAATTCTGTTGAACCTCCACTGTATTTGTAGATTAGACAAACTGCCTTTTGCTCGCACTGTCTTCTGTTAGCTCGCCTTGCCCATGAGCACCGGACGCTTGATCAGGAGCAAAGTCACGTCGGAATATACCATTGTGATGAAAATTAGCTAGTACTGTAAATAGTTCGTAAATAAGGTAGATTTGAATTAGAATGCCGAGCTTAATCATTAAGTGTGGATAGTTTATAACAGGAAAATGCAATTTTGAAAAACAGGCCATGTTTAGAGGGATTGTTTGGGATCGGGCCACTCCAACTGTTTAGGCGGGCCGGATGTGGCCCGCGGGCCGTAGTTTGGAGACCCCTGGTCTAGAGTAACTTTAGCTTTGACTTTGAACTGGGTTGTACTGAGTGTCGGCCATTTGATGTTGGCGTACTCCATTTCAAAGTCAACGTTGGCTCGTGTTGCACACTGTCCGTTAGCAGCCTCAGGGTCATAATGGCAGAGTGATTTACAGAGTTTATGATGGACAGTGAAGTAAACTGCTGACAGCTGTAGCTGCTGTTAGCTCATGTTAGCTCAGTCTGTTAGCTGCTGTTAGCTCATGTTAGCTCAGTCTGTTAGCTGCTGTTAGCTCAGACGGTAACCCGTCGCTCTGAGCTCACCGTCAAGCTGACGAACTGAGTGTTTGTACCAACAGGCGTTATGGACGACCAGGAAGAAGAAGAGGAGGTAACCAGGCTCAGCAGCTTCTATGGACATGATGGCAGAGGAGAAGAGAGTGAAGAGGATGCTGACGGAGGAAGCTAAGAAGAGAAAAGGAGAGAGTGAGCGAGCAAGAAGCCGCCGGACAAGAGTAAATGTGGGACTGACTTTGGACAGCGTATCGTGGTTTAGCCTCTTTTACGCTAACGTATCCTGGACCGGTCTCACTTCCCATGATGCCGCAGTACGTCAGGGCTTGTTGTGTTTGTTTCAGGGTTAACTCGCTGTTTGATCGCCCTCCCCTTCATCAAACCCTCTTTAATGAACGACGCCTGTAATTTTCTGTCATCGACAATTAATGAGCTGAAGTGAATGAATCAAAAATAAAAAGCTCACAATGAGAAGCTGTCGAGCTGTAGCTGCTATTTAATCTGCGACAATAAATGATTTCATCCCGTTTATTTATCTGACCGCAGCTTTTCTCTCCATCCGTCCGCCGGTCGCCTGCAGCCGTTCACACCGCAGAGGAAAAAAATAATCATAGAACAAAAGAGGAAAGGCCGAGCGGAGTTTGATTAAATCAACACTGAATGGGATTCATTGTTGGAGGCTGTTTGGAGAGGGTGTGCGTTTAGGTGTGTAATGAGCCTGCTGTTTAATTCATTACTGAAGCCACATTTCACACACACACAGACACACACACACACACACACACACACACACACACACACACACACACAGTGTACCATACAGGGCTCATTATATGTATGTGAGTGTAAAAGAAGTCCAACCTGACAGGAAACTGTTCATACAAATCAACATGATGTAACATTTCTCTCTGGAACTGCAGACTGTAGCTGCTGTTAGCTCAGTCTGTTAGCTGGACTGTAAGCTCAGAGCACCGGGGCAGTGTTTTGGACCACCAGGAAGAAGAAGAAGAAGAGGAGGAAGAGGAGGTTTACAGGGCCTTGGCTGGTTTGTGCCAGAACCGGAGCTAGACAAGCATTAGCAATGTAACCAGGCTCAGCAGCTTCTATGGACATGATGGCAGAGGAGAAGAGAGTGAAGAGGACGCTGACGGAGGAAGCTAAGAAGAGAAAAGGAGAGAGTGAGCAGTGAGAGTGAATCTATGAAGTCAGTAACTGGCAGTGACGGAGAAGAGGCGGCATGCGGCCTCCAGATAACCCTGTTGCATGCTGGGAAAACATGCGAGCAGACCTGGAGCCTCGCCCTGTTCTTCAGGGTCGCTGATCGCAGCTCACACCCCGACGAGCCACCGTATGTCTGAGGAGGATCACTGAGCTCGTCTGAAGGGGAGTTATGAAGCGTTTATGGTGTCAGCACACTTCAATTCAATTACCTAACGTCTGACTGATGAACATATTTACAATCCAGCGGCATCATCATGACATGTCAATGTTCACCAACCGGCAGGGGGTCAAAGGTCATCTAAGGAATCACAGGATGGTCAGGACAGTCATCTGCATATGAACAAGACAACTTTAAAAAGATAAGTCATCATCAGACGATCGCGATGTTGCCATGTTTCGTTTTTTAAATCAAACTGTGTTGAAGTTGGTCTGAGTCGACTGTCACTGGTTAAACTATCGGGCGTCTCCGTGTTGGATCATTACAGGAAAACGTCAAAATGAATTTGTTGAACCTCTCGGGGACAGGATGGTTCAGAAACCTGAACAAAACATCGCCAACTTCAGAAACACACACGGACACACACTCTCCTCCCTCAGCAGTAATCCACAGCACATAATTGCGTTTGGCTGCAAAAAAAAAAAAACACTCTGGTCTTTATTTTTCCTCATCTGCTGCTTTCTGCCTTCAGCATCGCCCTTCATTAACTCGCCTCCAAAGTCATCAACAAGACACAAAAGGCAAAACGCAGTTTCCACGGAGGCTGAATAGAGAGAAGTGCTTTAACTGCAGAGACAAACAGGAAGTGAGCGCGAGCGCAGCCCCAACAGCTGCTCGTTTGTGTCTTCCTGCCGCTCCATCAGCGCTGTCAGGAGTAATTGTTGTGTTTATGGTGACTCTGTTTCATTGAATTTATTCTTTAACCCCGCCGCCTCTGAT
Organism: Collichthys lucidus; assembly: GCA_004119915.2. NCBI lineage: Eukaryota > Metazoa > Chordata > Actinopteri > Sciaenidae > Collichthys > Collichthys lucidus. The sequence continues at coordinate 37,912,313 of CM014083.1, forward strand.
TGGGCTTTCACTGTCTGACTTCACAGATGATGAAAAAAGGGAATGTGGAGAGGTCTGAAGGGTTTCTTTTCATTCACGGCGACGTCTTCAGCTCGATTGAAGACAAAGACTTCTCTGCTTTCAGACAGACGCCATCTTCTCTCTGCAGCTTTCAAAGACGTTTCACTTCTGCTATTTTTAAGCCGTCCTGTTGTCAAACTAAAGTCTCATTAAGTTTCCAGAGCTACACCTGCACACAATCCACTGTTTCTATAGACCATGATTGGTTCATCGGTCTGTCCAACGTCCTCTTCACTCTCTTCTCCTCTGCCATCATGTCTATAGAGGCTGCTGAGCGCGGTTACACCGCCAAATCCAAATCTCCCTTGCTAACAAACAGTGAGCAACACAAACTAACATTGCAGGTTACTCTGTTGGCTGGCAGAGCGAAGCAGCCGGCATGAGCTAACAGCAGCTAATAAACTGAGCTAACAGCAGCTACAGTTGGCAGCAGTTTACTACTTTCCTGTGGTTGTTAAGGACACCTGTGGGTCGTTAAGGACACCTGTGGGTCGTTAAGGACACCTGTGAGTCGTTAAGGACACCTGTGGGTCGTTAAGGTCACATGTGGGTCGTTAAGGACACCTGTGAGTCGTTAAGGACACCTGTGGTCATTAAGGACACCTGTGAGTCGTTAAGGACACCTGTGGGTCGTTAAGGTCACATGTGGTCGTTAAGGACACCTGTGAGTCGTTAAGGACACCTGTGGGTCGTTAAGGACACCTGTAAGTCGTTAAGGACACCTGTGGGTCGTTAAGGTCACATGTGGGTCGTTAAGGACACCTGTGAGTCGTTAAGGACACCTGTGGGTCGTTAAGGTCACATGTGGGTCGTTAAGGACACCTGTGGGTCGTTAAGGACACCTGTGGGTCGTTAAGGACACCTGTGGGTCGTTAAGGTCTGTTGCGGATGGTTGTTGGGGTGGAGCAGCCGGAGGACATCAGAAAACGTTTTCTTCATAAAATTTGATCCAGTTTCACCAACATCAGTGAACTATGGAAACTTTTATTGTTCGTTTAAGATCAAATTTAAACTTTGAACATGTGGACGATGATGCCAGGGACGTCTGACTCCCTTTAACACTCCTCTGTGTCCTCATCCAGCATCCAGGAAAAGCTGAACTAATACAAAGAGGCAGTAAAGTCTTCGCTGGAGGTTTTTCAGTCGTTTGTGCTGCTGCTGCATTATTAATGCGAGTCAGGGTCGTTTCAGCAACGAGCTCACTGTACGTTTATTTTTAAGCCATTTTAACACTCTGAACATTAGCAGTGACCGCTCCGAGCTGCTGGAGTAATTATAGAGCAAACAGCACACAGGCCTTTAATGGAAGAACTGGCTGCACTCAAGTTGAACAGAGAGTTGCCCGGTGTGTTCCTGAACAGTGCAGGGATTCATACACCTTCATATGCCTCCTTCATACGGCTTCATACGCCTTTATACGCCTTCATGCGCCTTCATACGGCTTCATACGGCTTCATACGCCTCCATACGCCTTCATGCGCCTTCATGCGCATTCATGCGCCTTCATGCGGCTTCGTACGCCTCCATAGGCCTTCGTACGCCTTCATACGCCTTCATACGCCTTCATACGCCTTCATGCGCCTTCATGCGGCTTCGTACGCCTCCATAGGCCTTCATACGCCTTCATACGCCTTCATGCGCCTTCATACGGCTTTATACGCCTTTATACGGCTTCATGCACCTTCATACGCCTTCATGCGCCTTCATGCGCATTCATGCGCCTTCATACGGCTTCATGCGCCTCCATGCGCATTCATGCGCCTTCATGCGGCTTCGTACGCCTCCATAGGCCTTCGTACGCCTTCGTGCGCATTCATGCGCCTTCATACGGCTTCATGCGCCTTCATGCGCATTCATACGCATTCATGCGCCTTCATGCGCATTCATACGCATTCATGCGCCTTCATGCGCCTTTATACGCCTTCATGCGGCTTCATGCGCCTTCATGCGCATTCATACGCATTCATACGCCTTCATGCGCATTCATACGCCTTCATGCGCCTTCATGCGCCTTCATACGGCTTCATGCGCCTTCATGCGCATTCATACGCATTCATGCGCCTTCATGCGCCTTTATACGCCTTCATGCGGCTTCGTACGCATTCATGCGCCTTCATGCGCATTCATACGCCTTCATGCGCCTTTATACGCCTTCATGCGGCTTCGTACGCCTCCATAGGCCTTCGTACGCCTTCGTGCGCATTCATACGCATTCATGCGCCTTCGTGCGCATTCATACGCATTCATGCGCCTTCGTGCGCATTCATACGCATTCATGCGCCTTCATACGCATTCATACGCATTCATGCGCCTTCATGCGCATTCATACGCATTCATGCGCCTTTATACGCCTTCATGCGGCTTCGTACGCATTCATGCGCCTTCATGCGCATTCATACGCATTCATACGCCTTCATGCGCCTTTATACGCCTTCATACGCATTCATGCGCCTTCATACGCATTCATACGCCCCCCCCCCCCCCTTTTACCTAAACTGAGACCCTCACCCTCAGCCCCAGCCAGAAGTCTATGGAAGTCTAGGGACATTGGACTCTCACCCCCCCACCCACCCCCACCCCCACCTTACCTAAACTGAGACTCTGCATATAAAAAATTGCACTCACATGCTGCTGTATATTTATATATTTTTTATTGCACTAGCCATCACTTTTACAACAACTACCTCTAAATGCACAAATTGAAATGCACACATCAGTGTTGTCTTGTCTTATCTCGTCTTGTCATCTTGTCTTGTCATACCTGGTTTAGTTTTAGCAACACTGGGTAACAGTAGCCTTAAGCCACTGCACTTTACTTATTTATTTACAGTAACTTAGCTTAGGTCTTGTCTTGTCTTGTGCACTTGCACTTTACTGTTGTTGTTGTTGTTGTCTATGTAAACGCATAGGAAAGTGAGAAACGTAATTTCGATTCCTTTGTATGTCAAGTACATGTGAAGAAATTGACAAATAAAACTGACTTTGACTTTTGACTTTGAGAGAAGGTAATGCATTTAATAATTAGCGGTAATGTAAATGATCATGTGATGTTTTCAGTTCACTTCATGTTGTAGCAGGTAAACTTTATATCTGCAGCACAAAGTAACTTTGGGCTCCGGGTCTGGACTCTGTTTGGACTCACTGGGTCCTGGTCGTCTCCATGCATCACCTCTATGGACCCATGTATATGTCTCTGCAGCTCAATGTGAACGCAGCATCAGGAAACGCCTCACAGTCCATGACAGACCCATAAATCTTTGAACGTCCCGTGAACTCAGTGAAACAGAAAGCAGCAGTTTATTCTCATGCAGTGTTTGTTTACATTTCATTGGTGTTATAAAGGAATGTCTCAAGTTTTAATAACTTTAATAACGTTAACAGTTCCCAACTTCAGAGCGAGGCCTCGCTCTTTAATAACGGAGCCGGCAGCAGTTAATCCTCAGAGAAAAAAGCTTTTACTGGTGAGGAAGGGCACAAATTTCAATTCTCCGCCTGCGGTGGAATAAAACCGAACAAATCAGGGCCAGGCTGACGTTAGCCTCACGCGAGCGCGACACACAGGCCAATTACTGCACTTCACGCCATGCAGAGGGTGACCACGACTCGCCGGGTTAAAACAGGTGAGAGGAAGCGGCTGAGTTTTTACCTTTACAAAGGGACAGAGCTGACATGTTTTTCTTCTCCTCCACCTCCTCCACCTCCTCCACCTCCTCTGTAATGAGCCTCTCTGGCCGGAGAGTATTACCAGCCGGCCGGCTCTCTCTGCTATCTGACACTTCACCGCCGAGAAGACGACAGCCATTTTCTCTTTGAAGAAGATATCACAATCATTTCATATTTCCTCATCAGCCGAGCTGCTCCATCACACCTCCACCTTCACAGGTCAAATCATCATGAGCCATACAATATCAATAAATAACCACAATGATATGTAATGATGTGTAGGTATGTAGACCTGACTGTCTAAAACCTGGAGGTAGTCTCCGTGACGTCCTCGCAGACTGTCTAAAACCTGGACGTAGTCTCTGTGACGTCCCCGCAGACTGTCTAAAACCTGGACGTAGTCTCTGTGACGTCCCCGCAGACTGTCTAAAACCTGGACGTAGTGTCTGAGACGTCCCCGCAGACTGTCTAAAACTTGGACGTAGTCTCCGTGACGTCCCCGCAGACTGTCTAAAACCTGGACGTAGTCTCCGAGACGTCCCCGCAGACTGTCTAAAACCTGGACGTAGTCTCCCCCGCAGACTGTCTAAAACCTGGACGTAGTCTCCGTGACGTCCCCGCAGACTGTCTAAAACCTGGACGTAGTCTCCGTGACGTCCCCGCAGACTGTCTAAAACCTGGACGTAGTGTCTGAGACGTCCCCGCAGACTGTCTAAAACTTGGACGTAGTCTCCGTGACGTCCCCACAGACTGTCTAAAACCTGGACGTAGTCTCCGAGATGTCCCCGCAGACTGTCTAAAACCTGGAGTAGTCTACGTGACGTCCCCGCAGACTGTCTAAAACCTGGACGTAGTCTCCGTGACGTCCCCGCAGACTGTCTAAAACCTGGACGTAGTCTCCGTGATGTCCCCGCAGACTGTCTAAAACCTGGACGTAGTCTCCGTGACGTCCCCGCAGACTGTCTAAAACCTGGACGTAGTGTCTGAGACGTCCCCGCAGACTGTCTTAAACTTGGACGTAGTCTCCGTGACGTCCCCGCAGACTGTCTAAAACCTGGACGTAGTCTCTGTGACGTCCCCGCAGACTGTCTAAAACCTGGACGTAGTGTCTGAGACGTCCCCGCAGACTGTCTAAAACTTGGACGTAGTCTCCGTGACGTCCCCACAGACTGTCTAAAACCTGGACGTAGTCTCCGAGATGTCCCCGCAGACTGTCTAAAACCTGGAGTAGTCTACGTGACGTCCCCGCAGACTGTCTAAAACCTGGACGTAGTCTCCGTGATGTCCCCGCAGACTGTCTAAAACCTGGACGTAGTCTCCGTGATGTCCCCGCAGACTGTCTAAAACCTGGACGTAGTCTCCGTGACGTCCCCGCAGACTGTCTAAAACCTGGACGTAGTGTCTGAGACGTCCCCGCAGACTGTCTTAAACTTGGACGTAGTCTCCGTGACGTCCCCGCAGACTGTCTAAAACCTGGACATAGTCTCCGAGACGTCCCGCAGACTGTCTAAAACCTGGAGTAGTCTCCGTGATGTCCCCGCAGACTGTCTAAAACCTGGACCTAGTCTCTGTGACGTCCCTGCAGACTGTCTAAAACCTGGACGTAGTCTCCGTGACGTCCCTGCAGACTGTCTAAAACCTGGACGTAGTCTCCGTGACGTCCCCGCAGACTGTCTAAAACCTGGACGTAGTCTCCGTGACGTCCCTGCAGACTGTCTAAAACCTGGACGTAGTCTCCGTGACGTCCCCGCAGACTGTCTAAAACCTGGATGTAGTCTCCGTGATGTCCCCGCAGACTGTCTAAAACAGGGACGTAGTCTCTGTCACCTCAAACATGACTTTTCGTCATCGTCGGTCCAGCTGCTCGAGTACAGAGGACAGATGGAGACTGTCCCTGAAGTCTTGCTGTCCCACGTGAATCCTTGACTTCCTCCCTAGCTCACATGGACGGGTCTGTTTGGGATTTCGGTCATTCCTGACTGCAGCACTTCACTCATATGTATTTATATACAGTCTCTGCTGCTGCAGCCAGCTCGCTTCAACCTTCCCTCTGAGTTCGAGGTGAGCCTTTGGGTGTCGGTCGTGTCCTCGTCCCTCTGTGTCTCACAGTCAGGTGGCCTCGCTGCAGCCGGGCGGCTATTTTTTGTCTTTTGAAAGACCTGATTAAAAAAAAAAGAGGAGGAGGAGGGAGGAAGGGAGGCGGCGAGCTCCTTTAATCTATAATGGAACAGACGTTATCATTATTGTTAAATAATGCACAGCGGCCACCAGCATCAAGTATTAATAACTTATTGAACAGAGCAGTTTCCGGTGACCTGCCTCTGGGCCCAAACCATGACTTTGAACAGTGGACCTGTGTGTGTGTGTGTGTGTGTGTGTGTGTGTGTGTGTGTGTGTGTGTGTGTGTGTGTGTGTGTGTGTGTGTGTGTGTGTGTTATTGACAAAAGGCCACTGTAATATCGGAGGTTGAAAAAAACCCAGGAGGGATAATAGGAGTTGTTGTTTGTTGCCTCGGCTGCAGTGAATTATTCTGTTAATTCTGATTCACTCATTCGTATATTTGTGCTCATAATTAAAAATAAAAACTCTGACCTTGTCTCTAATCTAATGAATATTTTGTGTGTTAGGATTTATTCTACTAAAGCTGTAATTACTGGACGGCTCAGACCAGATTTATCATTAACAGGGTTAAACATAATCAATATACTGATTTGACTTTGTAGTGGGGCTGACAGGTTTCATCAAATAAAGCTGCAATAATCAATATTTTCTGATTAATCGTGGGTCAAATGTGTGATGTGAACCTGTATCCTGACTTTAGCCTCTTTTAACTTATAGTTTTGGTTTTGCAGCATGTTTCCCAGTGAACACAGCAACAGAACCTCTGAACCGGCAGTGTCCAGTCTAACAGTGAACACAGAGACAGAACCTCTGAACCGGCAGTGTCCAGTCTAACAGTGAACACAGAGACAGAACCTCTGAACCAGCAGTGTCCAGTCTAACAGTGAACACAGCGACAGAACCTCTGAACCGGCAGTGTCCAGTCTAACAGTGAACACAGCGACAGAACCTCTGAACTGGCAGTGTCCAGTCTAACAGTGAACACAGAGACAGAACCTCTGAACCGGCAGTGTCCAGTCTAACAGTGAACACAGAGACAGAACCTCTGAACCGGCAGTGTCCAGTCAAACAGTGAACACAGTAACAGAACCTCTGAACTGGCAGTGTCCAGTCTAACAGTGAACACAGAGACAGAACCTCTGAACCGGCAGTGTCCAGTCTAACAGTGAACACAGCGACAGAACCTCTGAACCGGCAGTGTCCAGTCTAACAGTGAACACAGAGACAGAACCTCTGAACCGGCAGTGTCCAGTCTAACAGTGAACACGGAGACAGAACCTCTGAACCGGCAGTGTCCAGTCTAACAGTGAACACAGAGACAGAACCTCTGAACCGGCAGTGTCCAGTCTAACAGTGAACACAGAGACAGAACCTCTGAACCGGCAGCGTCCAGTCTAACAGTGAACACAGAGACAGAACCTCTGAACCGGCAGTGTCCAGTCTAACAGTGAACACAGAGACAGAACCTCTGAACCGGCAGTGTCCAGTCTAACAGTGAACACAGCAGTCAGGTTTGGCTCCTGGCATCCCGGGCTGAGTCAGTTCATTTCGTTTCACTGCTGATCAATGTTTCCATCATAAACTCTGTAAATCACAGAGAGTTGAGGCGGAGCAGCCGGAGGACATCAGAGGGAAAACCAGAAAACATTTCCTCCATAAAATATGATCCAGTTTCACCAGAATCAGTGAAATAGTTGCTGCTGTGTGACTTAGTGCCGTAAAGCGTTACGTACTTCTCCCGACCCGGAGCCCAAAGTTACATAGTGTGAGAACAGACGTACGAATGACAGAGACACCGTTCACCTGATCACAGGTCAGAGTGGGTCACCTGATCACAGGTCAGAGTGGGTCACCTGATCACAGGTCAGAGTGGGTCACCTGATCACAGGTCAGAGTGGGTCACCTGATCACAGGTCAGAGTGGGTCACCTGATCACAGGTCAGAGTGGGTCACATGGAGTTAGATTATCAGAGGAAAGATTCACAGTGTTTCTTTAAACAGAGCCTCATTCTGCTACAGAGCTGATTCACGGCCCTGTGGGCTGGTTGACTGGTTGCCCCCCCCCCTCCATCTCCTCCACCCAAACCCTGCACCTCCCTCCTCACCCCCGCCCTCCTCCTCCTCCTCCTCCTCAGCTGATTATTGAAACTGTCCTCTGGGTGAGAACGTAAAGCAATAACACACAAAAGCTAATTCGGTTAACCAACAAGCACATTGGCCCCCATACAAGAGAAAGGGCAGAATCTAATAGTCAGGTGGCAATATGTGAGCAGAAGCACAGCATTAGTTTTCATCAGTGTCCCCCCAGCAGCTAGGTGGGGCTGCAAGACACGTCTGCTCAAATCTAATTGTGAAAAACTGCATTAACTCTGTTTGCACTTTTCCTGTTTCTGCCTCTTTTCCAAAGCAAAACTTCTGGATGGTGTTTGGAGAAAATGAGAATATGATAACGGGAGACACGTGAATCGAAAGGTCTGATTCATGTTATTATGAGACAGGACGCAGCCATGTAAAGATGTGATGATTTGAACTGTGCTGCTGTTTTGATCACTTTGCATTCATGTTGGTGAAAAGCTGAGATATCCACAGAGCGGTTAGATCTTCCACTGAAGGCTGATTTGCTTCTGGAGAAAAGACAGACAGAAAAATAAAAAGGACGACACAGATTTCTCCTGCCCACCATAATTGGCTGTAACGCCGAGCTTGGCAACCGAGCCCACAGTTGCTAGACAACCGAACTCTAAAGCTTTCAATCCACGAGCCATCCAGCAAATAGATGTTTCATACGGGACGACTGGAGCCAAAATGTTTGCTTCATTTTTCACTTTTTCTGTGAGCCAGCAGCAGAAATGGATCGAGCCTGGCGGGCGGCTGTGTTTCCGCAGAGATGCGCTTGGAAAGTGTGAGACGGGCGGAGTTAATGTTCAGCTGCAAACACAGCAACAGACAGACGGATACGAACATCTGAAGCTCTGCAGAGAAACCTCTGCAACCTCAAGGAGGGGTCAAAGGTCGCGGCTACCTGCACGACACACCTGTCCATGTCAGGAGTGCTTCCTGTTTGATCCGGCCAATGAGCTGCAGTCATCTCACTGATGCATTAGCTCCTGTTAGCTCCGTCTGTTAGCTCCTGTTAGCTCCGTCTGTTAGCTCCGTCTGTTAGCTCCGTCTGTTAGCTCCGTCTGTCAGCACCTGTTAGCTCCGTCTGTTAGCTCCGTCTGTTAGCTGCGTCTGTTAGCTCCTGTTAGCTCCGTCTGTTAGCTGCGTCTGTTAGCTCCGTCTGTTAGCTCCTGTTAGCTCCGTCTGTTAGCTGCGTGTGTTAGCTCCGTCTGTTAGCTGCGTCTGTTAGCTCCGTCTGTTAGCGCCGTCTGTTAGCTGCGTCTGTTAGCTCCGTCTGTTAGCTGCTGTTAGCTCCTGTTAGCTCCGTCTGTTAGCTGCGTCTGTTAGCTCCGTCTGTTAGCTGCGTCTGTTAGCTGCGTCTGTTAGCTCCTATTAGCTCCGTCTGTTAGCTCCGTCTGTTAGCTCCTGTTAGCTCCGTCTGTTAGCTGCGTCTGTTAGCTCCGTCTGTTAGCCCCGTCTGTTAGCCGCGTCTGTTAGCTCCTGTTAGCTCCGTCTGTTAGCTGCGTCTGTTAGCTCCGTCTGTTAGCTCCGTCTGTTAGCTCCGTCTGTTAGCTCCGTCTGTTAGCCAGGCGTAGCACCTCAGATCACACTTTAAAGACTTGTTAACTTCACCTGCACGCTGCCACTTTCTAAAAAAAAGTTAATTTAGTCGTTTTCACAGTGTCACCACAGCAGACTCAGAGTTACAGTCGGCTCAGCGCACAGACACGTCTGCACATTTAAAGACTGCAGAAGAAGTCTGGGTGTTCAGGTGAACACACACTGATGTTTTCCTGAGAACAGTTCAGAGCTGTCCCGCTCTGCCGCTGCGAGCGAGGCGACACTTCGACAGGATAAACAGCGAGCTGCAAACCTGCAGACAGCCTCTCACCTGAAAAACACACCTGAGGTGGCAGCCGGGCTCCTCCGAGTCAAGCGGCCTTTTAATCTCGCTCTGAGGCGCGTCAGCCTCGTTGCAGCTGCCCGCCATGCCACGAGGCGTTTTAATCATGCCGGGACGTATGAAGTGGCGGGACCCGGGAAGTCGGCGGGACCCGGGGTTCAGGTTGTGTTCAGGATGCCTTCAGAAGGTTGAGCAGACACAGCGGCGGGATAATGAGAATTTTCATTACAGAGCCGTGTGTGTGTTTAGTCATCGCTGTGACAGAAATCGAGCCGGGTCACGACTCGTGTCGAGCGCTCACGTGCGTCATCGTGTGTGGTGCAGCCTTCGCCCGGCGGCCGCTCAGCCTCGCATTGTTCCCAGAGCAATTACCCACAGTTCAAAGCAGCAGTGTAACAGGACGGACAGCTGTCTCTCTGAGTCCAAACAGCGGCGGAGTCGGAGGCTTGATGTCATGTGGCTGCAGCTTGTTGGCGTGCACAGAGAAATCAAACGCACCCTGTTCAAATCCGACCGTCAAGAAGAGGAAGGACCGACCCGTTAATGACGTTTAAGGAAATGAAACAGGAAGTAGAGTTCTGATTATTTACTTTCCACCAGTCCATCACGAAACTCTGTAACCGAACAGAACCTCTGAACCGGCAGTGTCCAGTCTAACAGTGAACACAGTAACGGAACCTCTGAACCGGCAGTGTCCAGTCTAACAGTGAACACAGAAACAGAACCTCTGAACCAGCAGTGTCCAGTCTAACAGTGAACACAGTAACGGAACCTCTGAACCGGCAGTGTCCAGTCTAACAGTGAACACAGTAACGGAACCTCTGAACCAGCAGTGTCCAGTCTAACAGTGAACACAGAAACAGAACCTCTGAACCGGCAGTGTCCAGTCTAACAGTGAACACGGCGACAGAACCTCTGAACCGGCAGTGTCCAGTCTAACAGTGAACACGGCGACAGAACCTCTGAACCGGCAGTGTCCAGTCTAACAGCGAACACGGCGACAGAACCTCTGAACCGGCAGTGTCCAGTCTAACAGCGAACACGGAGACAGAACCTCTGAACCGGCAGTGTCCAGTCTAACAGTGAACACGGCGACAGAACCTCTGAACCGGCAGTGTCCAGTCTAACAGCGAACACGGCGACAGAACCTCTGAACCGGCAGTGTCCAGTCTAACAGCGAACACGGCGACAGAACCTCTGAACCGGCAGTGTCCAGTCTAACAGTGATAACGGCGAAAGAACCTCTGAACCGGCAGTGTCCAGTCTAACAGTGAACACGGCGACAGAACCTCTGAACCGGCAGTGTCCAGTCTAACAGTGAACACGGCGACAGAACCTCTGAACCAGCAGTGTCCAGTCTAACAGTGAACACGGCGACAGAACCTCTGAACCGGCGGTGTCCAGTCTAACAGTGAACACGGCGAAAGAACCTCTGAACCGGCAGTGTCCAGTCTAACAGTGAACACGGCGACAGAACCTCCGAACCGGCAGTGTCCAGTCTAACAGTGAACACGGCGACAGAACCTCCGAACCGGCAGTGTCCAGTCTAACAGTGAACACGGCGACAGAACCTCTGAACCAGCAGTGTCCAGTCTAACAGTGAACACGGCGACAGAACCTCTGAACCGTAGTTCTGTAGTTGAAGTTCTTTTCTCTGTAGTTGTAGTTTTTTTTTACTGTAGTTGTAGTTTTCTCTGTAGTTGAAGTTCTTTTCTCTGTAGTTGAAGTTCTTTTCTCTGTAGTTGTAGTTTTTCTCTGTAGTTGAAGTTCTTTTCTCTGTAGTTGTAGTTTTTCTCTGTAGTTGTAGTTTTTCTCTGTAGTTGTAGTTTTTTTTACTGTAGTTGTAGTTTTGTCTGTAGTCGTAGTTTTTCTCTGTAGTTGTAGTTTTTTGTTACTGTAGTTGTAGTTTTTCTCTGTAGTTGTAGTTTTTCTCTGTAGTTGTAGTTTTTCTCTGTAGTCGTAGTTTTCTCTGTAGTTGTAGTTTCTCTGTAGTTGTAGTTTTTCTCTGTAGTCGTAGTTTTTCTCTGTAGTTGTAGTTTTTCTCTGTAGTTGTAGTTTTTCTCTGTAGTTGTAGTTTTTCTCTGTAGTTGTAGTTTTTCTCTGTAGTTCTAGTTTTCTCTGTAGTTGTACTCAACTCAACTCAACTCAACTTTATTTATAAAGCCCTTTAAAAGCAGCCGCAGCTGACACAAAGTGCTGTACACAAAATAAAACATGGAATAAGACATATAAAACAAAGAACAATATAAAAACAATAATAAACGATAAAACAATATTAAAATAATAGTAAAACAAAAACAGAAACAGAGTCTCATGCTGGGTTAAAAGCCAAGGAATAAAAATGGGTCTTAAGACGTGTTTTAAAAATGGACAGTGAAGGGGCTTGTCTGATGCGTAGAGGGAGGTCGTTCCATAATTTAGGACCAGCAGTGGAAAAGGCTCTGTCCCCTCTGAGCTTCAGTTTAGCCCTTGGTAACTCCAGGAGCAACTGATCAGCTGACCTGAGGCACCGGGCAGGAGTGTATGGGCGGAGCAGCTCAGAGAGGTGAGGCGGGGCGAGACCATTTAAAGATTTAAAAACAAATAAAAGAATCTTAAAATGGACTCTAAAGTGCACAGGCAGCCAGTGGAGAGAGGCTAAAATGGGAGTAATGTGCTCCCTCTTACGCGTTCCAGTTAGGAGGCGAGCAGCAGCATTCTGAACTAACTGGAGACGTGCGAGGGAGGACGGGCTGACTCCAGGATAAAGTGCGTTACAGTAATCCAGCCGTGATGTAATGAAGGCGTGGATTACTGTTTCAAAGTGCTTTTGTGCGAGTAAGGGCTTCACCTTTGCCAGCTGCCTGAGATGAAAAAAGCCGGACTTGACTATTGCACTGATTTGCCGGTCAAGTTTAAAATCACTGTCCATTTTAAAACCCAAGTTTGTAATTGTTTGCTTCCTGTAAGGCACCAAGGGGCCCAAGTCAACAGGAAGTGGTTCACAAGAGCCACTGGGACTGAACACCATTACTTCTGTTTTATTTTCATTAAATTTTAGGAAGTTCAAGGACATCCAGGCTTTAATGTCTTCAAGACATAACAGAAGTGGTTTCAAAGAGAAGGTGTCCTTCTTCTTTAGTGGCACATAGATCTGGGTATCATCAGCATAACAATGAGATACCATGTTTTCTCAGGATGGAACCCAGGGGCAGCAGGTACAGCGAGAAAAGCAGGGGCCCTAAAATTGAACCCTGTGGAACCCCATATGACAGCGGAGCAGAGCGGGACTCAGAACCACCAAGGCTTACGCACATAGTCCTATCAGCCAGGTAGGACCTGAACCAGTCCAGTGCGGTACCAGAGATGCCTACTCGCTGCAACCGAGACACTAAAATGCTGTGATCCACAGTATCAAAAGCTGAGCTTAAGTCAAGGAGTAGAAGGGTCACATAATCTCCCGAGTCATTTGCCATAAGGATATCATTAAAAACTCTTAATAGAGCTGACTCTGTGCTATGTAGTGTTTTAAAACCAGACTGGAAGACCTCCAGGACCTCATGCTCATCCAGAAATGATTTCAATTGAGTAAAAACAACTTTTTCCAGGATTTTTGAAATTAAAGGCAGTTTGGAAATGGGTCTAAAATTGGCTAGCACACCAGGATCAAGGCTGGGTTTCTTGAGAAGGGGTTGCACCACAGCATGTTTAAAACTTTGGGGGACAACACCAGAAGACAGACTGCTGTTGATAATGGCCAGAACCGTCTGCCCTATACTGGGGAAAACATCTTTAAAAAAGTGAGGCAGGATAGAGTCACAGGGGGAACCTGATGGTTTAATCCGGTCAACCACATCTACTAAGGCCTTCAGAGACACAGGCTCAAACAAATCGAACACAGCCAAGCAAGGGACAAGGTCAGAGGGGTCAGATGCAGGAGTAGAGATGAGAGCCCTTGCAGTAGAAACCTTGTCAATAAAGAACTGCAGGAAACTATTGCACATTTCGGAGGATGCCTCTATGCACACCTGGGGGGGATTAAGAACAGCCTCGATGGTTTTAAATAGCACACGCAGGTTGTGGTGATTAGATTGAACAAGGTTGGACAGGTGTTGTCTTTTGGCCTCCTTAACAGTGCTCTGATAGCAGCGCCAACAGTTTTTTAAGATTTGGTACGAGACCTGCAGCTTGTCCTTATTCCACCTGCGTTCAGCTTTTCGGCACTCCTGTCTAGCTGCACGAGTTCTCTCATTAAGCCATGGCTCAGGTTTAACTTTGAGCTGCACCGCTTTTAATGGAGCTACAGAGTCCAGTATGGTTCGGCATGAGGAGTGAAACCAGGAATTTAGCTCCTCCGTGTTTGCAGAAGGTAAGCCAGAGGGAACACACGGTCGGTTAAAAGCAGACAGAACTGACCAGCAGTGGCAGGGTTAAAAATCCGAGGGCTCCGAGCAGGAGCGCCAGATTTGACTGTAGAGCAGGAAAAGGCAGCTTCAAACACCACAGGGAAATGATCAGAAAAAACATTGTCACACATTTCCAAGTTGGAGACAGACAGACCATGGGAGAGGACAAGGTCTAATGTGTGTCCATGTCCGTGTGTGGGACCAGACACACACTGCACCAAGTTAAAAGAGTCAATGAGGCTTAAAAAGTCCTTCACCATCGGCTTGTCAGGACAACACACATGAATGTTAAAATCCCCAACAAGGAGGACACGATCGTACTTAGGCATCATTTCAGCCAGCAGATCAGAGAAGTCATTTAAAAAGTCCTTGTTGTATTTGGGGGGTCGGTAGATGACGGCACACAGCACCGGATCAGAGCGGCCCACCTCGAATAAATTTGCCTCAAAACTGGAAGAGGTGGATGAGACGGCACGCTGCCTACATTTAAAATCATTTTTAAAAACAGTCGCCGTTCCTCCTCCACGGCCCGACGTCCGTGGGGAGTTAAAATAAGAACAGCCGGATGGTAAAAGTTCGACCAGAGGACTGCACTCACCGGGACCGATCCAAGTCTCTGTCACGCAGAGAAAATCCAGGCCGCGAGAGTTGAAGAAATCCCTCAAAATAAACGTTTTGTTTGCCAGAGATCTGGCGTTCACCAGGCCGATCCTGGCGGGCGCCGGAGGCTGCGGTTCGGTGGATCTACGAGACCGCGGCAGCGTCTTCAGGAGCCGGAGGTCCACCCCGCGCTGGGAAAGCCGAGGGGGGCAGGAGCGGCGAGGCTGGAGTCCCGCAAACGATCCGGTGACAGGTACAAGGCAGGCACCGATGGGGTCCAGGAAACGCCGGGGCACAACGAAAGGATGGATTAATCCCAGTTCTGTCCGGGAGATGGTCGAAGATCCTGCCAGCCAGGCTTTAAGCTTCACCAGCCGACCGCCGCGTTTGCCGCGGCGGCGGAGACGCTTCCGCTGAGGAGGTAGAGCCAATGCCCGACACAGGTGAGTCGGGATCCCCGCCAGAAGCGGGGGCACAGTTTTCTGTTCACCATGCTTAAACGCATCCAATGTCCTGACATTATGTCTAAGATCTAAAAGGAATTGGCGATCGTACACCAGCAGAGACTTGATCTGTGTAATGACAAGGGTCGAGAGCACTAAAAACACAAGATACTGTAGGAGCAGCAGGCGGCCAGGTACACACACCGGCGCCATCTTTGACTCACAACAGAGTCAAAGATGGTAGTTTTCTCTGTAGTTGTAGTTTTTCTCTGTAGTTGTAGTTTTTCTCTGTAGTTGTAGTTTTTCTCTGTAGTTGTAGTTTTTCTCTGTAGTTGTAGTTTTCTCTGTAGTTGTAGTTTTTCTCTGTAGTTGTAGTTTTTTCTCTGTAGTTGTAGTTTTTCTCTGTAGTTGTAGTTTTTTGTTACTGTAGTTGTAGTTTTTCTCTGTAGTTGTAGTTTTTTCTCTGTAGTTGTAGTTTTTTCTCTGTAGTTGTAGTTTTCTCTGTAGTTGTAGTTTTTCTCTGTAGTTGTAGTTTTCTCTGTAGTTGTAGTTTTTTCTCTGTAGTTGTAGTTTTTCTCTGTAGTTGTAGTTTTTTCTCTGTAGTTGTAGTTTTCTCTGTAGTTGTAGTTTTTTCTCTGTAGTCGTAGTTTTTTCTCTGTAGTTGTAGTTTTTCGTCATGTGATCTCTCGGTGATGAATCAGGGCTCTTCACTGTGCTCGTCTCTCTGAGCTTCAGCTCTCCAAACATTCGTCCATCTTTGTTTCCTCCGGCAGCTTCGCTCTGCTGACACGGAGTCGGCTGTTCGTCCCAGCTCGCTCTTTAATATTTCATCTGCAGCGATATGATGTGCGAGGCCTCGGCCGCCTCACCTGCAGCTGCATGAAGAAACTCTGGGATATAGAAATGAAGAGTTTTATTATTCTTATTTGAGCGTTCTCACTCTGCCAGTTTCATCTCTGAATTATTAACAGCGCTGCTACCTGCAGCAAGGTCTGAGACGATGAGTATTCAGCTCACATGCAGCCGCTCATTAATTAATCACAATGCTAGACTCAAGAATTATGGATTTTAATATTGTGAATAATTTAGGATGAAGCTTTATTTTATCCATCTACAAACAACTAATCAATATGATGAATGTGTCAATAAGACTCTTCCAACAGGCTGAAAGTTTCCCCGCTAGTTTTCATTCATCACAGCTGACTCGCAGAGAGCAGCAGGGTGCCGCGACCTTCCGCCTCCGTAAACATTAGCTTTAAAGCGCTCCACAAAGCCGCGGCGTTTAGCCGGCGAGTGACCCTGAGCCGCGGCGGCGGTAATTATTTTTCTCTTTCTAAGCAGAGAAAACACAGATATGAAGACAAACACTGACAGAGAGTTTCCTCCACTAAAGGTCACAGTCTCTTTATCTGCAGAGCCGCTGAGTTCACAGATGGCGAGTTTATCTCGTCAGGATCAGCAGCTGAGCGTTATTGATCTGGAACACACGGACGATGAACGCCGCCACACTGTGAACCGAACACAGAGCACCGACATGTTGAAACTTTAAATCAACAGGAAAAGATCACGACCACGTCAATTATTATTAATTAGCTGCTGCTAACTGGGAGACAAACCCAGCAAGAAAACCATCTGCTGCTGCCGTGTTCACTGTTAGACTGGACACTGCCGGTTCAGAGGTTCTGTCTTTGTGTTCACTGTTAGACTGGACACTGCCGGTTCAGAGGTTCTGTCTCTGTGTTCACTGTTAGACTGGACACTGCCGGTTCAGAGGTTCTGTCTCTGTGTTCACTGTTAGACTGGACACTGCCGGTTCAGAGGTTCTGTCGCCGTGTTCGCTGTTAGACTGGACACTGCCGGTTCAGAGGTTCTGTCGCCGTGTTCGCTGTTAGACTGGACACTGCCGGTTCAGAGGTTCTGTCGCCGTGTTCGCTGTTAGACTGGACACTGCCGGTTCAGAGGTTCTGTCGCCGTGTTCGCTGTTAGACTGGACACTGCCGGTTCAGAGGTTCTGTCGCCGTGTTCACTGTTAGACTGGACACTGCCGGTTCAGAGGTTCTGTCTCTGTGTTCACTGTTAGACTGGACACTGCCGGTTCAGAGGTTCTGTCTCTGTGTTCACTGTTAGACTGGACACTGCCGGTTCAGAGGTTCTGTCTCTGTGTTCACTGTTAGACTGGACACTGCTGGTTCAGAGGTTCTGTCTCTGTGTTCACTGTTAGACTGGACACTGCTGGTTCAGAGGTTCTGTCGCTGTGTTCACTGTTAGACTGGACACTGCCGGTTCAGAGGTTCTGTCTCTGTGTTCGCTGTTAGACTGGACACTGCTGGTTCAGAGGTTCTGTCGCCGTGTTCGCTGTTAGACTGGACACTGCTGGTTCAGAGGTTCTGTCGCCGTGTTCGCTGTTAGACTGGACACTGCCGGTTCAGAGGTTCTGTCGCCGTGTTCGCTGTTAGACTGGACACTGCCGGTTCAGAGGTTCTGTCGCCGTGTTCACTGTTAGACTGGACACTGCCGGTTCAGAGGTTCTGTCTCTGTGTTTACTGTTAGACTGGACACTGCCGGTTCAGAGGTTCTGTTACTGTGTTCACTGTTAGACTGGACACTGCCGGTTCAGAGGTTCTGTCTCTGTGTTCACTGTTAGACTGGACACTGCCGGTTCAGAGGTTCTGTCTCTGTGTTTACTGTTAGACTGGACACTGCCGGTTCAGAGGTTCTGTCTCTGTGTTCACTGTTAGACTGGACACTGCCGGTTCAGAGGTTCTGTCTCTGTGTTCACTGTTAGACTGGACACTGCCGGTTCAGAGGTTTTGCTGCCGTGTTCACTGTTAGACGCTGATGCTAGCTCACAGCAGTTACAAGATGTAATTTAACATTAATTGAAGTTTGAATTTTAAATTCTAAACTTGATTCAAGAGAAATAAATATGATTAAAAGAACCCGACCTTTGACCTCGGCTCTGTAATGACAGCAAGCCAGAGCCAGACGACAGCACTGTGTGTTCTGACTTTAAAAACTGGACCTAACAGAACTCTCTGATGGCGGGTCAGCCTGAGTCCACACGCGTCAGCGGGGTCGGTCACGTCCTCTAATTGGCCACCAGCCGCCTTGTTGTTGTTCAGACAGGAAGACAGAAGAAACACAACAGACTGTGAACGAGCATTAAAGAGACGCGAGCACATCCACTCTGAGAGGAGCGACACATCGTTTCCAGTCTGGAGGAGAGATGGCAAATAGATAATGAGACGGCTAAAAGCTTGATCTTGAGAATAATTTGCTTCTTTTGCAGCGCGGCCTCGAGTGGGGAAAGCGTTAATCAAAGGTTAGAATGAAATAAACTTTGTTCAAAGATCCTGTTCCCCAAACATTTAAGACTTGGAGGGCGAGAACGGCAGAAAGGGGAAAAAATCCAATTATTTTTCTCTTTTATCACTTCACTCGTTACAAATAAGACACGCTTTCCGAGAAGCAACAAAGTTTAGTTTTATAATTGCTGTTTTACCACCTGCCAGTTCAGCTAACAGTCATCTGTCTCCGGACAGACATCATCAGCCTGCGCTGCAATGAGAGCCGTCGCTTGTTTATTAGCTCAAATGAAGACTTTCATATATTTTTAATTATCTGTGACGTCCCCGCAGACTGTCTAAAACCTGGACGTAGTCTCCGTGACGTCCCCGCAGACTGTCTAAAACCTGGACGTAGTCTCCGTGACGTCCTCGCAGACTGTCTAAAACCTGGACGTAGTCTCTGTGACGTCCCCGCAGACTGTCTAAAACCTAGACGTAGTCTCCGCGACGTCCCCGCAGACTGTCTAAAACCTGGACGTAGTCTCTGTGACGTCCCCGCAGACTGTCTAAAACCTGGACGTAGTCTCCGTGACGTCCCCGCAGACTGTCTAAAACCTGGACGTAGTCTCCGTGACGTCCCCGCAGACTGTCTAAAACCTGGACGTAGTTTCTGTGACGTCCCCGCAGACTGTCTAAAACCTGGACGTAGTCTCCGCGACGTCCCCGCAGACTGTCTAAAACCTGGACGTAGTCTCCGCGACGTCCCGCAGACTGTCTAAAACCTGGACGTAGTCTCTGCGACGTCCCCGCAGACTGTCTAAAACCTGGACGTAGTCTCCATGACGCCCCTGCAGACTGTCTAAAACCTGGACGTAGTCTCCGTGACGTCCCTCACAGTAATTAAATGAAGACAATGTGATTAAATGACTTTATTCACAGGTGGGTCTCTTCTGAAATCTTATATCATGATTTATTTGTTGATTCAAACTGTTTAATGTCAGACAGGAACCTCCATCAGCAAATGCATCATTTCTAAAGATGGAGGTGTGGGTGGAGGAGCTGCACCCTCTCACCTGTGGGTGATGTTCGCTTCGCTCTGCGAGAAAAACAATTTGTGGTGAATGTGCTGACGCTGACATGTTCCCGACTCAGCCGTGTTCCTCTCAGATTAAACGTTACTCCACATTACGGCGCGTGGCGGCTTACCTGTGACACAGCCGGGGCAGGTGTAACGGCTTCAAGTGCTCACTGTGTCCTCCGGCACGTCAGATAAACTCAGCTCACCTGCAGCTGCTGCTTCATGTTTGTTTTCTGCATCCTGGAGATAATAGCCTGGAAATATTCTGACATGTTACATGTTTCCTGGATTTAGAGATAAAATCCTGGAGGGGGAAACATCAGGATGGATCACATGAACTTCACAGAGAGAGAGAGAGAGAGGACTGGATGTTCCCTAAAAACAAATTATCAGAAACAAACAGAAACCAATAACCTGTTCACTCCTCCTCCTCCTCCTCCTCCTCCTCCTCCTCCTCCTCCGGCGTCCTCCAAAATGTAAAAATTTCTCTTGGCAGCGTCGACACCCTGCAGCCATAAACGCCAGAAAAATATGAAAAGAGGAAAGAACAACATCAACAAAACGACGGGCAGGGATGAGATTTCACCGTGAGGGCGAAAATGAGAAACGACATAATAAAGCGATTCTATTAAAAAACCATCTGACCGTTAATAAAAGTAATGATTTGATGAGAACGTCCCGCCGCAGAGCCAGAGGCGGCACACGAGGAGGAGGAGGAAGAGGAAGAGGAGGAGGAGGAAGAGGAAGAAGAGGAAGAGGAGGAGGAGAAGGGGGGGTGGAAGAGGAGGAGGAGGAAGAGGAAGAGGAGGAGGAGGAAGAGGAAGAGGAGGAGGAGGAGGAGGAAGAGGAGGAGGAGGAGGGGAAGAAGAGGAGGAGGAGGAGGAGGAAGAGGAGGAGGAAGAGGAGGAGGGGGAGGAAGAGGAGGAGGAAGAGGAGGAGGAAGAGGAGGAGGAGGAGGAGGAAGAGGAGGAGGAGGAGGAAGAGGAGGAGGAGGAGGAGGAGGAGGAGGAAGAGGAGGTGGTTCGGCCGGCTTTTATTTTTACGCTCCGACATTGCAGCAAAGGGAAAAATGTGTGTGTGTGTGTGTGTGTGTGTGTGTGTGTGTGTGTGTGTGTGTGTGTGTGTGTGTGTGTGTGTGTGTGTGTGTGTGTGTGTGTGTGTGCTGCCTCTCCCATCTCTGACTTAATGAGATCTGGTGGCTGCTGCTGCTGATGTGGCCGAGCTCAGGTTTTATTTGTTGTTGGAGGTGATGGCAGGTTTGGATAAAACAGATCTCACGGCGACTTTCTCATCTGTTGCAGAATATCAGACTCACCCTCTGTCTGTCT
Source organism: Collichthys lucidus (assembly GCA_004119915.2). Classification (NCBI taxonomy): domain Eukaryota; kingdom Metazoa; phylum Chordata; class Actinopteri; family Sciaenidae; genus Collichthys; species Collichthys lucidus. The sequence goes on from CM014083.1 coordinate 37,933,281, forward strand.
GTCTGTCTGTCTGTCTGTCTGTCTGTCTGTCTGTCTGTCTGTCTGTCTGTCTGTCTGTCTGTCAGTCTGCACACACACAGCTGGGGACGCAGCTACATTTCAGGAACAAACACACGGGGACCGATCCAAGAGGGGACGCTCGTGAACAGAAGGCTCAGAACAGGTGATCGCTCCATCTGGGTCCATGTGTGTGTTCACCAGCTTTACAATAAGTCACACACCAAATATTTCACTGGTGAAACTGGATCATATTTTACCTGGTTTCCTGGTTAATGTTTGTGAGAGTGTTAGTTTGTACCACAGACTGTTGTTGTCCTCTGTCACCTGCTCGATGCTCGATCAAATCGAAAAAATCAATATCACAATTATTTTGGTCAATACTGAAATCACGATTATTCAAACGATTCATTTTGAGTTGCACAGCATTTCTCTGTCTGTCAAAAACACTTTGTTATTGATTCTTCTTCTAAAAAATAGATTTTGGACTTTACAGCTGTTTCGCAATGTATAAAACATGAAATCAATAAAATAAATATACTTTATGGAACATTAAATAAGGCAGAGAAAAACATAAATGTATTTAAAATAAACTATGGATCCAGCTGCTCTGTAAATTCTCTGTATTTATAGAACAAAATAAATATAAATATGAGTGAATTCGCCTCTGAAAACAAGTTGAGTTTTAAAAGTGCGCCCAGTGTTTAGCTTTGGCTGTGACGACGATCATGAAGCTTGGCGTATTTATGATGACGCTCCATGGCGTATTTATGCAGGTTGATGTAAAGGAAAACTTTTTAAAAAAATGTTTCTATGTGCACGATGTTATTTTGGGAAATATGGTTTGTCAGCTTACTCTGTGCAAACGCACTTTTAGTGGTTGGATGTATGCAGATAAAAACTTCAGTGTTTTATTTTGAAAACACTCCTTTAAACTTTAGAAATGCCGATGACTCTGCAGTCCTTCAACGTCTCAGACGAACGTGACAGTTTGTCAGTTTGACTTTAGAAAACTCAGAAATAATAAAGGAAATAAATTGATTTGTGTGTGACGCCCGAGTCCTTCCTGAGCAGGAACGTCCTCCGACGGATGACGGACGTCTTTAAAACACGAGATTACTGCGACACGAAGAAAGACGGATTTCTGTGGGCGCAGCAGAAAAACCTCCGCCCTGCCTCCACCGTGCTTTTTCATTTCTGAGATGGAAACATTGACTGGCAGCGTCATTACAGTCGACACGAGGAGGAAACAAAGAAGTCCGAGGTTAAAGTGAGAGATGAACCTCACCTCGCACACGGGTCCAACCAGAACCAGAGATGAAAATAAACTCACAGATCTGTCAGAGTCACAGCCTGAGAGACAACAGGAGAAATAACATGGATTCATCCACCGCTGGAAATAGTCCCCAACGAATCCTGTTTGTTTGAGGAAATGAAATATTTGTTCAGTATGAACCGACTGTGAACGAAGAAGCAGAGTTCGTTAGAATATTTACATCTCGTCAGGATAATCTACAGTCAGACTGTAATCAGATTACATTTGACAAAATGTGTATTTAGATTCACCTCTGCCTGCTCTCCATCCACCATCTTCAGACAGTCCAGACTCCGTGCCTCCCTCGTCTGTTCCCACCACTGCTTCACCTTAGCCGTTCCCTCCACCTCGTATCGGACCCTCTCCTTCCCCATCTCAATAAATCTCCTTCTCTCTCTAACCGTTGTCCGAGCGTTCTGGGTCAGTACCTGTGCCACCATGACAGTTTGTCTGTCTCAGGTCCGGTTAAAAATCTTAATCACAGGATGAAGTTTTTGATACTAACTAAACAAAACACCATGTTTTTAAATCACAGATCATAAAAACGTGTTTAACTTTCAGTCTGAGCCAAAATGTTTCATTTCAAAACTGAAAATAAAGTTTGACCAGAAAATATCGACCTGATACGAACTCCACAATACATCCTGTTATATCACACACACACACCACACACACACACACACACCACACACCCACCACACACACACCACACACACACACACACACACACACACACACAGCGCCTGCAGCTTCATATGACTTCATAATCAGAGTTTCTGTTTTGCTGTTTGTGTTTTTCTCTTGTTGTGGAGCTGCTGCCGCTCTGAGCCAGATATTAATGAACAGAAACACAGAGAGAACGAGAGGAGGAAGACGAGTGTGAAGAAACAGGAGGAGGAGAAACGAGTTTCAAATGATACTAAATCAACTTTTAAACATTTATTTCTAATATTAAACATTTATTTCTAATATTAAATGTGTGTCGACATTTAGCAGAGACGAGTTTCACATTTACACGAAATCTGTGGAAGCAGAAACATTTTACTGATGATGAACAAACACAGACTGTCCTTAAACTCACTTCACGTCTTCTGTTTATTAGAGATCATTGACCTGAAAACATGTTGATCATGTTCACTTCACTGTCATTACGTATATATGTGTATATATATTTATATATTTGACTGCATGCCAAGCTGAACTCGTCCAGTATTAACGGATGGAGACTGAAAGTGAAAATCTAAAAACGGCGTCTGGTTTTGAATCCATACGTCCGTTCACTCCTCAGTGGAAAGAAAAAGAAATAAGAGTGTAATTACTCGGAGCTTTCTGAGGCCTAATGTGGGATTGATTCGTAACTGCAGGACATCCTTGAACCACATCCTTAAAAATGAAGAGAGAGGAAGAGGGGAGCGGCGCCTTAAGTGAATTTAAAAATGCAGAAATAATTACACATATACCGCAAACTAATTAAGAAGCTGTGAACTCTGCGGCCTCATTCCTCCCTCGCAGTGATTACAGGACTCATATTTCAGGCTCCCGCAGCTAATTCCTCTGCTGCAAACGGACGGAAGCTACGACGAAACTGGAAAATGGACCGGTGACATCAGACACGGACTCAAAAAAAAAAAATTAAAAAGGAAGAAAGTCAGACTCTGGTTACTATTTCAAAGTCGTCATATTAATTGTGTTGGAGGAAAAGAAAGTCTGTCTGCTGAGAAACATGGATATTTTTATAATTCAATGGATGTAATTTATATCTGCAGGAGGCTGAGGAGAGAAAGACGACGCAGAGTCCGGCCGGAATAATCATCCTAATTATCAGGATATGTAGAATGTCAGAGTTCATCTGCAGCTGATGATCCGCTCTGAAGAAAAGTATGAACGCATCGCGAAACTTGTAACGTGAAAGAACACAAACATGATAATATGCAGTGATCACATGTGCCTTCGTGTGAATTTAATTTAATTCAGCATCATTGTTTGCACACAGTAAACACAGTCAGTGTTAAAATGAACCTGTACCACAGCAACGAGCTGAGTCTGCATTTCAATTATCACAGTCGATCGTGCAAAGAAGTAAAATGTGTGCACAGTAATTTGACAAAGATCTTTTTAAATAGAAAACGATATGAAAGCATAATAGAATAACATATTTAATATAAAATGAGCAGTGCAAATTAAACACACTGTTTGAACTACATTTATGAAAGAGGAAACATTTTATTGGTGGTGAAATATTAAAACTACAGCTGACAGTGACTAATGTCGACGAGAGAAACAAGAAGCTTTTTAAACTCAGTGACAAACTCTTAATTATTTTTGTAAATCTGACGAACACGTGAAGTTTTTTCTCTCTTTGTGTGCAGACATGGAGTCACGCCTCGGGTTAAAAACTACAAACCGAGATGACAGACGTGTTTATTTGCACACAGAGCAGGAAGTGAGTCTCATGCACATGTGAACAAAAAACAAACTTCACAATAAAGAACAATTGAATTTAAACAACATTCAACACTGAGACTCAAACATGTCGTAATTATTCGTATTATTTGTACGCATCCTCATCCTCATCCACAGCCGTGATATGAAGCGCTGCTGCTGTGTTTCTGTTTCATTGTTTCTGATCCAGTGAATGAAGAAAAACGTCTTTTGTCTGCTTGATTATAAAAGACGTTCTCCGTGTGTTTTATTCATGCTGCCTTCGTCTCGTTTCCATCAGTGCAGCTGTATAATTAAAGCAGGCGTCTGATGATATTCTATATTTTTAGTCTTTAAGTGACGTCGACGGCGTGGCGGGAGTCTGCAGCAGGAAAATCAATCAGCTTTTTAATTCTCAGAGATTCACTTTAAAAAAAAAGAAAAGTTTGTTTAAACTTCTTCAGATTTAAGAAGCAAAACATGCGTCCAAACTCAGCACGAGCACACGTTAATATTAAAATCAGTGGAGCTCCTGCAGAGAGATAAATCCCGTCTGAATGCAGCTTAATGAGCTTTGTGTTCGTGACACAACAATAATCAAACACAATGTGTGAACAGGAAGTTAGCACCCAGGAAAATGATCAGCGTCTCTGTACTGATCATCCATCACGTCTCATTGACTTACATTCATTTCCTGAAGACTTTACCCAGGCCAGCCAAAACTGAATGATTTGCTTTATGTTGTTACTTGTGTCCCCATAAGTCACATAAGTCCCGACAAAGTGACTGTGGATACAGATTCATATCCCCACAACGTAAGTAATACAAGTCCACACACACAGTCATGTTTCCATCACTTCAGAGGACTTTACATCGACTTAACCTCAGCTTAAAGTCACTGTGAAGTCAACTCTGAGATTTATTTTCAGACACATTGAATATGTTGGACAATAGTTGCTGAAAACACGTGAAGACTTTGAACGATGTATCACTGAGATGTGGAGTTTTAAACAGTTTTCAGGATTTAGTGGGCGGTCCTTAAAGGGTGGCTCGATGACACGCTGAGGCACATTCAGAGGACACGCCCCCTCAGTCCTGGAGCTGAGAATTCATTTTTACCTGATCTTCACACCTAATCTCATAAACCTGTTGATGTTTTTAATCATTCAAATTTGGCTGGGTGATTGTTAACGCTCAGAACATTTATTCTGACTTTAAACCAAGTCTAAAAGTCAATGATTCTTATTTGTCTGCAAGCTTTACCTTTAGAGGACATTACATTGACTTATATTCATTTCCTGACTTAACCTTAAACCAAGTCTACAACACAAAATGTGATGATTTACCTCATGGAGAGCAGTGGTGTTCAAAAAAGTCCCCACGTAATCAATCTAATTAATCATACAGTCCCCACAACATGTGCACACACACACACACACACACACACACACACACACACACACAGTTGATGAGGGATCAGTGACCAATCAGCTCCCTCATGTGTCTCCGTGTCCGTATGCTGCACGTTACGGTTTCATCATCACTGATGTGCACGAGGCTTTTGGCTGCAGGAGGCGACGCTGCTAACCAGCATCACCCCCTCACCGCCTCTTCAAACCCCCTCCGCCCCGTCCATCCTGTTCTCTCTCTGCCACATTAGTCGCCAAGCTCGCCGGGGGAAAACCAACATGGTGCCAGACTGCTTCCAAAACCTCCGACTCCAACATGTGCTGCTGCGGGAATCACGCTAAATCATTTAGTCAGGAAAAAAAAGCTGCAGATGGGGCTCGAGCGCTGGAGCCAAAAACGGATGGAGTCCGATTTTCATCCTCTGAGAACAAACGATGTTTGTGTTCATCAGAAACACAAAGCAAGAATCAATAATCACCAATAATCACCAATAACCATCAATAATCACCAATAATAATCACCAATAATCACCAATAACCACCAATAATCACCAATAATAATCACCAATAATCACCAATAATCACCAATAACCATCAATTATCACCAATAATAATCACCAATAATCACCAATAACCACCAAAAATCACCAATAATAATCACCAATAATCACCAATAACCACCAATAATCACCAATAATAATCACCAATAATCACCAATAACCACCAATAACCATCAATTATCACCAATAATCATCAATAATCATCAATGATCATCAGTGATCATCAATGATCACCAATAATCACCAATAATAATCACCAATAATCACCAATAACCATCAATTATCACCAATAATCATCAATAATCATCAATAGTCTAGTCGTTTTAAATTAAGACCTCACCTAACGTCGTTAAAACGAGCTCGTTCTTCATCATCCGTAACATTAAAGTGATGAACACGTTACTGCATCAATAATTCAAATAATATGATATATACTTTTCTGCACAGAGTACTTTTACTGTTGGGTACTTTAAGTATATTTTGATTTCAAACTAAGTCACACAGATGGAGTGTGCAGGTGTGTGCAGGTGTGTTCAGGTGTGTGCAGGTGTGTGCAGGTGTGTGCAGGTGTGTGCAGGTGTGTTCAGGTGTGTGCAGGTGTGTGCAGGTGTGTGCAGGTGTGTGCAGGTGTGTGCAGGTGTGTGCAGGTGTGTGCAGGTGTGTGCAGGTGTGTTCAGGTGTGTGCAGGTGTGTGCAGGTGTGTGCAGGTGTGTGCAGGTGTGTTAGGTGTGTGCAGGTGTGTTCAGGTGTGTGCAGGTGTGTTCAGGTGTGTTCAGGTGTGTTCAGGTGTGTGCAGGTGTGTTCAGGTGTGTGCAGGTGTGTGTTCAGGTGTGTGCAGGTGTGTGTTCAGGTGTGTGCAGGTGTGTTCAGGTGTGTTCAGGTGTGTTCAGGTGTGTTCAGGTGTTTCTCTTTACAAACTTTTTAACTTTGATTCAAACTGAGTCTCTTCACTGGTTTTAAGGCGGCCCGGAGCTCGGTAATGAGTTGTTAAGGTGGTAATCTTTGAGTCCTCACTAAGTCGGCCTGGATTCGTCCTCTTCTCTCTTTGTGCCACCAAATCTGCCAAGTGGATTAACCCAATCTCCCAGCTGCTCTTCAAAGTCAACTCTGCTCCAAACCGCCTCCACCCTCCATCCTCCACCCTCCACCCTCCATCCTCCACCCTCTATCCTCCACCCTCCACCCTCCATCCATCTCCTCTTCCCTCTTTAACTTCTTGAAGCTGCAGATCCTCTGCAGAGCGTCTTTATCAGCTGCTATTTGTATAATTTAACAAAATCCTCCACAAAGCCTCAGCGGCGACTCAGCGGCGCAGAACATGCACAGAGAGAAACACAGAGAGGCCGACACACAAATTCAAACCACGACTCCCGACAGATAAAGTGAATTAGCAGCGGCCGTGTCGTTGTATTCTGCTCGTCTTCTTCCCTCTTTAAAAAGCAGGAGTCGCTGTTATCAGCCTGTTCACAGGACGATGATAATATCAGCCAGGAAAATTTCATTTGCAGCCGCTCTCATCCTGCCTCCACTTAATTCTTCCTGTCAGTGAAACGTGACTGAAGAATCTTTAAAGGTGACACTTGATGGACAAAGACAGACGTTATTTGAAGTCTGTCCGTCATGTAAATCTGAGCTGGTTGTTGCCTCAGCAGCTCTGCGTGAATTCAACCATCACAAAGTTTCATCATTCGATCTTTGACTTCAATTACAAAATGTCTGTGGAGAAGAAATATTAATGAACCTGTGGGTCAAACTTTGATATGCAGATAAATACATATAAACAATAATCACATGAAGATTATAGTGTATATACTGAAATTATTATGATACTGTGATTATACTGAAAACAAAGTGAATGCATAAATACAGTTTATATTATACTTTCTTTTAAACGCATTCAGCTTCGTTTAAGTTATTTTAACATTTCAAATGAAAAAAGAAACATTTCATAAAGTTTTGAGAGGATTCGTGTTGGACGAGGTGACGTTTGATTTAAAGTTTGACGATGATGTAAAGTTCAGCAGCGCGCGGTCGATCATTACAGGAAGTGACGGCAACGTTTAAGTCACATGATCATTAATTATAATAATAATAACGAGCGGTGAATTATGATTTCATGACTCATCGTTAGTTTGCGTCATTATTGACAGCTGAGTGTGTGTGTGTGTGTTTCTACATCATCATGTATTATATTTTATATTATGAGCTATATTTCTGTGCTACATTATGTTACTATGTAACTACATTATAATCTCTCTTATATCCAACAATATATTATTTTATTATGTTAACATGTTGCACTGTTTACTTACATTATATACTATAATATATTATATTTGTATATAATTATTGTGTATTATTTTTGTGTTTTTGTTGTTACACGTGTTTTCACTGGAGACTGCACTGTAAAAAAAAAGAAAAATATATATAATAAATAAATAATATTAATAACTACAATAATAATACATGTATAAATAATATAATGAGAAAAATGAGGAACAATAATTTGTCGATCATTCGCAGGGTTGTGTACAATTTTAAAACAAACACAGAAAAATACTGTCAAATGTTATTTTCCATGAATGTACTTTGTATAAAGTACTGCAGTATTAGTACAACATGTTGACAGTCACTCACACTGTATAACTTTAATAAATGATAATCTCGTCTTGTCTCGTGTTTGAATTTAAAGTTACAAACTTTTTTATTTGTCAGTTGAAGGACGTTTAAAAACCTTGGAGTCTGTTTGATCACGCAGCGTGGACGCTTTCCCCTGAACCATCAGCGACGCCGCCGCATTAACGCGAGCGGACTCGGCGGCTCCTGACGTGGCCCCCGGTGAAACCGGGCTGACAGAGCCCCGCCGCTAATCCGGCGTTAGCATGGTAGCTCCTGGGCTGGCGTCTCCCAGCTGGAGTAAATACCTGTTCACACCTCTCGGATAAGCAGCCGAGAGCCGAGGCTTCATCCTCTTTCCTCCACGACTCTCACCTTAATTAACTCCATCTCACAGACGAGGCGCTGCAGGGAGGGAGCCGAGGATCTCTGCAGAATCATTTCTGTTCACACCCACATGTTTAATCTGAGCCTTCATGAACAGTCCAGATCAGATCCCAGTGTTAGAGCAGGCGTCAGACTCACTCTTCAAAAACATCTTCATTCATCTCAGCACGCCGTCACTTCATCCTCTGTCTCCAACAAACATCTGTTTGACCTCCGGAGCCGATCGCGACCTCAGGAAACAGTTTCCTCGAAACTTTATGGTCTCAGCCTCTAGTTTTTAGTTTCTTCTTCCAAACGACATGAAGTTCATTTAGTAAATCATTTAAAGTCCAATAGATGATGCTGTCCTGAGTTTTCTATCCTGAGGTTAACGAGGTCCCGCGTGGCCTTGAGGTCCCGTGTGGCCTTGAGGTCCCGTGTGGCCTTGAGGTCCCGTGTGGCCTCGAGGTCCCGTGTGGCCTCGAGGCAGTAGCGGTTTTAGGTACGGGCGGACAGGGCAGCCGCCCGGGGCGCCATTTCGTGGGGGGCGCCACCAGCGCCCGAAAATGAAAAAAACCTCGCAAATTTTCGATACCGCTCATTAAGACAGCGGAGCGGGCGCCCCCGTGGGCGGGGGGTTGACGACGAGGTAGAGGGTGCACCGGACAGACTGATCAGGGCGCACGGCGCGTCCAGGGGCGCACGAGAAAATCTCCATCCCGTGGGTGGGGGGGCGGTTTCGCCCAGGTTCGCCCAGGGCGCAAATGTGGCCAGGACCGCCGCTGCCTCGAGGTCCCGTGTGGCCTCGAGGTCCCGGCCTCGAGGTCCCGTGGAGGTCCCATGTGGCCTCGAGGTCCCGTGTGGCCTCGAGGTCCCGGCCTCGAGGTCCCGTGTGGCCTTGAGGTCCCGTGTGGCCTCGAGGTCCCGGCCTCGAGGTCCCGTGTGGCCTTGAGGTCCCGTGTGGCCTTGAGGTCCCGTGTGGTCTCGAGGTCCCGTGTGGCCTTGAGGTCCCGTGTGGTCTCGAGGTCCCGTGTGGCCTTGAGGTCCCGTGTGGCCTTGAGGTCCCGTGTGGCCTCGAGGTCCCGTGTGGCCTTGAGGTCCTCAGCAGTATCAGTTGTTTGTCTCTGGTTGGGAACAGTAGGTGCCAGTCTATCTCCACACTGTGGTGTCCAGGGTCACAGAGACCTGTTGCTGCCTTCATAGACATCATAGATAGCTTGTTGTTGTAAACAGACATGTGTGTCTCCAGACTAGAACATGCTGACAGTAACACCTCCATGGGTAAAGACATTCTCTGTGACTCATTCTGGGCGTGTAGTATTTGTGCTGTTATCTTGGGGTTTAAAGTCGATCCACCAGGATGAGTTGGGCAGAATGTGAGACCGACTCAGGCACTTCTGATCAACTCTGACAGTGTCTCTGATTCAATAAATAAAACAGCATCAGACACCAGAGGCTGCTGAACTCTCTGAACTCCTGACCTTTGACCTTTGACTGCAGCCTGAACTGTAGCTGCTGTTAGCTGGTGGCTTTCCTTGTCGTTAGCTACATTAGCTGCTACCTACTACTTCACTGTTTGACACTTCCAACATCAACACTGCAGCAGAGAGATATATGACAGGAAAGCATACAGAGCATAATGCATGACTGTCCCGGCTGTGTGCAGGGTCCATACAGGATCCTGGTCTCTGCTGGTCTCTGCTGTAATGTTTACATGTTTCCCTTAAAGCACTCCCACACTTTGATTCTGGCTCTGAGCTCAGCTCACACTTTCTATCCACCACATTCAGCAGCACTGTGCAAAATGCATGAAAGCCTGGAAGGACAGAAACAGGAAGCAGAGGAAACCCGGCGAGGGCGGAGAGCAGGTCTGGTCTGATGGATTATTGACCGGGCTCAGTACCTCGGGGCCCAGGACCCAGAGGAGCCCTGGAAGCCTCGTGTAGTGTGTGATACTGTAAATAATACAACATGTTTCAGGAGATGCCTCAGAGTCTTTTTTTAATGATTAAACTTTATGTTTGTGACGCGTTTTAAAGATTTACATCTTCTGTAGGAGCCAACGAGCCGCAGACAGGAAGTCACCAACCGGGAGAATTTATTTTATTTAAAGCAACACGGTGTAACATTTGTCTAACGCTGTGATTTACAGAGTTTATGATGGACAGTGAAGTAAACTGTAGCTGCTGTTAGCTCATATTAGCTCAGTCTGTTAGCTGCTGTTAGCTCAGTCTGTTAGCTGCTGTTAGCTCATGTTAGCTCAGTCTGTTAGCTGCTGTTAGCTCAGTTTGTTAGCTGCTGTTAGCTCATGTTAGCTCAGTCTGTTAGCTGCTGTTAGCTCAGTTTGTTAGCTGCTGTTAGCTCAGTTTGTTAGCTGCTGTTAGCTCAGTCTGTTAGCTGCTGTTAGCTCATGTTAACTCAGTCTGTTAGCTCATGTTAGCTCAGTCTGTTAGCTGCTGTTAGCTCAGTTTGTTAGCTGCTGTTAGCTGCTGTTAGCTCTTGTTAGCTCAGTTTGTTAGCTGCTGTTAGCTCATGTTAGCTCAGTTTGTTAGCTGCTGTTAGCTCATGTTAGCTCAGTTTGTTAGCTGCTGTTAGCTCAGTCTGTTAGCTGCTGTTAGCTCTTGTTAGCTCAGTTTGTTAGCTGCTGTTAGCTCATGTTAGCTCAGTTTGTTAGCTGCTGTTAGCTCATGTTAGCTCAGTCTGTTAGCTGCTGTTAGCTCATGTTAGCTCAGTCTGCTAGCTGCTGTTAGCTCATGTTAGCTCAGTCTGTTAGCTGCTGTTAGCTCATGTTAGCTGCTGTTAGCTCAGTCTGTTAGCTGCTGTTAGCTCATGTTAGCTTAGTCTGTTAGCTGCTGTTAGCTCATGTTAGCTGACGCAGTTAAATGCACGGCGTTCGGAGCTTTGGCTGTATCAATGTCCAGGCGGTGGATGTGACGTCTCCATCAGCTGATAATCAAACAGGTGGTGGATCTGTTGTTTGCAGAGACCCTGCAGGACCTTTTCCTCTTGGATTCAGCAGCCACATCATGAAATGTGACTGTATTATTATTATTATTATTATTATTAGTCTGTGTTGTTCACGGTTCTGCTCAAACCTCCAGAGAACCTCCGTCCAACGCTGCAGGTCAGCTATCGACCAACATGGACCAGGTCAGGTATCGTTATTCATAGTTTTATACTGCAGCCGTCTATTCATGACGTCAACTACAAGAACGTTGATCCTCCGTGAGCGTCTCAACCTTCAACAGACGTCAGGAGGTAAAAAAGTCTGAACTTCTGGAGGACGCCGAGCTGACCTGCAGAAACAAACAGACTGAGAGTTTAGAGAGTTTCCAGCAGAGGCGAGAAGAGGACGAGGCCTCGGGGACGCAGCACTGCTCCAAATGAAGAGAGGCTGGATGAGAGACTTCTCTCCAAGAACACAGCTGAAGGTTTTTCTACTGAATCTAAAGAAACTTCTGCAGAGACACAGCCGAGTCTTCACCTGATGCCAGAGATCTTTTTACCTGCAAGTCCAAACTGAAACTGCAGATTTTCACTCTTTGACAGCAGACGAGCCAATCAGCTGCTGAGAATGAACCTCATAATAAACCTTTTTTCCCACGGTCGGATTGAAGCTGCAACAGAAAGTGGAGCTGCTCCGTCCTCCAGAGAGACACGTCACTGCTCAGCACGTCAGGACGGGAACGACGTTCTCACTTCAGCTCAGTGCAGTCTGTAGAAGATGTGATCCAAAGGTTTTAGACAGTCTGCGGGGACGTCACAGAGACTACGTCCAGGTTTTAGACAGTCTGCGGGGACGTCACAGAGACTACGTCCAGGTTTTAGACAGTCTGCAGGGACGTCACGGAGACTACGTCCAGGTTTTAGACAGTCTGCGGGGACGTCACGGAGACTACGTCCAGGTTTGACACAGTCTGCTGGGGACGTCACGGAGACTACGTCCAGGTTTTAGACAGTCTGCGGGGACGTCACGGAGACTACGTCCAGGTTTGACACAGTCTGCTGCGGGGACGTCACGGAGACTACGTCCAGGTTTTAGACAGTCTGCGGGGACGTCACGGAGACTACGTCCAGGTTTTAGACAGTCTGCGGGGACGTCACGGAGACTACGTCCAGGTTTTAGACAGTCTGCGGGGACGTCACAGAGACTACGTCCAGGTTTTAGACAGTCTGCGGGGACGTCACAGAGACTACGTCCAGGTTTTAGACAGTCTGCGGGGACGTCACAGACTACGTCCAGGTTTTAGACAGTCTGCGGGGACGTCACGGAGACTACGTCCAGGTTTTAGACAGTCTGCGGGGACGTCACAGAGACTACGTCCAGGTTTTAGACAGTCTGCGGGGACGTCACGGAGACTACGTCCAGGTTTTAGACAGTCTGCGGGGACGTCACGGAGACTCGTCCAGGTTTTAGACAGTCTGCGGGGACGTCACGGAGACTACGTCCAGGTTTATACAGTCTGCGGGGACGTCACGAAGACTACGTCCAGGTTTTATACAGTCTGCGGGGACGTCACAGAGACTACGTCCAGGTTTTAGACAGTCTGCGGGGACGTCACGAAGACTACGTCCAGGTTTTATACAGTCTGCGGGGACGTCACAGAGACTACGTCCAGGTTTTAGACAGTCTGCGGGGACGTCACAGAGACTACGTCCAGGTTTTAGACAGTCTGCGGGGACGTCACGGAGACTACGTCCAGGTTTTAGACAGTCTGCGGGGACGTCACAGAGACTACGTCCAGGTTTCAGACAGTCTGCGGGGACGTCACAGAGACTACGTCCAGGTTTCAGACAGTCTGCGGGGACGTCACAGAGACTACGTCTAGGTTTTAGACAGTCTGCGGGGACGTCACGGAGACTACGTCCAGGTTTTAGACAGTCTGCGGGGACGTCACAGAGACTACGTCCAGGTTTTAGACAGTCTGCGGGGACGTCACGGAGACTACGTCCAGGTTTCAGACAGTCTGCGGGGACGTCACGGAGACTACGTCCAGGTTTTAGACAGTCTGCGGGGACGTCACGGAGACTACGTCCAGGTTTTATACAGTCTGCGGGGACGTCACGAAGACTACGTCCAGGTTTTATACAGTCTGCGGGGACGTCACAGAGACTACGTCCAGGTTTTAGACAGTCTGCGGGGACGTCACGAAGACTACGTCCAGGTTTTATACAGTCTGCGGGGACGTCACAGAGACTACGTCCAGGTTTTAGACAGTCTGCGGGGACGTCACAGAGACTACGTCCAGGTTTTAGACAGTCTGCGGGGACGTCACAGAGACTACGTCCAGGTTTTAGACAGTCTGCGGGGACGTCACAGAGACTACGTCCAGGTTTTAGAGAGTCTGTGGAGACGTAACGGAGACTACGTCCAGGTTTTAGACAGTCTGTAATGTTGGACAGTGAATAAAAGTGTATTTCCACACAGAGAGAACAACACGACTTTATTTTTCTGTTTCTGAGTTTAAACTTTTTCCCTCGTGTCTGATTTTTAAAATATTTTCCACAGTGAGATTTAAATTTAGACAGATCTGTTGAGTCGAGCAGCTCATGTAGGACAGAACTCCCCATCACCGCTGATACGTCCCTCCCCGGGGCAACAAACGCCAGACCCAGCGGGCCTTCCCATGATGCTTTGCTGGAGGGAGAGTCAGCGGGGAGAAGGGGGGCGCCTGGAGACCAGTTAGGGCCGATAAGCGCCCCACTTCCTCTTTCTTCTCCGTCTTCTTCTCTTCTATCCATTAAAAGTTTCCCTCTCTGCGGCTGGAGTCGTGTCGCAGCTGCTGATTGGACGATGCCGTTTGTCCGCCGCTGGCCGGCCGCTTAATGAAAGGAGACGGACGAGGAGGAAACAGAACACTTGAGACGGTCCTCCGGGTCTCTCGGGGGCCCCTCAGGGCCGAGCACAGGGCCTGAGAAAGAGGAGACTGTTTGCAAACATGTGATGAGATGATACGAAAGCCGGGAACAGACGGTGCACTGTAAAAAATGTCAAAACAACAGGCTGACACTGGAAAACAAGTTTATATATATGACAATATAAAATATATACAGCAGCTAACAGCAGCTAACATGAGCTAACAGACTGAGCTAACAGCAGCTAACAGACTGAGCTAACAGCAGCTAACAGACTGAGCTAACAGACTGAGCTAACATGAGCTAACAGACTGAGCTAACAGCAGCTAACAGACTGAGCTAACATGAGCTAACAGACTGAGCTAACATGAGCTAACAGCAGCTAACAGACTGAGCTAACAGACTGAGCTAACAGACTGAGCTAACAGCAGCTAACAGCAGCTAACAGACTGAGCTAACATGAGCTAACAGCAGCTAACAGACTGAGCTAACATGAGCTAACAGCAGCTACAGCTGTCAGCAGTTTACTTCACTGTCCATCATAAACTCTGTAAATCACAGAGAGTTGGTTGTCTGTGGTGTGTGTGTGTGTGTGTGTGTGTGTGTGTGTGTGTGTGTGTGTGTGTGTGTGTGTGGATATTTCTTGAAGCTTTTTTAAAATGTCTCCATTCACCAGCGAGGAGTCAGAGCGGCGGCGTGTTTCATGAAGCGCGATCGGCTAACTCGTCACCGTCGACAGGCTGTAATTAAACCGCGTGTTTGATTTACAGTCCGTCCTGTTTCCAGTTTAACTTCACGTCCATCCGTCTTACACAAACTTAAAGGTCACATCTCCAGACGCTCTGGACCTCCTGCGTGGATCTCTGCTCCTGATTGGCTGATGCGTGCATGAGTGCATGCGGGTTCAGGTCCAGGTGTCGGTGGCGGCCTCCTGCTCCTGTCAGCCGGATTCATCCGGAGAGACACGTGCAGGCGCAGGAGAAGTCTTACAGCTTCATTTGTTGGCGAGGACAAATCGGCCGAGATCTCCCCGGCGAGATTAATGGCACGGCAAATCATGGCTCATGTTGCCGCGGCGACAGGCGTTCCCCGGGTGCCGTTCCCCGGGTGCCGTTCCCCGTGGCTGCAGCTCATTTAAAAGCTGTATAATCTTGGCGGTGACGGTGACGGAGCGGGGGAAATCGCATCGCTGGACCAGGACGCCTGACAGCTGCATTAAGGCCTGCCAGGGCCGATTCATGCCACGAGACTGCACCCCCCTCGCATCACCCACCATCACCCACCATCATCCCCCAGCATGCCTCAGTAACAGAGAGCAGGCTGATCTGCGGAGGAGACGACACCGAGGATCAACCGGGATCCGCTCAACCTTCATTCCAGCAGGAACACCTGCGAGCTGTGAACGCCACGTGACGACCGACTGAACACAAACGCAGCCTGTAACTAACAGTCAGCTAGTGTTTCTGTAACGTTGACACAACGTTCCAAAACAAACACATCGTCAGTTTGAAGTGAACTCAAGCTCCCTGCGCTGTCCCTTTAAGAAACACCTGAACAATTCATCACGTGTCCGTCACATGACAGCTCACCGACAGGTAAACTGTGAAGCTGCTGTCTGCTGACCTGCACAGCGCTGTATTTATTTCATAATTAACAAACACGTTGCACAGGTGGAGGTGTCTCACAGACCCGTAATAACTGTCAGAGCATGTTAGCATTTAGCTCAAAGCAGCACGTAAAGTCCACAGAGCTGCTGGCGGGGCTGGTTCTGTTTCGGTGTAGAGCCGAATGGATCGCACCCCGGACCTTCAGTTATTATTCAGCTCTTCAGGTGTGAAGATCAGAGTCGAGCTGTTTCATGAAAATCTCTCACTTCTTATTTTCACTCTGAGGTCGGATCAGTTCAGAGATCATCCAGACCATGTTTGAAAGTTTTCAAGACAAAGTCCTGTCTCTACCTGTCCTCACCTGTCCTCACCTGTCCTCTACCTGTCCTCCACCTGTCCTCACCTGTCCTCACCTGTCCCCCACCTGTCCTCTACCCGTCCTCACCTGTCCTCCACCCGTCCTCACCTGTCCCCCACCTGTCCTCCACATATCCTCCACCTATCCTCCACCTGTCCTCACCCTGTCCTCCACCTGTCCTCACCTGTCCTCCATATATCCTCCACCTGTCCTCCACCTGTCCTCTACCTGCCCTCCACCTGTCCTCAACTGTCCTCCACCTGTCCTCTACCTGCCCTCCACCTGTCCTCTACCTGTCCTCCACCTGTCCTCACCTGTCCTCAACCTGTCCTCACCTGTCCTCCACCTGTCCGCTACCTGTCGTCACCTGTCCTTTACCTGTCCTCCACCTGTCCTCACCTGTCCTTTACCTGTCCTCCACCTGTCCTCACCTGTCCTCCACCTGTCCTTTACCTGTCCTCCACATGTCCTCCACCTGTCCTCCACCTGTCCTCTACCTGCCCTCCACCTGTCCTCTACCTGTCCTCCACCTGTCCTCACCTGTCCTCCACATATCCTCCACCTGTCCTCCACCTGTCCTCTACCTGTCCTCTACCCGTCCTCACCTGTCCCCACCTGTCCTCCACCTGTCCTCACCCTGTCTACCTGTCCTCCACCTGTCCTCCACCCGTCCTCACCTGTCCCCCACCTGTCCTCCACCTGTCCTCACCTGTCCTCACCTGTCCTCCACCTGTCCTCTACCTGTCCTCCACCTGTCCTCACCTGTCCTCTACCTGTCGTCACCTGTCCTCTACCTGTCCTCAACTGTCATCCACCTGTCCTCCACCTGTCCTCACCTGTCCTCCACCTGTCCTCATGATATGGACGATGCTACCTTGTTTTTTTGGAGCCAGAAGTGACCATATTTGGTGACGTACGGCGTTACATGTTGCTAAGTAGCTAACCAGCTAACAGCAAAGAAAGACGCCTGTCCTCCACCTGTCCTCCACCTGTCCTCTACCTGTCCTCCACCTGTCCTCCACCTGTCCTCACCTGTCCTCCACCTGTCCTCCACCTGTCCTCACCTGTCCCCCACCTGTCCTCCACCTGTCCTCTACCCGTCCTCACCTGTCCTCCACCCGTCCTCACCTGTCCCCCACCTGTCCTCTACCTGTCCTCCACATGTCCTCTACCTGTCCTCCACCTGTCCTCCACATGTCCTCTACCTGTCCTCCACCTGTCCTCCACCTGTCCTCCACCTGTCCTCTACCTGCCCTCCACCTGTCCTCTACCTGCCCTCCACCTGTCCTCAACCTGTCCTCTACCTGTCCTCTACCCGTCCTCCACCTGTCCTCCACCTGTCCTCTACCTGTCCTCCACATGTCCTCCACCTGTCCTCTACCCGTCCTCACCTGTCCCCACCTGTCCTCCACCTGTCCTCTACCTGTCCTCCACCTGTCCTCACCTGTCCTCTACCTGTCCTCCACCTGTCCTCCACCTGTCCTCACCTGTCCTCCACCCGTCCATCAGGAAACTCTAAGCAGCTGAAGTGAAAAACAGACAGAACCATTTTATTCAACTTTATTCTTTAGCTTCACTTTGAAGAATAAAAATGTAACTTTGTTTATTCTCAGCTGAAGTTAAACTACAGATACAGACTGAGCAACAATAATTTAATACTATATTTAAATAACATTTTTTATATCGGACCTTTCAAAATAAAGTTACAAGATGCTGTAAACATTAAACTCACCTGCGCTGACACAGGTGAGCCTCATCAGCACACCTGCTGCTTCTTCCTCTGCGTTTCCGTCAGCCAATCAGCAGCGAGCAAACGTGGTTCCAGAGAAACTAAAGGAGAGCAGCCGGAACAACAACACATTTCATTTACCGCTGAATCAGATCAAATTAGAGAGCGCTCGTTTTATCCCCCGTGGAGGAGGAGGTGGAGAAAACAAACAACAAGCTGAGAGTCTGACAGCCGAGCTCCCCGCTCGCCTTTCCAGGTGAAGCTAAACGGCTAACTCGCTGCAAGGTCGGCGAGGAAAGCTGAGGGCCCAATCAGGAGGTCCCCGAGCTGAGCCGCAGGAGGCGCTCCACCCGCCCCACCTTTCCCTCCTCTGCTGTTTGCTGAGGACGAGAGGGACGGAGAAATTAAAGGAGTCCAATTAGAGACGGGTCAGCGGGTCGCTGAGGACGCCGCTCCTCCACCCGATATCACAACAACGTCAGACAGCTCTGGGAAGAAAGTCGCACCGCTGTTACCTTCGTGATCTTCATTTAATCACAGCTGAAAGCTCGGCTCCACCCTCCACCCTCCACCCTCCACCCTCCACCCTCCATCCTGCATCCTCCATCCTCCACCCTCCATCCTCCATCCTCCACCCTCCATCCTCCACCCTCCATCCTCCATCCTTCATCCTCCATCCTCCATCCTCCATCTACGTCACGGAGACTACGTCCAGGTTTTAGACAGTCTGCGGGGACGTCACAGAGACTACGTCCAGGTGGACGTCACAGAGACTACGTCCAGTTTTAGACAGTCTGCGGGGACGTCACAGAGACTACGTCCAGTTTTAGACAGTCTGCGGGGACGTCACAGAGACTACGTCCAGTTTTAGACAGTCTGCGGGGACGTCACAGAGACTACGTCCAGTTTTAGACAGTCTGCGGGGACGTCACAGAGACTACGTCCAGGTTTTAGACAGTCTGTGGGGACGTCACAGAGACTACGTCCAGGTTTTAGACAGTCTGCGGGGACGTCACAGAGACTACGTCCAGTTTTAGACAGTCTGCGGGGACGTCACAGAGACTACGTCCAGGTTTTAGACAGTCTGCGGGGACGTCACAGAGACTACATCCAGTTTTAGACAGTCTGCGGGGACGTCACAGAGACTACATCCAGTTTTAGACAGTCTGCGGGGACGTCACAGAGACTACATCCAGTTTTAGACAGTCTGCGGGGACGTCACAGAGACTACATCCAGTTTTAGACAGTCTGCGGGGACGTCACAACCACTAAAAGTCAGTCCCACATTTACTCTTGTCCGGCGGCTTCTTGCTCGCTCACTCTCTCCTTTTCTCTTCTTAGCTTCCTCCGTCAGCGTCCTCTTCACTCTCTGCTCCTCTGCCATCATGTCCATAGATGCTGAGCCTGGGCGATTACATTCAGCCCTTCTCACACAGTGAATGTGAGACAGCTGAATAAAAGATTCGTCTCTTCTGTGGAGCTTCACTTTTCATGACTGCCATGATGAAGCTGCATCCTGCTGACGTTGGGACACGTGCTGTGATCAATAGATGAACATGTTCTCCATCAGTGATGTTCACCTGGCAGCCGGACGCTCTGCCATCCACCTTCCTGCAGGTGAAGTAACGGTCTGAAACTCGTGCGGCTCGACTCGTCTGCAGCAGAAACAGGTCGACGCCTCGGGCACCGACGGGATGATGACGGGAAGATGGAGGAGCTGCAGCGAGAGGAACCAGGAGCAGAGCTGAGAGGAGTTTAAAAAGTCCAAAGACTAAATTTATGATCCGTCATGATGCTCAAATCTTTAATGAAGTTAAAAAGATCCAACAGTTCAACTGATTTTTCTTTATTCTTTAATTTAAGATCTGTGATGGACGGTAATGACTCAGAGCCGACCCGAGTGCAGCCGAACTGTAAGTCTGACATCAGTCTGCGGGGACGTCTCAGAGACTACGTCCAGGTTTTAGACAGTCTGCGGGGACGTCTCAGAGACTACGTCCAGGTTTTAGACAGTCTGTGGGGACGTTTTAGAGACTACGTCCAGGTTTTATCGTTTATTTCTTTGCCAGATGTGAAACTGAGATTAGTTTTTAATATTTTTTAATATTTCTCCATAGATCTCTCGGTTTGTTGGATCAGTTCAGGTTGTGTCTGGTGTAAAAACTTTGCACTGCTCCTTTAAGGCTGCATTTAAAGGTAAAGCAGAGTTGTGGAGGTTAAAGACTTCCTGTGTCTCTGCCGTTTGAGCTGAGTCACTCTCAGGTTGCAGATCGACACCGTGCGCTCAGAAACCATCAGATCCATTTTGCTCGGTCTCGAGTCAGCCGGCGCTGCAGCGCGACGAGCCCACACACACCCGAGCTGAAATGAATCATGGGTCTGTGAGGCGGGCGGGTACAGAACGGGCCCATGCATATTTCATTCATCTCTTCCACACCACGACTCGATCAATCCTTCATGAATAAGAAAACAGCCACATTTAAACTCAGAGCTCATTTGCATCCGTCCAAACTTCCCAACGCCACCACCACCGCATCTGGACCTGAACCGCTGAGAGACACGAGGACCTGGACGTCAACGCGACTGAGACACATCTTCTCTGATGGACGGGGAGCTAAAGTAGCTAACCTGAGTCTGGTAACAGTCTGCGGGGACGTCACGGAGACTATGTCCAGGTTTTAGACAGTCTGCGGGGATGTCACGGAGACTATGTCCAGGTTTTAGACAGTCTGTGGGGACGTCACGGAGACTATGTCCAGGTTTTAGACAGTCTGAGGGGACGTCACAGAGACTATGTCCAGGTTTTAGACAGTCTGAGGGGACGTCACAGAGACTATGTCCAGGTTTTAGACAGTCTGAGGGGACGTCACAGAGACTATGTCCAGGTTTTAGACAGTCTGTGGGGACGTCACGGAGACTATGTCCAGGTTTTAGACAGTCTGCGGGGACGTCACAGAGACTATGTCCAGGTTTTAGACAGTCTGAGGGGACGTCACAGAGACTATGTCCAGGTTTTAGACAGTCTGAGGGGACGTCACAGAGACTATGTCCAGGTTTTAGACAGTCTGAGGGGACGTCACAGAGACTACGTCCAGGTTTTAGACAGTCTGCGGGGACGTCATGGAGACTATGTCCAGGTTTTAGACAGTCTGCGGGGACGTCACAGAGACTATGTCCAGGTTTTAGACAGTCTGAGGGGACGTCACAGAGACTATGTCCAGGTTTTAGACAGTCTGAGGGGACGTCACAGAGACTACGTCCAGGTTTTAGACAGTCTGCGGGGACGTCATGGAGACTATGTCCAGGTTTTAGACAGTCTGAGGGGACGTCACGGAGACTATGTCCAGGTTTTAGACAGTCTGCGGGGACGTCACAGAGACTACGTCCAGGTTTTAGACAGTCTGCGGGGACGTCATGGAGACTATGTCCAGGTTTTAGACAGTCTGCGGGGACGTCACAGAGACTACGTCCAGGTTTTAGACAGTCTGCGGGGACGTCACAGAGACTACGTCCAGGTTTTAGACAGTCTGCGGGGACGTCACAGAGACTACGTCCAGGTTTTAGACAGTCTGCGGGGACGTCTCAGAGACTACTTCCAGGTTTTAGACAGTCTGCGGGGACGTCACAGAGACTACGTCCAGGTTTTAGACAGTCTGCGGGGACGTCACAGAGACTACGTCCAGGTTTTAGACAGTCTGCGGGGACGTCACAGAGACTACGTCCAGGTTTTAGACAGTCTGCGGGGACGTCACGGAGACTACGTCCATTTTTTTTTTCATCTCAGTGCAAAGAAGGAAATTTGATTCAAACTTTATTAATTTAAATCTCAATTACTACGTCTCATTATTAACGTCAACCTCTTTTTTCCCTTTTCCGTTTTCTTTTATTCATTTTCTTCATTCTTTATTCTCCTTTCTTTCCTTCCTTGTGTTTAATCTTCCTCTCTTCCTGGTGGATCAGTATTTCTCTCGCAGCGTCTTCACTTTGCTGAATTTGGTTCTGATGACTTTAACATCGGCTCTGACCCGCTTCCTGTTTGAAAGCTGCAGGTTTCCCCTCATAAATTATCGTCCTGCTGCTGGGAAATAATAAACATCAGAGCGGCGGCGGTGCAGGATTACTAATGTGCTGCAGCTAAAGATTTGTGGCCTGGTCCATCTGTCAAAAAAGAAAAATAATAATAATAATAATACTAACAGTCAGACGCAGCTCTGTGTGTGTGTGTTCCTGATGTGACTGACACACAATAAATAACCCATTTCAATTTCTGAAGCAGTCATAATGATAAACTCCTCAGCAGGCCTCCGCGCTCACCTGTGTTGATGCATTACGTCCCTCTCGCATGACAAAGTGGCCGTTTAATCACAAATCTGTCGCCGTCTCACAGCAGGCGAGGCGGCTGGCGGCGGAGAGCCCGGGATTCATTCTGTTAAAGAAATATATCTTGTAAAGACGACGGATAAATCACGAGTCGACGTGATGAAGGAAAAATCAGCATTCTGTTTCTTTTTCTGCTGCGATTAGAGACGAGAATGAACCTCAGAGGAATCAGATTTATTCATTTGAAAACTCAGACACGCCGCTGCCTTCTGTAGCTGCCGCTAGCTCGTGTTCGCTCAGTCTGTCAGCTGCCGCTAGCTCGTGTTCGCTCAGTCTGTCAGCTGCCGCTAGCTCGTGTTCGCTCAGTCTGTCAGCTGCCGCTAGCTCGTGTTCGCTCAGTCTGTCAGCTGCCGGTAGCTCGTGTTCGCTCAGTCTGTCAGAGGTTTTCAGGCCCGGGGCGTCAGGCAATGCTCCAGAACCACAGCTGCACGAGTGGGCAACCTCCAACCAACAATTAACAATAATAACCTAATTATTATTATCATTATTTATTTATTTGACAGATGGACCAGGCCACAAATCTTTTAGCAGTAATCTGATGTTCATGTTAGCTGCTGTTAGCTCATGTTAGCTCAGTCTGTTAGCTGCTGTTGGCTCATGTTAGCTCAGTCTGTTAGCTGCTGTTGGCTCATGTTAGCTCAGTCTGTTAGCTGCTGTTAGCTCATGTTAGCTCAGTCTGTTAGCTGCTGTTAGCTCAGTCTGTTAGCTCATGTTAGCTCAGTCTGTTAGCTGCTGTTAGCTCATGTTAGCTCAGTCTGTTAGCTGCTGTTAGCTCAGTCTGTTAGCTCATGTTAGCTCAGTCTGTTAGCTGCTGTTAGCTCATGTTAACTCAGTCTGTTAGCTGCTGTTAGCTGCTGTTAGCTCATGTTAGCTCAGTCTGTTAGCTGCTGTTAGCTCATGTTAGCTCAGTTCGTCAGCTTGGCGGTGAGCTCAGAGCGACAGCGTTATGGACTACCAGGAAGAAGAAGAGGAGGTAACCAGGCTCAGCAGCTTCTATGAACATGATGGCAGAGGAGCAGAGAGTGAAGAGGACGCTGACGGAGGAAGCTAAGAAGAGAAAAGGAGAGAGTGAGCGAGCAAGAAGCCGCCGGACAAGAGTAAATGTGGGACTGACTTTTAGTGGTTGGTGAGAGCTTGGTGAAATAAAAGGCTGAAAGACAGACGCCGAGCTGGGCAAAGGTTTATTCAGGGAGATTTTAAGATTTTAAAAATGATGCATCGTCTCATTAATAACCGGTGGCAGTCGTGGGCTTCTGGGAAATGGTGTTGCTAAAAAGCAAATTATTAAGAAACAGAGCTGGTACTTGTTATTTGAGCTGTAGTTAGAGCGGCCGGTGCTACATTTATTCTCAGTGTCAGAATCCACAGACAAAGTTTTTCTGCTGTTCCTCCTTCAGAGCGTCGCTGTACTCGGCTCCTGGATCACAAACCTTTGTTATCGCTTCAGCTTCAGCTCGTCTCTCAGTCAAAGGCCGGATGCTTCTTCCTGTTCAGCTCTGACCTTCCACAGGAATCCAAGGATTATGGGAAATGATCTGTGTTTCCCGTGCACTAAACACACATCTGCGTCCGATAGGACGGATGCCATCGCTAATGTCAATCTGCAGGTAAAGTAAAGTTGCGATAAGCCGCCGGTGATAAGCTGCAGCTCCTTGAAGTGTCGCGTTCGCTGCTGTTTGATCCCATCACTGATTCCATGCAGCCGGCGCCGGCTTCACAAATGTATTCAGGCCTCGCTCAGCCCGATCACATCACGTTAGTGATCCCACAGGAGGCCGAGAGGAAAGCCAATGAGCCGGCCTGAAGACAAGCACAAATAACAACACACTGCAGTGAGACACAGTCTGCCTCCAGATCATCTCAGTGTCCAACACCAGGACAGACACACTCACAGACAGACACACTCAGAGACAGACACACTCACAGACAGACACACTCACAGACAGACACACTCACAGACAGACACACACTCAGAGACAGACACACTCACAGACAGACAGGTTTTAGACAGTCTGCGGGGACGTCACGGAGACTGTCTAAAACCTGGACGTAGTCTCTGTGACGTCCCCGCAGACTGTCTAACACCTGGACATAGTCTCTGTGACGTCCCCGCAGACTGTCTAAAACCTGGACGTAGTTTCTGTGACTTCCCCGCAGACTGTCTAAAACCTGGACGTAGTCTCTGTGACGTCCCCGCAGACTGTCTCAAACCTGGACGTAGTCTCCGTGACGTCCCCGCAGACTGTCTTAAACCTGGACGTAGTCTCCATGACGTCCCTGCAGACTGTCTAAAACCTGGACGTAGTCTCCGTGACGTCCCCGCAGACTTGACGTCCCCGTAGACTGTCTAAAACCTGGACGTAGTCTCTGTGACGTCCCCGCAGACTGTCTAAAACCTGGACGTAGTCTCTGTGACGTCCCCACAGACTGTCTAAAACCTGGACGTAGTCTCTGTGACGTCCCCGCAGACTGTCTAAAACCTGGACGTAGTCTCCGTGACGTCCCCGCAGACTGTCTAAAACCTGGACGTAGTCTCCGTGACGTCCCCGTAGACTGTCTAAAACCTGGACGTAGTCTCCGTGACGTCCCCGCAGACTGTCTAAAACCTGGACGTAGTCTCCGTGACTCCCCGCAGGACTGTCTAAAACCTGGACGTAGTCTCCGTGACGTCCCCATAGACTGTCTAAAACTGGACGTAGTCTCCGTGACGTCCCCGCAGACTGTCTAAAACCTGGACGTAGTCTCCGTGACGTCCCCGCAGACTGTCTAAAACGTGGACGTAGTCTCCGTGACGTCCCCGTAGACTGTCTAAAACCTGGACGTAGTCTCTGTGACGTCCCCGCAGACTGTCTAACACCTGGACGTAGTCTCCGTGACGTCCCCGCAGACTGTCTTAAACCTGGACGTAGTCTCCGTGACGTCCCCGTAGACTGTGTAAAACCTGGACGTAGTCTCCGTGACGTCCCCGCAGACTGTCTAAAACCTGGACGTAGTCTCTGTGACGTCCCCGCAGACTGTTTAAAACCTGGACGTAGTCTCTGAGACGTCCCCGCAGACTGTCTAAAACCTGGACGTAGACGTAGTTTACTTCACTCTGAGTCTTTGACCTTGTTATGAGTCAGTGTAGATTTTAAATCTGTTGCTTTCAGTCACATTAAACCAGAGAAACGTTGATCGTTGAATATTTGACTCATTGTAAATCAACTTGTTGCTCGAATCATCAGGATCGTTTCTGTTTTGAAATGTGTCGTGTGCTTCAAATATTTGCAGCTGTAGCAGATTCCCACGAGGAGCAGCACGATGTACGAGTGGAAATATGTGATAACTGAGTCTGAAGATGACGCTGGTGTTTTCATATCTGTGTTGGGAGCCCGAGGCAGCAGAAACAAAGACAAACAGCATGTGTGAGTGTGATGCAGGAAGCTGCGTTACTCTTGTCAAACACCAAACCACAGGAAGAATTCAATAAGGTTAACTGCAGCGACGCGTGTTGGAGGCTGTAATTAGCTCGGCTGCTTTGATGAACTCGTGAACGTGAAGCGCGAGACGCCTCGAGGTCGACGCCGTAGAACACGGGAGGAAACTCACAGCGTGGATCATCTCACATGCAGATCACATGATCACATCAACACTTTCACACGGTTTCATCATGAGCCGGCTCCGCTGTCTGTTTCATGTCCTCACGTTTGACCCGAGCGTGGAGGGAGAGCATGAACACACCAGCCTTTACACTGTGAAACATTCAGAGAACAAAACAACTCCATCTGACAACATCCAAAACAGGAAGTAGAGTTCTGTTTACTTCCTGTTCCTGTTGATGATGGAAGGCCTTGTAGCAGATGTTGATTGGCGTTTCCAGCAGAGGAAGAAGAAATACTTTATTATTAACACACACACACACACACAGAGGGCTCA
Organism: Collichthys lucidus; assembly: GCA_004119915.2. Lineage (NCBI taxonomy): Eukaryota > Metazoa > Chordata > Actinopteri > Sciaenidae > Collichthys > Collichthys lucidus. Next base: position 37,959,810 of record CM014083.1, read on the forward strand.
GACGTGCGATGTGGAGACAGATGTTGGAGGATGCACCTTCAGCTCCCAGCCCACCCTCCATACTGTGGTCCATGCTGGAGCCAGGTCTCCATGCACCGAGCTGCTGACGCCCAACAGCCAACAGCAAGTCACTGAGCTAGCAGCAGCGTGGAGGACGGACCAGCATCGTGTCACAGGGAGCAGATCTTTGTAATCTCGTGGCATCTCATTAGTTGTATCATTAATTAAGACTGAATGTAGACGCTTCAGTGTCACATGACGCTTTGCATCTCCAGGCATGCGTCTCAAACAGTGATAAAAGTCCAGATGCTGATTAAAACAAGTCACAGCCACAACAAAAGAAAACTATTCTTTTGTTTCTTGGCGGCAGATGAACTGTTGTTCAGGCAACTTGAGCCCGGCCTTGGTCTGTACCAGAATCTGAGCCGATCCATCAGGCAGATGTCGACATACTTTACTGAGTGAGTGAAAACATCGCGTTCCTGGATCAGTGCTGTTCATGTGGTTACAAACAAATCAGAAAGTGAAGGCGAGTGTTTGAGAGACCAGAAAGTCCAAGTAAATAAGTCAAAGACACAGCAGAGACTACGTCCAGGTTTTAGACAGTCTGCGAGGACGTCTCAGAGACTACGTCCAGGTTTTAGACAGTCTGCGGGGACGTCACAGAGACTACGTCCAGGTTTTAGACAGTCTGCGGGGACGTCACAGAGACTACGTCCAGGTTTTAGACAGTCTGCAGGGACGTCACGGAGACTACGTCCAGGTTTTAGACAGTCTGCAGGACATCACAGAGACTACGTCCAGGTTTTAGACAGTCTGCGGGGACGTCACAGAGACTACGTCCAGGTTTTAGACAGTCTGCGGGGACGTCACGGAGACTACGTCCCAGTTTCAGACAGTCTGCGGGGACGTCTCAGAGACTACGTCCAGGTTTTAGACAGTCTGTGGGGACGTCTCAGAGACTACGTCCAGGTTTTAGACAGTCTGTGGGGACGTCTCAGAGACTAAATCCAGGTTTTAGACAGTCTGCGGGGACGTCTCAGAGACTACGTCCAGGTTTTAGACAGTCTGTGGGGACGTCTCAGAGACTACGTCCAGGTTTTAGACAGTCTGCGGGGACGTCTCAGAGACTACGTCCAGGTTTTAGACAGTCTGCGGGGACGTCTCAGAGACTACGTCCAGGTTTTAGACAGTCTGTGGGGACGTCTCAGAGACTATGTTTTGTCAGATGTAGTTTGGGGATGAACACGTGGAGCGGCGGTCTGCCTCGACCTCGCAGACCTCAGCAGCCGCTCTGAAGGACTCAAAAAAAGGCAAATTTAAAGCTCTGCACTCGGTGACGGAGGCGGCAGACCTTGACTGTGTTGTGATCAGTGGTCTCTGCTCACTGATGAATAGAGTTTTAAAAAAGCTGAGCAGAGCGGCAGAAAGAAAAAACCTCCCCGGCAGAACAGCTCACTTCAGTTCAATTCAGAGCTTCAGTTCTGGTTCCCGCTGGTCCTGAGATTCTTATTAAATCATCTGTTTCTGTCTCCATGTTTCTGCTGCTCCGTGTCTGCACACATCTCAACAGGAGGTCTTCAATGTGATCCACAGTCTGTGTCTGCTGTCTGTTAGCTACGTCACTTTTCATATTCCATGACAGACGTTTCCACCGGTGCTTTGTCGTCAGGAGCAGCAGCTCACCAACAACAGACTGCAGCTGGACCGACAGCAACATGCGACTGATCGGCCTCTGAGGAGTCCAGGTGTCTGGGTTTCAGGTAGGGAAGTCTGACCACGGGGTGCTAGGAGGTGTAGGAGGTGTAAGGAGGTGTAGGAGGTGTAGGAGGTGTAGGAGGTGTAAGGAGGTGTAGGAGGTGTAGGAGGTGTAAGGAGGTGTAAGGAGGCGTAGGAGGTGTAAGGAGGTGTAAGGAGGTGTAAGGAGGTGCAAGGAGGTGCAAGGAGGTGTAGGAGGTGTAAGGAGGTGTAGGAGGTGTAAGGAGGTGCAAGGAGGTGTAGGAGGTGTAAGGAGGTGTAGGAGGTGTAAGGAGGTGCAAGGAGGCGTAGGAGGTGTAGGAGGTGCAAGGAGGTGTAGGAGGTGCAAGGAGGTGTAGGAGGTGTAAGGAGGTGCAAGGAGGCGTAGGAGGCGTAGGAGGTGTAAGGAGGTGTAAGGAGGTGCAAGGAGGTGCAAGGAGGTGTAGGAGGTGTAAGGAGGTGCAAGGAGGTGTAGGAGGTGTAGGAGGTGTAGCAGGTGTAAGAGGTGTAGGAGGTGTAAGGAGGTGTAGGAGGTGTAGCAGGTGTAAGGAGGTGTAGGAGGTGTAGGAGGTGTAAGGAGGTGTAGGAGGTGTAGGAGGTGTAAGGGGTGTAGGAGGGTAGGAGGAGTGTAAGGAGGTGTAGGAGGTGCAGGAGGTGCAGGAGGTGTAGGAGGTGTAGGAGGTGTAGGAGGTGTAGGAGGTGCAAGGAGGTGTAGGAGGTGTAAGGAGGTGTAGGAGGTGTAGGAGGTGCAAGGAGGTGTAGGAGGTGTAAGGAGGTGTAGGAGGTGTAGGAGGTGTAAGGAGGTGTAGGAGGTGTAGGAGGTGCAAGGAGGTGCAGGAGGTGTAGGAGGTGTAGGAGGTGTAGCAGGTGTAAGGAGGTGTAGGAGGTGTAGGAGGTGTAAGGAGGTGTAGGAGGTGTAGGAGGGTTGTAAGGAGGTGTAGGAGGTGTAGGAGGGTGTAAGGAGGTGTAGGAGGTGCAAGGAGGTGCAAGGAGGTGTAGGAGGTGTAGGAGGTGTAAGGAGGTGTAGGAGGTGTAGCAGGTGTAAGGAGGTGTAGGAGGTTGTAGGAGGTAGGAGGTGTAAGGAGGTGTAGGAGGTGTAGGAGGTGCAAGGAGGTGTAGGAGGTGCAAGGAGGTGTAAGGAGGTGTAGGAGGTGTAGGAGGTGCAAGGAGGTGTAGGAGATGTAAGGAGGTGTAAGGAGGGTTGTAGGAGGTGTAGGTAAGGCAGGTTGTAGGAGGTGCAAAGAGGTGTAGGGGTGCAAGGAGGTGTAAGGAGGTGTAGGAGGGTGTAGGAGGGTGTAAGGAGGTGTAAGGAGGTGTAGGAGGTGTAGGAGGTGCAAGGAGGTGTAGGAGGTATGTAAGGAGGTGTAGGAGGTGTAGGAGGTGCAAGGAGGTGTAGGAGGGGTAAGGAGGGTGTAGGAGGTGTAGGAGGTGTAGGAGGTTTGTAAGGGAGGTGTAGGAGGTGTAGGAGGTGCAAGGAGGTGTGCAGGAGGTTGTAGGAGGTGTAGGAGGTTGTGTAGCAGGTAAGGGGGTTGTAGGAGGTTGTAGGAGGTGTAAGGAGGTGTAGGAGGTGTAGGAGGTGTTGTAAGGAGGTGTAGGAGGTGTAGGAGGTGTTAAGGAGGTGTAGGAGGTGCAAGGAGGTGCAAGGAGGTGTAGGAGGGTTGTAGGAGGTTGTAGCAGGTGTAAGGAGTGTAGGAGGTGTAGGAGGTGTAGGAGGTGTAAGGAGGTGTAGGAGGGTGTAGGAGGTGCAGGAGGTTGTAGGAGGTGCAAGGAGGTGTAAGGAGGGTGTAGGAGGTGTAGGAGTGTAAGGAGGTGTAGGAGGTGTAGGAGGTGCAGGAGGTGTAGGAGGGGTAAGGAGGTGTAGGAGGTGTAGGAGGTGTAAGGAGGTGTAGGAGGTGTAGGAGGTGCAAGGAGTGCAGGAGGTGTAGGAGGTGTAGGAGGTGTAGCAGGGGTGTAAGGAGGTGTAGGAGGTGTAGGGAGGTTGTAAGGAGGTGTAGGAGGTGTAGGAGGTTGTGTAAGGAGTGTAGAGGTGTAGGAGGTGTAAGGAGGTGTAGGAGGTGCAAGGAGGTGCAGGAGGTGAGGGTGTAGGAGGTGTAAGGAGGTGTAGGAGTCGTGTAGCAGGTGTAGGGGTAGGAGGTGTAGGAGGTTTGTAAGGAGGTGTAGGAGGGTAGGAGGTGCAAGGAGGTGTAGGAGGTGCAAGGAGGTGTAAGGAGGTGTAGGAGGGTGGTAGGTGCAAGGAGGGGTAGAGATGTAAGGAGGTGTAAGGAGGTGTAGGAGGTTGTAAGGAGGTGTAGGAGGTGCAAAGAGGTGTAGGAGTGCAAGGAGGTGTAAGGAGGTGTAGAGGGTGTAGGAGGTGTAGGAGGTGTAGAGGGTAGGTGTAGGAGGTGCAAGGAGGTGTAGGAGGTGCAAGAGGTGTAGGAGGTTGTAAGGAGGTGTAGGAGGTGCAAGGAGGTGTAAGGAGGTGTAGCGGTGTGTAGGAGGTGTGTAAGGAGGTGTAAGGAGGTGTAGGAGGTGCAAGGAGGCGTAGGAGGTGCAAGGAGGCGTAGGAGGTGCAAGGAGGTGTAGGAGGTGTAAGGAGGTGTAGGAGGTGTAGGAGGTGCAAGGAGGTGTAGGAGGTGCAAGGAGGTGTAGGAGGTGTAGGAGGTGCAAGGAGGTGTAAGGAGGTGTAGGAGGTGCAAGGAGGTGTAAGGAGGTGTAGGAGGTGAGACCTGTTAACTACAACCTTAGTAAAAAAACAACATTAGAGTAAATGGACAAATTCAGCTCATGATGAAACTTTTCTACCATGAACCTGCTGAAGGAGGAGGAGGAGAAGGAGGAGGAGGAGAAGAAGAAGAAGGAGGAGGAGCTGGTGTAGATCTTGTTTTTTGTTGTTGCTGTTCATCCACCTGGACTGAAGGTGGAGCAGTTCCAATGATCTACAACGCGTCCGTCACCTTTTTCTGCCCCCCTGAGTTTCCTGTATTCAGTTGGTGTTGAGCATGGACAGTCGGATGTTTGGTGGAGGTGTCACAGTCCTCTGCTCCGTCACCTCCTTCCTCCTCCGTCCGCCCAGCTGCAGCCGAGACTCAGATTTAATTAGCTCCTCTTATTCTTCCTCTGCCACGGCGAGGCTTCCCGAGCAGGAGGGTTGTTGTCAGGCAGCGGTTCAGCCACTGAGGCCACTGATTCACCGTGATCACACTCGCTCCACATTAATTAAAGTTTCAGCGGAAGCGTCTGCAGGGAGACTCCATCCAGACGGCTGCTGATATGGAGCCTCGGAGGACAAATCTTTTGTTTCTCGCAGCCACAGAGAAACATTTTTCATTGAACTTCTCTTAATTGTTGGATATTAATCGAAGCAACTTCTGATCACGTCAGAAACTTTGCAGAGCTCGAATGCCGTCAGCACACAGAAATGAAGATGAAGATGATCCCAACAGTCTCCTTGTCTTCGACTTGTCGAGCCGTAAACAGGCTGATTGTTATTGTGGTTTATATAATTCATCAGCAGTTCTAGTTTCTGGCTTATCGAGTCTTGTTTGCAATATGTGAAACCACCACAGCTTTCAGGCTTAGTGCATCCGGCGTGCTGTCCGTGTTCACGTTCTGTTGCTTTAGCTGAGTATACATCCTGTTACAGATACAGGTGAGTTTATCGAGCTGTGCTGTAAATCCTGCTGAGGTGCAGGTGGAAGACTTTAACTGTTGGCTGCAGCGAAAAGTTCCAGCATCAGAAAGCAACATGTTGTCGATGTCGAAGCCTGAACGACTCACGACCAAGTCGACGACCCGCAGGTGTCCTCGACGACCCGCAGGTGTCCTTAACAACCCGCAGGTGTCCTCGATGACCCGCAGGTGTCCTCGACGACCCGCAGGTGTCCTCGACGACCCGCAGGTGTCCTTAACAACCCGCAGGTGTCCTCGACGACCCGCAGGTGTCCTCGATGACCCGCAGGTGTCCTTAACAACCCGCAGGTGTCCTCGATGACCCGCAGGTGTCCTCGACGACCCGCAGGTGTCCTCAACGACCCGCAGGTGTCCTTAACGACCCGCAGGTGTCCTCGATGACCCGCAGGTGTCCTCAACGACCCGCAGGTGTCCTCAACGACCCGCAGGTGTCCTTAACGACCCGCAGGTGAAAATGGTGAAAACCCTGAAAATACACCGCATGCGGAACGGCTGCGTACTCCACCATCCTCCAACTCGCACATGATGCGTTTGTGATGCGCTCAGGTGCGTCTCCGCTGTCACCTCACGAGAACGCACGAGAATGAGAATCGTGACTTCACGCATAATCACGTGATATTTCCGTCTGTCGTCTCTCTGACTCCTGCGGTGACATTCCACGTCCCATCTTGTTTCTGGTGTCCTTATAAAAAGGACGTGAGGTGTCATCAGTGATTACACCTGAAAACCCCTCACCTGTTGACTTCAGGTCATGTTAGCTCAGTCTGTTAGCTGCTGTTAGCTCATGTTAGCTCAGTCTGTTAGCTGCTGTTAGCTCATGTTAGCTCAGTATGTTAGCTTGGCAGTGAGCTCAGAGTGACGGATACCCTGAGTGTTTGTACCAACAGGCGTTATGGACGACCAGGAAGAAGAAGAGGAGGTAACCAGGCTCAGCAGCTTCTGATGGCAGAGGAGAAGAGTTTTTATGCTGAGCTGAGCTGACTTCACATTCGAGCAGTCTGTCACTTTCCCTCTGCTCAGAAACATTTTGGACGAGTCTCAGCCGTCCGTCACAGAGATGAGATGATGTCACTGAAGAGGCCGGACTGTCTCTGCATTTATATTTCCTCCTCCATGACTCGGCCATTACGTCTCCGTCACCTCCGCCCGTGTGAGTGATGGCTCAGCTGGAGTTCTCGCTCATTAGTCCATGTTTGCTGTAGCACTGATCGTCTTTTAACAGCCGACACAGAAACGCTTCACATGCTCAGAGTCCACGAGAGACTCAGACCTCGACGCTGACGCTGACCCAGGATCTGTCATGAATGATCCAATCACATCGTCTGTATTCGATGACATCACTTTGGTTTCCTCTTCATCTTTCCTTCGGTCCTGGTTTCCTTCTCTCCTCTACATATTTTTGTCCCGACTCTTCATTCTCCCTCATCTGTTGTTCTCATCTTCTCTTTTATTCACCTCCTTCTGCCATCTTCATCTGTCCTTCTCACGTCTACCTTCCATCTTTCTGTCCCCTCCATGTTTATATTCTTCCTCCTCTCGTCCTCCTTTTTCTGTCTCCACTCTTCCTTCATCCTTTGTCTCTCCATCTTACCTTTACCTTCCTCCACCTTCCATCTTCTTCTCTTCTTCGTACCCCTCCACCTGACCTCCTCTCCTACATCTCTTTGTCTTTTCCTCTTCTCCCCCCTCCTCCCTCCTCCTCCCCCGCGGGGTCATTTGTCACACCTGTCGTCGTCCTGATGTCACACCTGAGCATCGTCTCAGCTGAAGATTCATGACTTGTGTTTTCATTTTTTCGGCTCATTTTCTTCCTCGTCTGTTTTCAGTTTTCAGTTTTTTTTACCGTTGTGGGTCGTTTGACAGTTGCCGTCGTTACGGACACTCATACGTTACAGCGTTGTGCTTTTGCAGCCTCGCAGGCTGCCGTAGGCCACGCACAGACGAGGAAACATGTTTCACCACCTGCTGATTTACAGCGAGCTGCCGGAGCCGGCGACAGAGATTTGTTTCCACGTGGCCGCCGGGAGTCAGACGGACTGTTTGCTACGTTCATGAGCTCTCACATCCTCGTATGGAGAGTTTCAGTTCTGCTTCATAAAGAAACATGAGGATCACTGTCAGGACGGAGCAAACAGCAGAGCAGGTGTAGCATCTTCTCCGTCAGCTGAAGATGGATGCTTCGTCCTGAACCTCCGCACAGACTGAGAACATCGGATCATTATCTGTGAGGACAAACGCTGTTAGCATGCCGGGCTCGGGGGCGGCTGTAAACTGGAGGTTTGGTTCTTTAAACAAACTCGTGATTTCTTTTATTCCGTTGAATCTAACGGATGATGATGATGATTTCAGTGATGCTGGCTGCGGATTCAGTGGCTACATGAGGTCTCAACATAACACTGCTCAGGAACAAACAGGCCTTTCATTCACTTCCTGATAGCAGCAGTGTAACGTGAGTTATGGCCGTCAGAGAATAAGCCGCCCTGATCGTTGTGCTCCGTTATGTGTAATCCGTCCTGCTTTCCTTTACGACGTGGACTGAAACAAGTCCACCGGTCTGTAAAGTCTGCTCTCCTGGAAGTCGGCAGTAAAAGGTTAACAAGCCGGCTGTGATAAATGGAGGCGGTGAGAACATGATGAGGTTCACTGTGATATTCCTGCTGCTAACGGCTTCACATCAGCATTTACTGCCAGAGGTTAGCAGCACTGTCAGCTGAAACCGTGGCTGGACTGTGATGGAGGTCAGTGCACGATGAAAAACAGCAACACACACTTTTACATCCAGAAGCCGAATCAGGAGGTGTTTCCCAGCACGGCTTCGTTTTCCAGGGTGTGTGTAGATGTAAATATCTGAGATCTGCTGTTACGTTCTTTACATTACTTCTGAAAAACTAGCCAGTCGATAACTTTGCTACCTGCCAAACATCAACCAGGTGCCCAGAACCAGAACCAGCAGCGGCTGATATCAGAGACTAGTCCAGCAGCGGCTGATATCAGAGACTAGTCCAGCAGCGGCTGATATCAGAGACTAGTCCAGCAGCGGCTGATATCAGAGACTAGTCCAGCAGCGGCTGATATCAGAGACTAGTCCAGCAGCGGCTGATATCAGAGACTAGTCCAGCAGCGGCTGATATCAGAGACTAGTCCAGCAGCGGCTGATATCAGAGACTAGTCCAGCAGCTGATATCAGAGACTAGTCCAGCAGCGGCTGATATCAGAGACTAGTCCAGCAGCGGCTGATATCAGAGACTAGTCCAGCAGCAGTCCGTCCAGCTCAGCGTCTGTCTTTTAGCCTTGAGCTCACCGCCAAGCTGACGAACTGAGCTAACACGAGCTAACAGCAGCTAACAGACTGAGCTAACACAAGCTAACAGACTGAGCTAACATGAGCTAACAGCAGCTAACAGACTGAGCTAACATGAGCTAACATACTGAGCTAACAGCAGCTAACAGCAGCTAACAGACTGAGCTAACATGAGCTAACAGCAGCTAACAGACTGAGCTAATATGAGCTAACAGCAGCTAACAAACTGAGCTAACATGAGCTAACAGCAGCTAACAGACTGAGCTAACATGAGCTAACAGCAGCTAACAGACTGAGCTAACATGAGCTAACAGACTGAGCTAACATGAGCTAACAGCAGCTACAGCTGTCAGCAGTTTACTTCACTGTCCATCATAAACTCTGTAAATCACAGAGAGTTGAGGCGGAGCAGCCGGAGGACATCAGAGGGAAAACCAGAAAACATTTCCTCCATAAAATATGATCCAGTTTCACCAGAATCAGTGAAATAGTTGCTGCTGTGTGACTTAGTGCCGTAAAGCGTTACGTACTTCTCCCGACCCGGAGCCCAAAGTTACATAGTGTGAGAACAGACGTACGAATGACAGAGACACCGTTCACCTGATCACAGGTCAGAGTGGGTCACCTGATCACAGGTCAGAGTGGGTCACCTGATCACAGGTCAGAGTGGGTCACCTGATCACAGGTCAGAGTGGGTCACCTGATCACAGGTCAGAGTGGGTCACCTGATCACAGGTCAGAGTGGGTCACCTGATCACAGGTCAGAGTGGGTCACCTGATCACAGGTCAGAGTCAGAGTGGTCACCTGATCACAGGTCAGAGTGGGTCACCTGATCACAGGTCAGAGTGGGTCACCTGATCACAGGTCAGTGGGTCACCTGATCACAGGTCAGAGTGGGTCACCTGATCACAGGTCAGAGTGGGTCACCTGATCACAGGTCAGAGTGGGTCACCTGATCACAGGTCAGAGTGGGTCACCTGATCACAGGTCAGAGTGGGTCACCTGATCACAGGTCAGAGTGGGTCACCTGATCACAGGTCAGTGTGGGTCACCTGATCACAGGTCAGAGTGGGTCACCTGATCACAGGTCAGAGTGGGTCACCTGATCACAGGTCAGAGTGGGTCACCTGATCACAGGTCAGAGTGGGTCACCTGATCACAGGTCAGAGTGGGTCACCTGATCACAGGTCAGTGTGGGTCACCTGATCACAGGTCAGAGTGGGTCACCTGATCACAGGTCAGAGTGGGTCACCTGATCACAGGTCAGAGTGGGTCACAGGTTTACACATCATGAACAGTCAAAGTTCTCTTTGACATAAACAGTTCTCTAATTAAAATCTCATAACTGCGTCGTCGTGTTGAGAGTAAACATGATAAACTCTGACAGCGTTCATTACACTGTTTCCTTTAATTGCACATCAGCCATTTAGCATGACTGCATGTATATATGAGGGTTTCTAAGTGGATGCACATGCAGTGTGTGGCTGTCTGCTTCAGTGTGGGAGGAGAACCAGAAGAGAGGCAGCAGCCCAAACAGGGCCAGAACCTCCAGGTTCTGTTTCATTAAATAAGAACAGCTGGTTTAAAACCACAGTGTCAGTGGTTCTATCCACATCGTTTTTAGAAAATGATGGAACGACAAAATTCAAACATTTCAACATTTTTTATGGAGAACAATAAATAATGAATAAATAAATGAACATGACGTTAAAGGCAGCTGGAACAGTTTTAAACGTTGATTTACTTTCCTGTTTCCACTTAAAGAATGAATTTAAACTGCATCCACTCTGATGCTTCATTTGCATAACGAAGTAGGAATGCATACAGAAACAGTTTATTGAAATAAATATGGGACAAATGCAAAAACAACAGAAAACTGAAAATCTATTTATGTATTATTTATATTTATTTAAACTGATGGATGGAAACTGTTTTTTTGTTGTTGTTTAGTCGCCTCAATGTTGTGAAGTGCCAAAAGCTGCAGTTCCTCTAACGTCCACCTGAGGCTGGCTCCAGAAGTGAGTCAGTCTCCATAAGTCCCCATGTTAAAAACTTCACAGCAGAAATAAACATGTTTGTTTTTGAGCTTTGGATGAAGCTACGCTAAGAGTTTAATGCTATAAAGTCCAACATGTTGAAGTGTGAAGAGCGGCTGGTATAAACTTTATTCACACAGTTGAAACATGAGCAGCTCAGAGAGCAGGATTAGCCTCATGCTAATGTCCCTGCCGTCCTGAGCTGCAGGCAGAATATAAAGACGTGGAGCGTCCGTCCTCCTCGGGTGGACTGTAAGCAGACTTTGGATAAATCCAGCCGGCTTTGTGTTAATATTGTTCTCTGACTTATCCTCCGTCATCTCTCCACGCTGTGGAAGAAGCAGTGGCCCCGGTGCCCAGGGCCCTCGCTGCCATCTTTTATTATTTATGAATCTGATTAATAATCTGCCGCCCGGCTGCAGGAGAAGCTGAGATCCAAAAGCACCCAGAAGAAAAGCAGCCGGGGTGTAATTCCACCTCGGCGCTCGGGCAGAAGAAAAGAAAAGAAATCATCGTCTCCCACTCGCTTAATGAGAAGAAGAGCAGAGAGACAATGCAGCTTCCAGACCCAGGCTCGGCTCGTTAAACTCAACTTTTTATTGAGCTTCAATCAGAGCGGCGGGGGGAGGTTAAACACTGCCGGGACGAGGAGCCGCGTACTGAAGACAAGTCCACAAACTGCTAACTCCTTCAGTGCAGCCCAGCATCACATCACACTGCAACTGATGTATTATGACCGAGGCCTCCCCAGAGGTCGCTCCGTGAATGGAAGTGAGAAAATGTTACATCAGTGATCAGAAGGAGATCACACCGGATCGCTGTGTGTGATTTGGTTAAAGATGATTCAAATAACCAGAACAAAACTAAGCAGCTAAACTGGATCGACACCGAGCTGAGGCTGAGGAGGACCGGAGAGTCCCAGTGACACAGCTGTCTTCTTCTGGGTAACTCAGGACGGACCACGTAACCTCGGTGTCATGGTAACAGCAACAAACTGGTGGTGAACGTTGTGGTAGTGTTGCAGTTTGGTTTGAGTTTAACGTCACGTTACGTACGTTAAATAATTTACTTGCGTGATCTGAACTCCTGTTGAGGAGCCGATCAGGGTCCGGGCTCGTCTGTTGACACTTTTTAAATTAGAGCGTTCATGCTGGTGGATGAATACACTGATGAGCAACAAATAGTTCCAGCAGAGCTTAAACGTGGATGTTCACTTCCTGTCCTCCTCATTTACATACCAACCTCTGATCAGACTCTAACAGTCGTCTCTCCTGACTCCACGTCCCACTCGGGTCATCAGAGGCTCAGGTGCTGCAGATTCTTCACGGTGTTCGATTCTCTGCTGCTTCAAACATGACGAGGTTACACGGACAAACATGGAGGAGGGAGGAGAGCAGACAGACAGGCAGACAGACAGACAGACAGACAGACAGACAGACAGACAGACAGACAGACAGACAGACAGACGAGTTAATGAGGGGAGATAAGGTTGAAGGAGCTCCGATAGAGAAAAAACCAGAGCTGAACTAATGTGAGATGCAGAGAGAAAGTCAGCTGAGAGAACACACACACACACACACACACACACACACACACACACACACACA
>CM014083.1:37974480-38029986 GCA_004119915.2 Collichthys lucidus
ACACTTACTTGTAATCAGGTGAATAGTGTCACACGACATTAACTATCTGACTGATTTTGGTGAAACCGGATCGTCTGGTTTTGTGCTCTGCCTCAACTCTGTGCTTCTCTCCAGTTTCCTGATGGAACTGCTTCTGTGAACTGTAAATGCTGTTAGCTCAGTCACTTAGCCGGGGTGCCCAGGGAGTGCCATGCAGATGAGGATGATGCCAGGAAAGGAAACCAGAACTAGAACTGTCCGTGTGGATAATGTAACAAGGCCCTGCACAGGCGGAGCACTGCAGAGGCCAAGAGACCAAAGAGGATGACGGAGGAAGAGAGAAAAAAAAAAGTGACCACCAAGAGGCTGCAGGACAAGAGTAAATCTAGGTCTGACTTTTAGTCTTTGGCAAGAACTTTGTGAAATAAAAGTTTGGGCTTTTGCTGTTGGATTAGTAAGTAATATTAGCTGGCTGCTATGTCCTGTGTTGTTGCATTTGCTTGATTTGGCTGTTACCAAAGTTGTCGACCTGCTAGTTTTTGATCATAAGTAATATAATAACACAGTCAGGTACAGCTGTCAATATTTATGACAGTAGTATTACATTCTAAAACCGGGGGCACTAAAATGCAGAAAAGGATTAACATCACTTTCAATTATTTGACTTAGAACTTTTAAATGCATAAATCTGTGTGATTCACTAGAATAATTGTTGATTAAAGATGTTTATTTGTAGACACTAATATTCTTCTATTAATATTATTAGAGAATACTATATATTCATGCTTGGTATGCCTAAACATCACCTTAAAAAGATGCAGCAAGTCAATATTGCATTTCCATAATTCGATGTTCAAACAAAAAAGAGTATCCACAGTTTCAGGTAGTCAGGTAATTGCAAAAAGGTTTGCAACTAGATGGTATTCTGTTTTTGTAGTTTTATAGCCATCTGTTGGGGCAGCAGCATCAGAGCCAGCGACACACACACAAAAAAAAAGAACAATCTGATCAAGAAGGGTGGCTCTGAGCTGGGGACTGCTGTGGAGCCCCTGTAGTTGGTTGTGGAAAAAAATGATGCTCCACAAACTGAGCAGTTTCAGTCGGAGACTCTTGCAGCTCCCCTGTAAAAAGGACAGCTACAGGAAGTCATTCCTACAAACTGTTATATCTCTGTACAATGACTCCCTCTGTGCAGAGAGAGTTGAGCAGCTGAGCTTATGGACATAAAAAGGGATGCACATTTGCACAAGTTATTGCACGAGTTCATATGTATATTTTCACATATCACTTACATATATTTTGAGAAGAACCATATGTTCTTCCTCCACCAAATTTTATTTGATTCTATTCATACAATGTCACCATTTTTACCACATGTACATAGTGTTCTGTGTTATATTATATATATATATATATATATCTATATATAAATATATATATCTATATATATATATATATATATATATATATATATTATATTATATATATCACACACACATTTCCAAACCTTAAATATGAATGTTGTTGCATACAAAAAAAAATTTCATGTGCAACGACTGACAGCAAATGTTTTGTGGAGTGATTTTGTGCAAGGTGAAAGAAGTCGAGGTAAAATGTAAGGTTCAACTGATAATTAGCAAAACAACACTAACATATAGTAGATATAGCTCTGCTATATATTTGCAGAATAAATGTGTGAACTTGTGTTTAACATTCAATGCGTGATGTGTTTTGCACGTGCTAACCCTGGAAAATCAAAGGAGAGTAATGCTGCTCACTGAGCACTTATTTAACTCGCTTGCTGCGATGACCAATAGGAAAGTTTAACTTGATATTTTTTATGCTAACTGTCTGACTTGTTGCATCTCATCTCAGCATATGCAACTTTATTTTGAACCCAGCTGCTTTGGGTCGTCTTGAGCCACTCCTCTCAGTTTTATATTTTGCCTCCATTAGAACACTGCCAGACATCTTAGCATGCAGAGCTGCAAAGCTCTGAACTGAACTTAGTAGGGGGTGTGCTGAAGTTTCTGCAAGGGCTGCTCAGGAATTCAGAAGACAAAGTTCTGTAACATTAACTCCAAATATTTTCAGCAATTAGTGGCAACCTGCAGAGTTTTGACCTACTTTTAACCTGTGACGTTCATTAACATTTAACCCTGAGAAAAGACCTTTTTCACACCATTTCACATTTTTTATATGACATAATAAGAAAAGCACAGGTGCGAATAATCATTCAGCATCAGAAAACGGTTGCATTCTATTTAGATGTTTCAGTTTTTAAAACTGATAAAATATTTTACTTAGTTTCTATTATGAAGAAAACTATTTAAAAACTACCTATAGAACTTTATTTTTGTCAATTCTGACAATTCATTATTACAGTGTTTACCAAAAGTTGTCAGGTAACTGACAAGTCTGTCCCATTCATGAATAACTTGAAGTGGAAATAGATCATCATGAGGTAGATGTTGAATGTACAATGTAGTGACACCATCCACATTCAGATGAACTCACTATAAGCCTCACACATGTCTGCCAGCTGGCATGAGATTCCACAGGGAAACGAATCTCAATTTACAAGACTTTTAATGAATAAACTCAAACTTTTTCTCCTAGAAGTCCAGCCTCCACCCCAACACCAACCCCTGTAGTTACTTGTTTGAGTGAAGGAGTAACATCACTCTGGACTGTTTGAGAAAGGTTGAATCTGGACAGAAACCTCTTCTTCACAGATCTACGACGAAGTCCAGTTGCCCCAGATTCAGCCTTTCTCAAGAAAGACAACTTGGATGACCGAGAATCTTATCTTATTCTATGCTC
This sequence comes from Collichthys lucidus, assembly GCA_004119915.2. NCBI lineage: Eukaryota > Metazoa > Chordata > Actinopteri > Sciaenidae > Collichthys > Collichthys lucidus. The sequence goes on from CM014083.1 coordinate 37,977,283, forward strand.
ACAAGTCTCTTGTAAATTTCCAGTTTGTTTCACTATGGAGGAGACAAGAGGGCAGCACAGTGGTGGAGTAGTTAACACTGTCGCCTCACAGCAAGAAGGGTCTTTGCTTGAACCTTGTTCAGGGCCTTTCTGCATGGTGTCTCTGGGCTTCCTACCATAGGCAGCTTGGTGACTCTAATTTGGCCATAGGTGTGAATGTAAACGTTGGTTGTTTGTCTATGTGTCAGCCCTGTGATTAACTGGTGACTTGTTCAGGGTTGTATCCGGCCTCTCACCAAATGTCAGCTGAAAATGGAATGGACGGAGAACAGGAGGAGAGTCATGGTTTCTGCTTTATATTTTACTTTCCTGTTTTTGTCCTGTTTCCACCTGCTCTCTGTCACCTGTGTTTAATTAATGAATAATGAATGATTTTTTTTGGATGCTGTCTTTTATTATTTTGTGTTAACTTGCCTGTATAGTAAGTCATTATAGTTACCTTTTATTCATTCCATCTATCCATCTATTGTTTTATAACTAAACTATCACAGGTTTCTGTTCCTTGAATTTTAAAACATTTATTCGCCGCTATTCAAGCACCTACTTCACATAGAGATCAACTCAGCGTCTCAGATTGTCTGGTACTGTGAGACTAACATTACTCAGATTGCCATTACTATGCAGTGTGCATCATTACAATAGCTTTTGCCTGTTGTCAAATAATAATTTACCTCTTTAGTGAACACCTTTCTTTATTCTGTCTTATAACTTCGTGGTCCTGGATGTTTAATCAAACCATGTGTTCTAGATTTTGACTCGCTTACCTGCAAATCCATCAGTTTTTTCCAGGAAAGACCTTGCTAGGCGTGAAAGTATATTTATTTTTTATAGAAATGCTGTTTTGTTTTTGCAGAAGAAGATCTACAGGCGATGACACGTGACACAGGCTAAATGACATGTAAACCCCCAAATAAGACTTGATGTCGCATGGAATAAAGGGTGCATTGAAGATAGTGAGAAGAGGTGACAGACTTCATGTGCATTTTATAAAGCCAAAGCTTTTCCTTCCATCCTGTCCCAGAGGAGCACTGAGTGGAGTGAGAGATGGGGAGCATGAGTGGTTTAATTTCTCCCTTTAGGCTTCAGTTGACGGGCTTTCAATAGTCTGCTGGGATTAGGCGGCGACAGTAGAAGAAGAAGGCAGTACTTCAAGTGGAATCAGGGGTGTCCTGTAGATGAGCGTGTTCTCAATGTCAACAATCAGTCTGCCAACGCAGAATCCTGTGTGTGTGTTTGCGGTCTCTCCACTCCGAGCACTTTAAATTGAAAAAGAAAAGCACTGAACTGTGGGTTTTCTTTCTTTTTGTCCAACCCCCACCCCTCTCCACTTCCTCCTTCACCCTCACACCTCTGTCTCCTCAGATATGGAGCAGCGTACACATATAGCTCCTGACAAAGCATCTTGTTTCCTTTGCTTTTGTGCCGTCGCTTTCTTCTTGTGCGGTTCTTCTTTTCATTCCTTTACTTTAATCTGCATTGTTGCAGTGATGGCGCTTGCCGTGTTGCATCAATTGCTGGTTCTCCTCCTGCTCGGTCTCTCATTTCTCAAACTCATACTGCCACCCGGTGGTGAGGAAAAAAATAAAATGACAAAATGAATCATCAATTTAAAATGTTTAAATCAAAGGGCTGATGGCTTTTACAGGAGTACACATCTGCTCCTGTGCACTAAAAACAAGAAGTTTCCATAGTGTCAGCAGAATCACCTGGAATATTCAAATTAGAAGTACAGTAAGTTCTTTAGTATCTTTTACCACAATTCTTCAAGGGAAAAGATTAGAGTTTTCACATAACATTAATGTAATAGCTGTCTGAAATGTAATTAATGTAGCAGTGCTACAGTATATAGCACTTTCTTTATTCCCTTGAGGCCACAATTTGTAATTAAATACTAATGAACATGTAGAGTATGACTGTCAGGAGCTGCACTGATTTTAAAGCTTTTATTTTTAGTAACAGCCAGATGCTTCACTTACAGCGGCTCAACAACAGAGGCAAAGCTGGGTTATTCAGTAATATTTCACAAAGCTAATTCTTGTATTATTGTATTATTGTTAAGTTTGGCTGAAGTCTGTTACTTAGTGACTGAGTGGGTTAGTAAGAGTTACACCAGAGCTTTTTTTAAAGTTGGAGGAGGGCCTCTTCACGGGGGCTCCAGCAGTTCCAGCAGAGAATCAGTAAATGGAAGCATTTGATATAAGTCATCAAAATTAGATCACATGAACATTCTGGGGACTTTTCCAGAGGCGGAAACCCAAAAAATGCCTCATGATAGAGGGTTATTTTGTATTAAGTTTGTATTAAGTTCATTGTGTGTCATTAATTTATTCAAACTCACTATTTCTTATCAGGGTCGCAGGTGGCTGGAGCCGATTCCAGCTGAGATTGGGTGAAAGGATGGGTACACTCTACGTTGGCAGTTCATCACAAGGCTATATTTGGGCAATTTAGAGTCTCCAAATAAGCATGTCTGTTGGAATGTGTTTCCCCTGTGTCTGTGTGGGTTCCGGCTTCCTCCAACAAACTTCACAGTCCCAGCCAAAGAAATGCCCCAACCGGATGGCAGGTTACAGTGTGGCAACAACACTACCCACACCTCCATGGCACCTAATGTTGGGATCAAATAACATAATAATGATCCCATAGCGGGCATCCAGGAATAGAGTGAAACTAAGTAAGTAAACTAAAAGGCCTTTTACCAAGCTTTGCATTTCGACTGTTGGGATCAGAAAACATAATAATGATCCCAGGAATTGAGCAAATCTAAGTGAATATAATTATTCGGGTGAGGGTGCCCCTTTTTCCATGCTTTCACAGAGGGGAGGCCCACAGTCTCTCACTGGAGTTAAACCATTGGTCAGTTGAGTGTTTGTTTTTTTTTTCCTATTGGTCTTTCAAACTGAATAGCTGCAAATGTTATTTAGGTACAATAACTCTAGATGTTATTCTTTAGTTCATCTCTCACTCTCAGAGGACTGAAGACTTTTAGTTTATGCCCCACCTTTGTCTCACTTATAAGTTGACTTTTACTTCAGCTAGTTAAAGGAAGCCGTAGGACTGACAGCTCAGATGGAGGGCTGCATCTGTACAACAGAATCTAGAAGTACGGTCACTTACATTCTATTCATCCTCTAAGGATTTCACTCGTGGGACTGTGAGGGAGAGCACACAGTTAAAATACGCCATCAGTCTGAAAAGTCTGTCATAGAAAAATGAAAGACATCGCACAGGTGGAAACGGATGAAAGAGCACGGGGAGCTAATAGAAGAGTACAACAGCTATAATTATAATTAAATGATATTACAAGGCACGGAGACAGGACTCAAGTGCAGGACTCGGGAGGCGGATTCAGCAGGTAACCAGTATTCAGGCAAAGGTTCGGTACACGGGAAGTCAATCAGGTGAAGCAGGCAGATAATCCAAAAGGGGAAGGCAAGATCAGGGTCCAAAAACAGGCGAGGGTCAAAACCGAAAGGCACACAAGGAAATCGCTGGAGAGTAGGTCGCATAGTACACTAACAATCTGGCAACTGTGAATGAGAGACAGGGGGTTTAAATACGCCGGTAATTAGGGCGTGACAGACACAGGGCGGGAATCCGGGAGGCTGGAGTGGGCGGAGCGGAGACTGACTGTAACAGTGCCCCCCCCTCAAGGGACGGCACCGGAAGTCCCAGGAAGATCCGGATGACGCTGATGGAAGTCTTTGATGAGGGTCGGATCGACAATGTAGCTGGCCGGCACCCATGACCGCTCCTCTGGACCGTACCCCTCCCAGTCCACCAGATACTGATATCCCCGGCCCCTCCTTCGCGCCGCCAGCAGTCGCTTAACCGTGTACACCAGACCTCCGTCAACGACTCGGGGGGGTGGCGGGGGTCTGGAGGCTGGGACCAGAGGACTCTCCTTAACTGGTTTCAGGCGGCTGACATGGAATGTGGGATGGACCTTCATGGACCTGGGGAGCCGAAGGCGAACTGCGGCAGGGTTGATGACCTTGGAGACGGGGAAGGGTCCAACAAACCGAGGAGCCAGTTTCCGGCTCTCCACCCTAAGTGGCAGGTCCCGCGTCGATAGCCAAACCTGGTCTCCCGGTCGATATGAAGGAGCTGGAGTCCGGCGCCGATCTGCCACCCTCTTGCTTCGAACGGCGCTACGGAGTAGTATGTGGCGGGCCCCAGCCCAGATCTTCTTGCAGCGGCGGATGAAAACCTGGGCAGATGGCACCCCCACCTCCACCTCAGACTCTGGGAACAATGGCGGCTGGTAACCGTATGCACACTGGAAGGGAGAGAGACCAGAAGAGAAGCTAGGAAGTGTGTTGTGTGCATACTCCACCCATATGAGGTGCTTGCTCCAAGATCTCTGGTTCTGGGAGACAAGGCAGCGAAGACCCGTCTCCAACTCTTGATTGAGCCTCTCAGTCTGTCCGTTAGACTGAGGGTGAAACCCAGAGGACAGGCTGACAGTGGCCCCTATGAGAGAGCAAAACGCCTTCCAAAATCGAGACACAAACTGTGGACCGCGATCCGACACCACATCCCTGGGAAAACCATGAAGACGACACACCTGATGCAACAAGATCTCTGCCGTTTCTCTGGCAGAGGGTAGTTTGGAAAGGGGCACAAAGTGTACCATCTTGGAGAACCGGTCCACAATGGTAAGAATCACAGTGTTACCCTCAGATGGGGGCAAACCTGTGACGAAGTCCAACGAGATGTCAGACCAGGGGCGGTGGGGCACAGGGAGAGGTTGCAGAAGGCCCGCTGGGGGTTGCCGGGAGACCTTGTTCCTTGCACAAACCGGACAGGCAGCCACATACTCCCTCACCTCCTTCTCCATAGCTGACCACCAGAAACGCTGTCTGATTACAAAGATGGTCCGAGCAGTTCCCGGATGGCAGGCGACTCGTGACGTATGGGCCCAATGGATCACCTGAGGACGCAATGGAACAGGCACAAAAAGACGGCCCTGTGGACAACCTGCCGGAGCAGGGGTGTTAGCAGAGGCTTCCCTCACTCTCCTCTCAATAGCCCACGTGACTGCTCCCACTACACAGGAAGAAGGGAGAATTGAGGACGGTGTCTTAGGACTGGAGTCTGGATCAAACATCCTGGAAAGGGCGTCAGGTTTAACATTCTTTGAACCCGGACGGTATGATAGAGTGAAGTTAAACCTGTTAAAGAAGAGCGCCCACCTGGCTTGTCTGGAATTGAGGCGCTTCGCTGTTCTGATGTACTCTAAATTCTTGTGATCGGTCCATACCAGAAACGGCTGCTCAGCTCCCTCCAGCCAGTGTCGCCACTCCTCCAACGCCACCTTCACGGCCAGCAGTTCCCGGTCACCCACGTCGTAATTCCTCTCCGCTGGGGAAAGTTTCCGGGAAAGAAAAGCACAGGGATGGAGCTTGCCATCAGCAGTCGACCGCTGAGAAAGCACAGCCCCGATACCCAGATCTGAGGCGTCCACTTCCACAATGCACTGGAGATGTGGGTCAGGGAGGGCGAGAATCGGAGCTGAAGTGAACCGGTCTTTAAGCCTCTGAAAGGCAGACTCAGCCTGAGAGGACCACTGGAACCTGGCATGGGGAGAGGTTAGAGCATGCAAAGGGGCTGCCACCGCACTAAAGTTCCTAATGAACTTCCTGTAAAAATTTGCAAACCCCAGGAAACGCTGCACCATCTTGCGATTTGAAGGGGTCGGCCACTTGGCTACAGCACTAACCTTCTCTGGGTCCATCTGGATATGGTCAGTGGAAATGATGAAGCCCAGGAAGGAGACGGTCGTCACATGGAACTCACACTTCTCTGCCTTCACGAACAACTTGTGATAGAGAAGGCGCTGCAGTACCGACCGCACATGTTGAATATGTGTTGTCTCGTCCGGGGAAAAAATCAGAATGTCATCCAGGTACACAAAAACATACAGATTCAACATATCCCGCAAGACATCGTTGACCATAGCCTGGAAGACAGCTGGGGCATTAGTTAGACCAAAAGGCATGACCAGATACTCATAGTGTCCACAAGGAGTATTAAATGCTGTCTTCCACTCATCCCCCTCCCTGATCCTCACTAGGTGGTAGGCGTTTCTAAGATCCAGCTTAGAAAAAATCTTAGCACCCTTCAAGAGTTCGAATGCCGAGGAGATTAAAGGGAGGGGGTACCTATTCTTTATGGTGCTGTTATTCAGGCCGCGATAGTCGATGCAGGGTCGGAGAGATTTATCCTTCTTTTCCACAAAGAAGAAGCCAGCACCAGCAGGGGAGGAAGATGGACGGATGATACCAGCCTCCAATGAGGAGTCGATGTACTGCTGCATGGCCTCCCTCTCTGGCGGAGAGAGAGAGTACAAACGACCTTTGGGTGGAGAGGTCCCCGGAAGGAGATCAATGCTGCAGTCATATGAACGGTGAGGAGGCAGAGACATAGCCCGAGTCTTGCTGAAAACGTCGTGCAGGTCGTGGTAGCTGCCGGGAACACCGGTCAAGTCCGGAGGCTCACTGTGGTCATAACCGGACAAAGAGGTGGCATCTGAACCTGCTACAGACTTGACAGCACAGACGGATGGAGAACAGGTGAAACAGCAATCCTTTCCCCATTTCAACACTCTGCCCGTGGACCAATCAATGTGAGGATTGTGCTTAATAAGCCAAGGTAACCCCAGAATTAGCGGGTGCAGAGACGACCGGAAGATGTGAAAGCTGATGAGTTCTGAATGGTTACCATTTATGTTGAGCCGGACAGGTTGGGTGCGATGAGACACCCGGCACAGAAGGCGACCATCGAGGGCGGTGGCTTCCAGCGTCTCGGACAGGGGAACGGCTTCAAGGCCCAGACGCTCCGCCACCTGTTGGTCCATGAGATTTGCGTCTGCGCCCGAATCCACTAATGCCGGATGAGCAGCCCTCTGCTCGCAGGTGACAAGTTCTGTAGGGAGGAGCGGTCGGGAGAGATCACTGGAAGACGTTATTTGGCTCACCAGTGCTCTCCTCACTGGTGAGCCCTGCCTTTTACTGGACAAGACGCGAGAAAATGTCCCGACAAAACAAGGTATTTTAACACACACTTTATTTCCATGGGTGCAACACCCTCAAGAATGATGTGCATTATGTCCTGTGGAGTTTGCCGAATGAGGTCAAAGGCTGGAAAATCAACCAGCTTGCTCCTTCTGTTTATACCATAGGTGGTTTTGAGGGCTGATTTCAAGAAGTCTGTGCTTATTACAAGGCACGGAGACAGGACTCAAGTGCAGGACTCGGGAGGCGGATTCAGCAGGTAACCAGTATTCAGGCAAAGGTTCGGTACACGGGAAGTCAATCAGGTGAAGCAGGCAGATAATCCAAAAGGGGAAGGCAAGATCAGGGTCCAAAAACAGGCGAGGGTCAAAACCGAAAGGCACACAAGGACATCGCTGGAGAGTAGGTCGCATAGTACACTAACAATCTGGCAACTGTGAATGAGAGACAGGGGGTTTAAATACGCCGGTAATTAGGGCGTGACAGACACAGGGCGGGAATCCGGGAGGCTGGAGTGGGCGGAGCGGAGACTGACTGTAACAAATGAGTTCTCTTTGAAATTAAACATTGGAAGATAGGAGCTGAATATTATTATAACAACTTTATGTGATCTCCTGCTTCAGTACACAATATTTTCACTCAGATTATAAAAGTAAATGAAATTAAATTAGATAATCTAAAACAGAAAGCACAAATCGGAAAGAGTTTTCTATGTTGTAAACGTTCACCTACCCTTTGAGGTGAAATTCATGAAACGTGTCAAAATAGTACTTTGTATTGAAATTCTGTCATAAAAATAAATAAATAAATAAATGCCACAGTCGTGCTGCTGTGTCTTCTTAGGGTTGAATTTTGAGGTCTGTGACTTGGAATAACTCTTCTGTCATTATGTATGTATGAATGTAGGCATAAGTATTCTAGCATCCAGCCGTCCAGACTGCATGAAATATTTCTCCAATGCATGAGTTCAAACATCTCTGTCAGAAAACAATGCAGGATGTCAGAATACATACATTCAGGCGTATTTTGTACCCACTCCTGTACTTACCGGACACTAATATTGTTTTGCGCATGATGCCACATTGGTGGACAATGATAAAGTGGTCCGTTTCATCCTTGGTGGACTGGTGTGTAGCTTAGATCTCCTCTTCTATTAAGTCTCAAGTCAAAAGAATAACAATATTTCTTTTGAACAAGACTTTTCTTCCGAAGCGCACTGAAAAAGTTTTCCACATCACAGGAGGTAATGGTGCAATATCATCGGGCTGATATTGAGAGCATCCTCACCTTTGCAATAACTGCGTTAGGGCAACACCTCGGATCGAAACATGAACCACCTGGACAAAGTGGTGTGAACTGTGACAGAAAGCCCTGAGCTATCCTCCACTGCAGAAAGATATACCACTAGACAAAGAGACAAACCTCACCTTGAAAAACATATTTTCTTTTTTATATATACACACAAAAGGTGGGAATATTGTAAAACTAGGCCAGTCAGGTTGTGCAACAGCATTTGTCCAGAGGCTGTTTGCCTGCTTAATTCTAAACACAAGCAGCATCGTTATTCTCACCCACAAGAAGTAGTAAAGGGTATGCATCATAGCTGCTTCGCTCCTAGCATTCCCCGAGGAAAGCAGGTTTTATGTTTTTATGCACACAGTTCTTAAAATGGTTGTTTTATGTCTTCAGTGTGGTGGTGTTATGTCCTGAGATTTATTTTGTGTTTTATGTAAGCTCATCAGAACAAAAGTCTACCAATCATGTTAAAGTGGCAATATTAAATCTTCAGTTCTTGAACTTACTTCTAAAGCATGTGCTTCAAAAACACACGTGATGACAGACTAAGCCTCTGATGGAAGTAAGCCAACGTCCACCAATAATAATTAATATCAACTCTCCAACACTGCACTCGTCTGTTTGATTTGGTTTTTGGCACACACCACCTGTTTTTGGACAACCTCTTTGAATTTTGACAAAATTTTATTACATATGTAGCCGTTTGGAATAAAGATTACTGAGTGGATCCCTGTTGGGGGTAGTCAACAAACACTAGCACAGCCATTATTTGTGGTGGAGATACAAAGCAAAGTAGCTGATGTCCGACATCTTACTGATCCGCAAGGGAACCTTATTTTATGGCCTGATTTTGAATTATAATGCAACATATAAAATGAGACATTGTGGTTTAATGAGCAGCCAGCCTACAGTTTGGAGAGTTTTACTCCTTTTTACTAGCTGAGGCTGGGTGATGTCATGCAGCTTTAAGTCCTGAACTCATAGTGAAGTTATGGGGTTCACATGCCCTTCAACTCTATTCATAAACAGCTGATTTCTGAAGGAAGCTGTCCAGCAGATGATATTACCAAGACATCTAAGAAGAAACATGAAAATAAGTGTTACCTAGAAGCACATTTCTCTTCTTTTGTTAGAGGCTAATTGCCTCCTTACAGCTCCTTTCCGACACACATTTACGATAGAGTGGTGCACTCCACCTGTAACAGCACTTTCTCATTGCACAGAAAAGTTGTATGTGCACACCATTACGACAGGTACAGTTAAGTTAAAGTTGAACAAGGGAGTCAGCGTGTAAACTGCAGAGATGTATTATTATTAACTTAATACCAGGTGCCAAGACGGTGGCTGTGGCACTGGAGGTAGAGTCGGTTGTCCACTTATCAGTGTAAGTGATTTTACCTATTCAATCTATAGAGAAATGCTCACTTAGTGCATTCACCAAGAGTTTTCTAGCTTCCAGGCTTACTTCGTGTAGCTCGCTGAATATATTTCTCCTGCTGGGCCTGCCCGTGTGTTCCCGCCTGTCCCATAAACTTTGCATTGTGATAAGGTCAGATTTTACATCACTTTTCCCAGCTTGAGGGAAGTATTAGAAATACATAAAAAACGTCTGTGGAAAATATATATAAATATAAATAACTGACTTTGTTTATAGAGCTCTCTGGGTGGGGCAGATCAGGTTCATACCAAGCTCCTTTTTTTTTTTTAAATAAAGCAAATGTCTTTTTTTGCTTTATTGTTGGTGCTCAGGACACCCCCTGCTGGGATTTTAAATGGGAGCAGGAAGTTAATGGCCAGAGGCATTTGGTGCCCGTCTACGATTTAAAAAGCCAGAAAACGTGATGTAATCATTAGCATTTACATTTAGAGTGGAAACAAAGCAGACCCCAGTTACTTCAGGTGACATTCCTAAACTTTTAACAGCTCTGTCGCTTTGTAACAATCAGCACTAATTAGTACCAACAATCACTTCATACTGTTTACTTGTGTCTTTTGTCTGCTGCATTGAAATGCTACAATCCAGACAATGGCAATATGCTCAAAACAACTACACATGTCCAATAGTGTCTTCACAATCTATTCAACATGCAGATGTCCTGCAGCGGACTTTAACAGCAAATAGATTTTTTTCAATCCGAGTACTCTAAACTCTCTTCACAAAAGAAAACGATTGAGACAAATGAGATAGCAATTAAGACAATTACGGCTAACGATTAACACTAATGATTGGTATAAAGGGCAGCTGCAGAGAGTGCACAGAATTAAATAGACAGGAAGAAAGGAAGCTATTAGGATGTGAATAGTCCAATAACTTCACCATTATTTTATTTTTTTGTTGATTTGTACAACATTGACATGCAATGGATGGTAAACAGCAGATAAATTGGCATTTGGCAGTCATGGCACTATGTGATGAATTTTGACACAGCCCGTGTTCAACTGACCAAAACCATAAATCCCTCCATTAAATCCTAAATACAGCGATTACCTTATTATGGTGTTTCACCTTGCGCTGCTCGATTGAGTAAATATCTTGCTTATTACAGTGGTATGAACTTAAATTTAACAGATTATGCTGTGATTTTATTGCAATAATCAAATCCAGAAGAAGGCCAGAATAACTATATCAATATGGTGATTTGTAAAAACTACTTTTTAAAGAAAACTTTTCAAATGTTTTCTGACAGAGTTTGGATTGATCACAGCTATGCAAACACATCGTACATGATAAATGATAGCTGGAGGCACATATTTACAGCACTTATGAGGTACTCCAACTTGCTTGCTTACTTTTGTCCAAACAGTCTCCTTTTTTTTGTTTAATCTCTGCAGGTCAGTACCTGCGTTGTGCAAAGCTCCACATTTTAATCACAAAGTAAAAGTTAAAAAAAAAAGGAGAACTGTCCTCCTGCCAATAAAACCAGGTCAGAGCAGAATCCCAGTTGATTCCAGTTGTGTTTATCTTCAGAGTCCCCCCTCTTTTAACAGCTCTACCTCTCATTCCCACAAAACTCTGCAAAGCTGCATGATACATACAGCTTTTTTTCTCAAAGTGCAGTACTTTCTACTCACAGGAGTATGTAAAATTTGCCTCAACTATTTGCAAAATTCTTGACAAATTCTTGCAACTTCACATTGACTGTATGCATTTGCTGTCTTTAACAGTTAAACTACTGTATGTTCTAATCTATGGCTGCAACATATTGCCTTATTATCAATCGTGTTGTGTCCTGTGTGGTGTGCATGCAACAGCAGTAAGTGCTGCCCTGTGCTTCATCTGGAAAGCTTGTAAAAGGCGAAAAATCTTCCTGAACATAACTTCAATAAGCAGTTTATATGAGACAATAATATTTGATTTTCTCTTTCTTATAGCCTTCTCTTCAGCTTTTGTCCAAAAAGTTGTTGTTCTTCAGTAAAACCACTTACCTTGTTCTTGGGATGTTCTTTTTAGGTGCCAAACAAAGGAAATGGCCTGGTAACTAGTGTGCATATACAGCAAAGCTGTAAGCATGCAGGTGCAGGCTCATCTCCAGTCATAGATTATTTAATCAGTAAGCAAGATACATAATTTCATTTTGCATTTTATTTCAGCAACATTTTAGAGGTGAACCACATCAAGTGCCACTCATCCTTGAAAACTGCGTAAAATTTAGTTGAAGAGATGCTTCAAAATACAGAAAACAAAACATCAATCTCTAAAGTATCTAACTGAATACTAAAGCTAAGCTATAAAGTTACAAAGAAAAATCACTCTTACAAGAAGAAAACTCAAGATGGCAAAGCAGGGCAAAACTGTGGCCGTGGCAAAGATCTAAGGTACGGGCTGGCCTGACAATACAAATGAACACACAAGACTTGGCACAAGACAAGGGACACGCAGACTTTTTTTGCACACAATCAGTGATTAGGAAGACAGACAGGTGACACACAAGGAAGTGACCTGAAACGAGAGGAGAGTTACTTTTCAAAATGGAACGGGAAATGACAAGACAAAAACACAAAACAAGAAATGACCTCACTGAGGTGTGACGGTCTGAGCGCCCAGGTTTCATTTGGCCCACCTTACGTCAGCTGATGATCCACATCTTGGAGGCAGAAGAAGCAGGAGTACCAACATGGTGGCAGCCACAGCAGCCAAAATGGCTTTCAGCAGAAACACTGTGGGTGACGTCATGCATATGCTGCCCATTCTTTATACTGTCACTGGATATATAACCCGTGGTGGAATGTAACTAAAGACATTTTCTCAAGAACTCTAATTAAGTTCAAATTTAAAAAGGTATCTGTAGTAAGTTAAATAATTACATTTGATGACACTTCCACTATTCTACTACATTTAGAAGAAACTGTACTTTTCACTGACTATAGTCACTTTATAAATCAAGATTTGACAAAACAAGAGAACTTCAAATATTAAATGTGCCAACTAAAAAAAAAATAAAATGAAAAATAAGTAATTTCTCAGGCAGCAGTGCCAAACAGTTCATGGTTCCAACAGAACCATCTGTCTTCATGTTTAGACTTTTGATATTTTAAATGTGACCTCAACAAACTACAAGAGAATTGCAGTTAAACAATAATGTATACAAGCATTCTGGATCAATGCATGATAAATCGTGATAATAGTGTATCTAGACTATAGCATTACATGCTATATTAAGGCGCTCAGGGCACAGCATCTGAAGAAATTATATGCAAATAGACAAAAAAGCAAGCAAATTTAGACTTTTCAAGTGTTTCCAGAGGACACTCAAAATGTCTTTGACTTGCTTGTTTGTGACGTTTGTTGTGACTATGTAGAGAGAAGTAGTCAAAATAATATCCAGCGGTGATTTTGCGTATCTGCAGTGCATTTTAGTAATGCGTATTTGGTGTGTGTGTGTGTGTGTGTGTGTGTGTGTTTGCTGCATGTTTCTGTAGAATGTTCAAGACATTTAGATACGTTTATACTTCTACTTCTACTTTACTTTTACTTTAAATGCGGAAATTGTACTTACTGTATTTTCTACAGTAAGGTGGTATTCAAACCTGTAAAGAATCTGAATACTTCCACCAGTGGTAACAGTATTCAGTTAGAATGCATATAGATTCACGTTGTGAAAACAAGTTGTTCCAAATGTACCTCACGGTTGTATTTTTATATACACTGTGTATGAGAGTGGGTGTGTTTAAGAATAGCTGCCTTAACACTGCAAAGGCTGAGCAGCTGATGGGTAGGACATGAAAGTACATACGCACCAACAGCTTGGCAGTCTGAAATTATTGTTCTCCTCTTAAGGGTGACAATGACTCACACAGGGAGATGCAGTCAGTGTGAGAGAGCAGTCACATCTTAGTGACTGATGGCCGCTAACCTCCCACATACAAGGTTTCGAGGTCTGAAGGAGTGGGCTTGTAAACGTACCTTGTTTGATTCCTTGAAGTACCTGAAAAATCACAAATCACAGTGCCCCCGAGCAAACCACTTTATTCTCCTACTGCTCCAGTAGAGAAGCCTAGTGGATTGTAGATGTTGGTAAGTGTATGTGCTTTAGAAAAAGCATCCGTGGATGCTTACTGAAAGGATTTAAAACAGTGCCTTTGTTTTAGAGAAAAACTGCTACAAGAAATGTTGCCAGTTATTGATCTACCATATGTTGTAAAACAGATAAGAACAGAGATTATCTTCTGCCACGAACTGAAATGTACAGCGCTGAATAACTTCAAAACCCCTGTGATGAAAAAGGTTTCCTTCCAGTAGCTCTGAAGACACTTTTGATCTTCCTCAACAGTACTTTCTTTCATGAAAACAACAGAAAAAATAGGCAGAAATGCACATCTATCCATTTAGACCCTACAAAAAGCAACATGCACTCACACACACCTGTCTCGCTCGAACACACATGCAGACAATGAGATGCTCTGAAGTCTGTAAAGAACCAATGATGACTTGGAATAACTTACCAAACTACTTCAAGGCTTTCAGCATAATCAGCATCTTGTTTTCTCCTCTGCGGTGAACTGGAATGAACTCCACCTGCAACTCTACAAAGTTTTGACAATTGTGTTCCACTGTGGGGCAGTTCATCAGGCACACAGAGTGAGGCTAACACTGAGCACAGCTGTTACTGTGGCTTCATCACCATCAGCAGAAATGTCCCAACCCAATCGATACCCAAGGAATTTGCAATGAATTACAATTATAGAGGTCAAGTGAACTGGCAACCTCCTACTTTACAGGTTATTTAGGCCTTGTAAAGACAGCCCAAATGTGTTTTATGGGCATATCAAAATGAGAGATTCTGGCTATTTTTAGAACTCTGTCCAGACTACTTTTTAAAATTAATTAAAATTTCAATCCAAATTGCAATTTCATTTCATTTTAAATGTTCTTGCTACTCACATACAACAGATCAGATTTCAAAAGTGTTTTGAGTCACTTGAACGTGACATATAATGATGATGTCAAATCCAGAGTGACTGAAGTGGATCAGAGTGGCTAAACAGAATAATTCTGCCACTAACAGAGCGATATGAAGCACAACACAGAGAACAGTTGTCTGTCTGCTGGCACCTTGGAGGGAAGTTTCTGTACAGACAAAGCTGCTTCCGTGTTGGAAACCCACATCACCAGTGTACATAGCTACCGGCATCTACATCTGGACACAGAAATCCAATCTGATTACTGGCAAATAACAGTGCAGCCAATCTTGAAGATCTGAAAAACAAGTCTGATAATGTGAAAGCTAATGTGAGTTTGGCCACCAAGAGGCAAGTTCTGGATTCTTTTAGTTTCAAGACAATGTATTTACAGCCCATTTTTAAAGAAGGTATAGGAACCAACTGTTAGAGCTCCACTGTTAAATGCTCCTTCTTGTACAAGAATAATAAATTTAACTTGAACTTTGATACTTTAAATCCAGTCTTCCTTATTCAAGGGTTTTTCTTAAAAATTAACACAGAGACTCAAACACTTTCATATGGTCACCAGTTACCCTCCCCTTGTTCCAACTGATTTGTCCCTGTGTATTACAGATCTGACAGAGTAATTAACACTGTGTCAGTTTTATTTGTCTGTTGAGACCTGTCTATCATTATTTACCAGATGTCTATGCAACAGAAATTAACCATGAGGATTATTGTCTCTGTTTTCATCATCAAATTTATTGATATTGACCTGAAACACTTGAAGAGTGTTTCCATCTCTAAGCAACCTACAACTTCACCTTACAATATAAAACAAAGTAGCCTTGAGAAACTGATGGAGATAATGTATACATTCAAAGCATACCCAAGAGAAGACATGGCAAAAGCCTTGGTACAAACATATTTATGTCTTAAAGAATCAGGGTCATTTTGTGGCTTGGGTTGATGGAAAAACAGCCCGAAGTTCAAGATATTTAATTGTAGAACCAGCTGGGTGTTGTGAACCCGGTCCACGTAGACCATAAACACATGCTGTAAGATGCAATTGAGGGAGGTTAAACCATTTACCAAGTTGTAGCAAATGAGATTTTAAGATATGACTCTGCGCTGTTACTGTTACTGTGCCTTGATGCATGTGCCCAATAACCTCCGCACATGTATCAAGAGGCTGCGAAAAGAACATGGAGCCATGGTCACTGAAAACTTGTGTGTCTGACAGACTGTTTGTGTACATAATTCAGTTTGATTGGTACAGGGTATTTTAATGGTCGGCCTCCGTGGAAGCTCACAGAGATCTGAAGGGTTGAGGGGGGAAAAAAACTTCAATCCTGGTATTGTAAGGCAAAGTTATTGGTTGCTTGAAGGGTGCCTTTGAGCCAGACAATAAAATCTTCAATCATCTTTCAAATCAAGAAAGATGTCAATGACAACTTGGAGACAATAACCCGCAAAGTTAATTTCTGTTTCGCAGTCATCTGGGAAGTAAACATTCAAATCTCAGTGTTAGCATAAGTTCTCCTTGTTCCCAGTCACGTCTGTCAGGTCTGAATAAACAATTCACTCGGTCTGTCTCGGCCCGGATAATTGGCAATAATAAGCAACAGGCAGCTGGAAAATTAATGCACTGAATTTCAAATAACAATACAAACTCTTCAAGCATTAGAGTAAAATGTGACGTTCAAAACTATCTGTATCATTACACATTCATTTCTGCAAAGCAACCAGTTCCTTCATTTCTTTTTTTAATTTAAATTCAACGTTTCTGGGTTTACAGTGCAGTTTCTACAAATCATTCTGTCAATGCATTATGACAGAAGTCATATACAATACCAGGTAAGCAAAAACAGTCTCCATAGCTAAACAACAGGTTAAGCTATTAGGTTGCTTGCCTTCCTCAATAATGACACACAATTCTTGATGCAAGGGTCTTTAGTCATCAGTTGGTCAGTTCATGTTTGAACCAGTCTGAAATATCTCATCAATTATTAGAAGAATTGTCATAAAATGTACAAATATGTGCACTCTGGAGAAGAACAAATAATGAATCCGTATTTTGTAATGCCACCAGCAGAATATGCATACATAATGATTTCACTGTTCCATGTTTGTCCGAGAGTAAGTAATAAGTTACAACACATTCAGGCTATTTCCAGCTTTGCATAATTAAAACAACCTGTGCAGACTTCAGATAAATAAATAATAAAAAAAAAACAGATAAAAAGTAGTATAAGTATTTAACTAAGCAGCCTATCATGGTAGAAGCACATTGACCAACAACAAATTTACTAAGTCTGAGCAAGTCTCAACAAATTTGAGAAACCCAACAAAGTATGGTGGGTAAAACAGTCCGCTTCAGAAATGCTCTTGGTGGAGTACAAAGGCAAAGCTGTGCCCAGCAGGGATTAAGCATGTGAGGGTAAACATACTATGCTTGTTCAATATAGCAGTATAGCTGGGGATACATTACCATTGCTGACTTTTAAAGTATTAACATGTGCACTTGATGGAACTATCCCAAAAATATTAAATACATGTTGGCATGTTCATAAAAACAATCGATCATTTCAATACCACTGACATATTTCATACCGCCAGCCTAGAATATGGAAACAGAGATGAGCATCGCATAGTCACAAAAATTTTAAATACATTGCCCACTTATAAATCACATCGTAAAACTTAATGGTTGAACGCATGCATTTCTATTTTAATGAGAGTTTACAAGGCAATCAATCATGCATGGGTTGGTATCAGAACACTATGTAAATAAGTATTTTGACTGTGAGCCGAGTTTGGTTGTGTGTGTGTGTGTGTGTGTGTGTGTGTGTGTGTGTGTGTGTGTGTGTGTGTGTGTGTGTGTGTGTGTGTGTCTTAATCTTTGTATGTGCAATTGCCTGTGTAATGAGTCCCATCATCCCCTCTAAGCAGAATGTCTTTAGGCACCAAGTAACCAATGGTAATGAAAAGAAAATAAGAATGATGCATCGTAAATGTTGGGCAGAGAAAAGTATAATGCAGTACTATTGCACATCATCCCTTCTTCCAATATTATTACCTGGTGTGCTGTTTGTGTGTGTGTGTGTGTGTGTGTGTGTGTGTGTGTGTGTGTGTGTGTGTGTGTGTGTGTGTGTGTGTGTGTGGCATCAGTCTGGAAGACATGCAGCAAAAAAATGGAAATTTCATGGTAGTTATTTCTAAATTGTTATGGCCTCAAATTACTATCACCTCACTGTTTGCATTTGTTGCTAATACATAATGGATGGTGTTATCCAGCCACTTCTACCCTCAACCATTATCCCAATTACCAGTGCACTTTACGCCACCGTTACAGTCATTATAATTATTACATAATGGTCTAGAATGAGAATTTTATAGTTCCTTTTCTATCCCAGTACCATTAGAGTGTCAAGACTAATTTCTTGTCGGATCATGAATCTATCCTGCATCTGTCTGTTTTTAGCATTGTAGTCCAACAACGATGGCCACATAGAAAAATAAAGTCTGGATTCCCTAGGTTGTTGTCAGAGAGCTTGTTGAGAAGCAGAGGGTTGCGAGTATGAAGAGGTCTGTGCGTAGCGTTTCACACTCTATTGAAGGTTTATGAAGCATTGTTTCTGATTTGCCCAAGAAACATTGGAATCACTGGTGGGAGAATTTATGTTTACCAGCTTTGAATGGCAGTGAAGCAACACTGCAGAAGTAGAGTTAGTTAATCTCTTCACACTGGCAAGTTCTCATCATTTGTGTAATTTGCAACACAAGCAAAATAAAGTAAGCAAAATTAATTTGGGGAATTTGTGCATGCATTTTGATTCCTATGGAGCCAGCGGGTGTCAGGTAAAGAAACAACAAGCAAATTTATTCCCACAAATTATGATGATCCACGTTTCTGAATTAGTGCCATGTTACTGCAGCATTAAGACCTGAACTTACAGGTGTTTTTTTTTTTCTTTTTTTCTTTTTTTTTTTCCTACTCCAGTCATTTAAGGAGGTGTAGCTATGAGGCTAGTAGCTGTCATTTTATTTTAAGGGTCCCTACACTGAATCCATTCCTTTATACATATATTATAGTCACTTTAAGGTCATGTTTAATGACCTTATGTTTAATTTGATGCAGTTTTGGTTTTTGACAGTGGCTGTATATTAGCTCTTTTTGCAGATAGCACTGGTGTTACAGAGGTGGAAAAATATATAAGCACACACACATAAGATAGAAAACAACTACCTGTAGCACAGACCATCAGTTAAAACATGTATGCGTCTGGCAAAAAGGACATTAATGTCGCATAGAAAAAAGAATCTATGAAATATAGCTAGCTCTGTCTCATGATATAGCAGCATTAGCATCTTATCAGAAGACATCTAAAGGATGGCCGCATAGCACAACAATCAATTTACTCACAACACAATTCAAATAGCTTCAGGCTGCTCACTGATGTCATTAATGGTATGTTTGTATCCCTCCTCCCATCTATGGTTTTTTCAAGAGGCATGCGTTCAGGTGATTTTCACCCGATGTTAGTAATAGAGAGTAACATATTTTGCAGTTGTCAGTGATGCAGGAAGACTGTGCCTTCACCAGACAAGGCTCACATGTCACAGGAATTTCCAAACAAAACAAATGTTTTTTGTTTGGAAATTTCTCGTTAAGGATTACCTGATTTTTCAATAATTTTGCTGCCTTTTTAAAGACTTAAGTGCAATAGAAAATATATGGAAAGAAATGAAGATCAAGATTCACCTACAGGCTGCAAGTGGGCTGCATTTCTGGGTTCCAATAACACCACCACACCACGACTTAGTTATTATTTACACTGTGACACCCATGGGTCAAAGGCAGGGGGCGCATAATTAGGTTAGTGCTGGGTCTGTGTATGTTTTGGTCATTGGATTTTCTATTCAGAAAAGGATATTAAAAAAACAAAAATGATTCTTTGATTTTTATTTTACAATTCTAAAATTGAAATTCAAGATATTTTTTCTTTATCAGTGTGAAAAGGGGATAAACAAAACTTTTAAAAATGGTTGATTTTCATTTCCTGTTTCTATAAACAAAAACAAAGAGAAATAACGTGGGCCATCTGACCGCTGGTCATACATTTAAACAAATATCCCCCAAAAAGTAATTATCTATGTTAAAACATACCATCAGTATTCAAAATTCCTCTAGCTCTAACTTTGTGTGTCAATCATTATTCATTTCTTTCTTTTAGGTATAAGTAAGAATTGTCTATGTGGGGCATGTGCTGTCCCGACTATTAGGAATCAATGATAATCATTGTACTAATATGTTGTAAAATCTTAGCTTGTCTCTTCATTCATACAGTTAATCTCTGGTGAATAAAATACCTCCTTCTGTTTTATTTGTCATTCATCAAACGTATGTTCTGGATATAAATATCTTTACCACTTCAAGTATATTTTCACTACCTTTGTACTGAGATCACTTCAAGCTTGGCTAGACAATTGTCTTGTGATGTCCAACTGGCCAAACCACTGAAATGTCCTTGAGCAAAAAACTGCTGTAATCCTCAGGCATTAGCACACTTTTCATTCACAGCGAGTACAACTAATTCCCCCCTTGTGAAGGACTTAAGATAACACATGTTCCTGTAATTCATATTCTGAGCGTATACGAGGATTACGAGTCACGCTATCATTTAAAAGTAGCTGAGGGGATATACAGATCTTCACATCATTTGTCAGCCTCTGCACACACACACGCACAGAGGAGAGATAACATGGTGTATAACAAGTGTAGTAGTGGAGAGCAAGGCATGTTTTAACTTTCATTACTGGAGGAAAATGGTCGTCACATTAAATGGCAACATAAGGGGAGAGATGGAAAGAGTGGGGGGGGCAGGGAAACAAGCACTGACTGAATTACACTGTATGTACCTTCTCTAAAATCAAGCATTCTGTATGTCTTTTGTGAGCATTTACAGCATACAAGCTGAGGTAAACACAATTTTTCTTGCAAGAAACCTGCAAGAAAGCAACCTTCAAACAGTGATCCATCACCCGACGCGAGTATGACGAGCCTTACCTGATGCTGAAATACTGCACAGCGCTTGTTTATATATATTTTTTATTACTGTGTGTGATAGAAGATAAAACATATTTATGTGATTTATTTACAATTTTATGATTCTTATAAATACATGATGACCCTATGCGTAGTTGAAAACATCTGTTGTGGGCCCTTTAATCTACAGCAAGATTATATTATTTGTAAGAAAAATCATTGTGAATGTAGCAGTTAAATAAATGTACTTTGTCATTTACCACCACTGATTATATTAAAGGTCCAGTGTGTCAGATTTAGGGGGATCTAGTTACAGAATATGGCAGAAATGAATTATTATCAGAACTATGTACAGATCAGACAGATCATTTTCCACGAGTCTGTCATGTTGAACTGATATGTTTCTACAGTAGTCCAGAACAGGCAAACACTGGCTCTGGATCAAGCCTTTCACAAATGGATTTGAAGCCATCGTTGTTTCTCCTCTGGTTTGGAACAGCGAGGCGAATAGAGGAGGTTGCAATTCACAACTACACCACTAGATGCCTCTAAATCGGACACAGCAGATGGGAAGAAACTGTTGGGGTTTTGACCTGATGGATCCCAGCCTCCTGCCAGAGGGGAGTGATTCAAAGAGTTTATGTTCCGGGGGAAGGGGTCAGCCACAATCTTTCCTGCATGCCACATAGTCGGATGCATAGAGTCTTTGACCAGGTGGGTATAGTTACTTTTAAAGTTGTTAAGTAGATTACATGTTCCCATCAGTTAAAAGTAATCTGTTACATTACAGCATCACCTATTAATAAAAATAATGTGCATTACCAAAAAAGTCGTTTGCACCACCTCGACATGCTGCAACTTAACTGACACACAGCCTCCTTCAAATGCACTGAGACGTCCAGACAATGTATAACGTCAGTCATCCAACCAAATGAACTCTGTAGGACTACACAGGAAAGACAGTCAGCAATATGCCACATAGCTTTTTATTATTATTATTATTATTTTGATCAGTCAACATATGATCAAAACTCAGGAGTTAAT
The DNA here is from genome assembly GCA_004119915.2 of Collichthys lucidus. NCBI lineage: Eukaryota > Metazoa > Chordata > Actinopteri > Sciaenidae > Collichthys > Collichthys lucidus. The sequence goes on from CM014083.1 coordinate 37,999,108, forward strand.
CTTGTTTGGTACTCATATATATCTACCCAGCCCAGGTAGCCTATATATGAGCACCAAACAAGATTAGGTAACAACTGATTTTTTTTTTTTTAACCCGAATGTAGTTATGAAGTCCTTTTCGCTGGTGAATTGAAAATAATGTGCGTATTTCAACGATTCAAAAGCTGCCCTCTCTGCCATCTTGCTGGCGGTTCGAAAACAGATCAGCAGGGCACAGACTCATCATCATGCGCCAAATTTTTCTTTCCTAATTTTTAAAGCAACTTTAAGTTGTAACAACACTGCTTCTGACTGACTGATCTTATGATACTCTGCGCTTGTCCTCTGCGGTGGCAGCAGTGTGCCAGATGGTGATGGAGGAGGAAAGACTGAATGATGGAGGAGAAGAAGTGCACCATCATTGTCTTTGGCAGGTTGAGTACATCCTCTGCTGGGCTTTGTTGTAAAACTTTGTTTGTAAAGTGAATGCAGTAAAAAGGCTATAACCATCCCGGTGACAATGAAGAGTATAGACAGAATTATAATATAATACCGATTCTTCGTTTCACCTTTCCTGAAACAAATCCCATAAATTTCATGGGCAGGATGATCTTCATGGAACAACATGGAAGTGCATATGAAATATGCACCAATAATCACAAGTCTTGAGAAATGATTCATTTTAATTTTAAAATCATTTAAAACAATCAAGTTAATCAGAGCATTTGAATCTTTGATTTACAAAGCTCCAACATAAATGATACCCTGCTGTTAAGCAATGTTGTTTTCTGATTAGATCTCCTCTAATGTAATTATCCTCTTTCTAAGACAATGCCTTCCTGTTTGTCTTGCGTCTTCTTTCTTTTCTATTGTTGCTGTCTCATCTTCCTGTCTTTTTTCTTTTACTTATTTTTTGCTTCTTTCTTTCAGTTCATCTTTTATCTCCCCGTTTTAATCTCTTCTTTGCTTCTGTGTCTGTCTTTAGAGTTCCTGTTTCTCTGCACGAATGGGAGATCACATTAGGTGGGAACAATTTTCCAATCAGTGCAGCAGTTTGATTAATTATCCAACGGTCTCAGTGAGGAGGAAAGGACGTGTTCACACAGAGAAATTAGCATCGCCTCATCACTTCTGTGAAGGGGGAGGTTTGGATGACACTTTAAAGAAAAGTTTAAAGGTTACATGATTAAAAATGGTTCCTGACTTTCTAATGCATCCACGTGGGCAGCCTATCTTGCACTGCTCACACCTACAGTGTACTTCTCGTCAAGCATAGTTAGAGGGTTGGTCTTTTAACAGACACTGACATGAAATGATAGATCATTTTGAAGTCACTGAGTGCAACTGTTCTCCTCCCACTTCTCTGAAGCCAGTCGTGACTTTTCATCAACCCCTGACAACTAAAGTTCCACCCATCGCCTTGCCAGAAATTTAAATTGACGCTGAGCCTCCAAAGTACACTGAGAGCCCTCCAGAGGTTTGTTTCCTACTGCTGCCTTCCAAGAGGACACTGTAAATTAATGACTGGTGCCATAATACAGAAAGGAATAGACAGTTTGGATTTTTTAAGATGTACTACATAATTTAACATTAAAAAAAAAGCTTTAAAGAGGACACATTGAAGTGTGAAGATTGTGACAAGTACAGTAATCACCACATGTTAGGAAAATTACTTTATTCCTCAAATGATTTTTTTCTTTTCTTTTTTTTTTTACAGCTTTGTCACTTTGCAGAGTTGCAGCAAATTTAGGTTCTTCTGTTCACTTGAATGGCGGTAGTTGGTTTACACCGAAAATACACAGCATGCGGAACGGCTCTGGAATAACAGCATACTCCGCCGTCCGCCAACTCACACATAATTCGTTTGTGATTCACATTGGTGCGGCTCCGCCGGCCAACGAGCATTCCGATATCTCATGTGTTCTCACAATTTACACATAATGACGCGATATTGCCGGCTGAAGTCTCTCTGACTCCTGCAATGGCATTCCCCACCGCATGTTTTTTCTGTGTCCTTATAAAAAGGATGTGAGGTGTCATAAATGATAGGTTGATTTTGGACCTCCAGATTCAACTTCTCCTCATCCATGGTTTCGACGGGGTGAAAATAGGGTGACCATATTTGGGTAGTTGAAAAGAGGACACCTTTTTTGTACCATCGCTCTGGTAAAGACCCCCCCCCAGACGAAGATTTTCTCGTGCGCACCTGGATGCGCCGTGCGCCCCGATCAGTCTGTCCGGTGCCCCCTCTACCTCGTCAACCCCCCGCTCTCGGGGGCGTGACTAATTTGAGAGCGACACAGAGAAACCTGGAATGGAGTAAAACGGAGTGGAATTCTATTGGCAATACATTGTGTTTTGAGACATTCGCACGAAATCCCGGACGATTTTGAAAATCCCCCCGGACATTTTTTTAGGTCCCAAAAGTAGGACATGTCCGGGGAAAAGAGGACGTCTGGTCACCCTAGTGAAAAGACCTATGACCTGTTGACTTCAGGTCAGCGCCGCCCATTATGATGTGTCCTTGAAATGAAACTTAATCGGTGGTGAACACAAAATTTTGTATTTTGTAGCCATTTCCTTTCCCGCACAATCTGCTCTGTGCTGAATTTATGCGGTGTGCATCCGTAAAAAATAGAAGCTCTGCGTATGTGTTGTGGAGGGCTGCCGGTCGTGGTCGGAGACTGTGTGAGCTGACACATTGACTAAAATTTAAACGTATCGGCATATCATAATTTATGCACACAATTCAGTCGTGTTTATTTTAGGTTACGGACATTTGCTGTTGTTGGTAGCTAAGTCTACAGGTAGCTAAACTGCTGTTGTTGCAACTAAACTGGCAAAAATACTAGAAGAACATTTTAATGGGATGCCTCAAGAGCTACAGAAAACTAAATTGAATTGAGTCAGATGTGATCAGGCCTAACGCATCTCTGTGGCTGAATTCAAATGAAAGTGTGTCAAAAATATCTGCATTCTATCCGCACAGACTTGAAATGACAAGGGTAATGAATGAAAACACTGAATGACTAAAATTAAATGATTGACTAATTCCATTTTATACTTGCAGTAGCAAAATGTTTAGTTATAAAGAATCTCCAGCCATCAGTTGCAAAGTGCTGCATGCTTGTTAGGGAGTTTTGTTTACTCACCCACTCGAGACTTTCAGTATTAGAAATCTAAATTATTCAGAAGCCGTTAAAGAAGTGACATTTAAAAAACACCAGGAAATAGTTTAATATATCTTTTTTTCAGAAATGAGTTACAGGGAGCTTAATGTGAAGAGATGATATCAAAGGAAACACACACCATCTGTAAAGTAGGAACCCTATTAGAGAAGTGTGGATGCACAACTTATAACAAACGCATATACATGTTTTTAATGTCTTTCAGTAGTCTAGAAATGATATGTTTCAGGGTCAGGTTTGTACTGTGCAAAAAAATAAAAATAAAAAGGACAAATAAGAGGGACAAAGACTTATAAAATAGCTTATTTAATCAACCAAACAGAATAAAAATGGCTGTTTACCTTGATAATTAAGCACAGAGAAAAGTTATTTTTTATGAACCGTGCTATTAAATGACAGCTGCAGCCCAAGTCGCCCTCATGGATAAATCGTCTTTACCCAGACGGTTTGGAGTGATGGACAGCTGAGCGCTTCAGTGGAAGGTGGGAGATGAAAAACTTCTGTGGGTCTAAGCTGTATGGCTGCATCATAGTGCAGGTTTTGAAATCTCATTACATTTTTCCCCACAGTCTGTCTCTTTTCTTGCCAACACCACTCCAGTGACTCAAGTTTCTACCAGTGTGGTAATATCATAAACAACTTGGTGTGGTCACACCCACTAATAAAGACAGTGTTACAGTAACGGAACATTTAGAGCAAGTAGGGACTGCAGATATCATATTGTACTGAACTCATTGATAAATATTCAGTTTTAGATTCAGTGTACAAGGAACTGTGTCCATTTCTTCCTGAATTCAAAACTGACCTGAGGGTTTTGAGTACGATATGTAACCTAAATTATGTGGTCACCTGCGTTTGTGCATTACTCTGCATCTCACATCCCGCAATATTGTTAAACAATAGTTTTAACCGACCTTTAACTATTTTTTAATCATGGCATTCTGTAAAAATATGATTAATATTCATGGTCTAAATTGTACTAAAAGACAAATACTAAAGGATAGGAATATCTTGTTAGTCATGTGTCTGCCTGCCCCGGAGACTTTTACCATTTGGCAGAACAACTCTCAAGGAAAGAACTCACAAGAGGCATCCTAATGATGCCCGAACCACCTCAGTAGGCTCCTGGTGAGGTTAGTTAACATGAAGACAAAACTAGGAGTAAGTTGAATATTAAGAGGCGAAGACAACACCTAGTTTTCAAAAGTGCCCAGGTCTCTAAAAAATTGCAAAGGTTCTTACATAAAATCTGTCTGGCTATCCACCCAGGCTGGATTTATAATGCCAAACAGATTATTAGCAGAGGCAGGCTCTACAGTTTTAAACTCTCACCCGATGCTCCTTCACAAATGTCCCTCATCTGCCCAAAAGCTGCCAGTCAGTAAGTCTGTGTGTAGTTCAGGGGCTGCTAGGAAAAATCACTACATTCTAAGCACAGGGCGGCTGCAAATTAGCTTCAGCCAGACACACTGTACACTGTCAGATTTGTTGCACTGATCCGACAGTAGTCTCAATTAGTCGACACAGGACCTGCCCCCTTCATTTCAACCAATCAGATTAGAGAGCCAATCATCTTGTTGTTTTGAAAACTTACAAATCAGCTTCTTTAAAACTGTCATCTGTTGTTTCAGGGTTAGACTGATGCAACTCAGAACCTGCTGACTAATTGGTCCATCACTGAGTTCCTGGGGAATGCTGCATCAGATCTCGTCTATTTATTTAAGGCCCAGAACACAGAGAAGCTCCTTAATAGAGTGATTTAAGAAAAAAATGTGTCATTCAGTCTTTTCCCTCAGTCCATGTATGTGAACATCTCTCATTTAGATCAAAGAGATGAGATTGTTTTGCTGTTTGTGTGCCTCCGTGCAGTTCCGGAGCCTGCACTAATTGGTTTCAGGCAAAGTGTGTTTGTGTGTGTGTGTGTTTGTGTGTGCGTGTGTGTGTGTGTGTGTGTGTGTGTGTGTGTGTGTGTGTGTGTGATGATTAGAGGCTAAATTATGCTGTTTGTTGTTATGGTAGCACTTGGGCAGCTAGCCTGCTAGCTACAGCGCTAATGTGCCGAATGGACAGAGAAGACTTATCATCAGGAATAATGGCCAATCAGCCACACACACACACACACACACACACACACACGCACACACACGCACACGAACAAAGTTTAACTTAATCAGACAAGCAACGTCACCCACCCGCCCACACACATTATAACCGAGACATAAGCGCGCGCACACATACAATGTTATTGTGATGAAGTTTGGATTGGCTCTAAGTTTTGGAAGAGCCAGAGGTTAAATAAACAAACAAACAAAATTAAACTGATGCAGTGTCAGAAGCAGCATTTATCAAATTTAACAGTGACAGGACAGCACTGCTAGAAACTGTGACCACTGCTGAAGGACACTTTTTGATAGGGGACTGTCACATCAGCGCTTACACTGGAGACATTTAACATTTTATGTAAGAAGGAGAAGATCAAAAAAAAAATTCTACATTCATTTTTGGGGAGGAAACAAGGACACAAGGACTTTATTGTAAAACTCTAGTTGCCATGCTTCAAATGTGACACAACTGAAATTAAAATCTGGATTAACTCTTGCCCACAAGAACTGGAAAAAGATGTTAAGAAATGTTCCTGCTTATTTGAACAGGGACCTCTTTAAGCATGTCTTTTACTTCCTTTTTTTGATGTAAGTGTGTGTAGATGTTGTGTTACTCCTTGTGAGGTGTGGTGAAGTGTCTTCAACTTTAACTGTTCAAATAATTTTGTTCATTTAAGCAGATCACTGATATAACTACGTTTAATGCTGAGATCTTAGAACATGGCAACGCTCAAGTCAGATGGGAAAAGAAACAAGTTCTCAGATTATCAGACAGATTTTTCGAGCATTTGTGTAAAAAATAGTAAATTAAACACTGACACATCATCTGGACTGTAAGAAGCCACATTATCATTCCTTTGGATTCATATTTGTAGCAACCAGATTGATGGAAGTCTGATATTCACTCATTTTTTTAGCTCTGTTTTTGGTCTCTACCATCTCCTGAGGGAAATATCTGGCTCTTTAGATGCTAAATGTGTCTCTATGTTCAGTAGCTAGACCCTAACTGTGTCTGTCTGCTGTTCGGTGCTGGGCAGGTAGAGCACTCTGCAGGTTTTTGCTGAAAATAGCTGCCTGCTGTGACCAAAATAAGAGAGAACCAAAACAGTAAAGCTGTGAGCTATAAAACAAAACTTTATGAACTGAAATATGCCACAATAGAGCTGGTCCATACGGTTGAAGAGAGACGCAGGGTTAGTTGATAATTCTGTGTGGTTTCATCACTACGAATGTCATGGTCATGGGATACTGTGTATGTCTTGTCAAAGGGAGCTGTCTGATAAATGTCCTCAAGTGATGTCACCAGTTTGTAAATGAAAAAAAAAACCCTCCGTAGCTCACTCCTCAAGCTTGAGGCTTGATTACATATACTAGTGCAGTAAATTATGGCTTATGTAGATTCAACACATTCTCATCGTAGGTTGTCAAATACTGATGTTGCTTTATCACTGTCCTTGGTGCTAAAATGTACCTTGTACAATGTAATCAAAGCTGTGAAATGGTTGCAGTCTGGTTAGATTTATGCAACAGAACTGGTCAATGTTGACTTTTGGTTTCAGAAGGGATGTGAACCCCAGTCACTATGGGTGTGGATGTAAGCCTGTTGTGTCTCCTACAGGTGATTAAGGCTGGATTCAGCTGTGGTGAAAACCAAGGTTTTTCCATTCATTTGAGTGGAGGTTATCTTGGCGGTCTTCGTCAGTGAAAAACTATTCCGGCAGGCAGTGGAGAAGTTGAGCCAGATCCAACTTTTGGAAAAACAGAGCCCGACAGCAATCAGATAGTCAGATCAGGTAAACCCTCCACAATTAGCCTGAAATGTCTCTGAAACTGAGACTATCCAGGTGGATTCATGGACTCTGGTATTCTACCTGTGTGTGTGTTCTGTTTATTTCATGTACCCAGCCTCTAAATCTGAGTCTGACTCTTAATTTATGCTGAAAAATAGAGACTCTCTTTAAAGACGTCTGAGAGAGAGAGAGCACTTTGGTCAAGGGACATAGACAGTCGATGACAGTAAGCAAATTGTCTGCCTTGATAAAGCCAATTAATATATATATTAAAAGCTATTTCCTGATTATTTGATAGTGATTGTTACAAGTACAAATATATACTATGTGTCACACTATGATATAGACAAAATGTGTCTATATGTGTCTCTACTACACCACAGCACCTGATCCTGTCTGAATGGTCAGGCATTTGCTCCAACCTTATAGGTCTTAGTTCTTCTGACCAGGGTTTACAGGTTGCCCTAATGCATGAGAGAAAACAAAAAAAGGTGACCATGCCATTTCAATTATTGGCTCAGACCCTGTGGAACGTTTTTTCCCATAGACTTGCATTGTGCGGTCTCTATTCAAGCCTCTTAACAAGCAACTCAAGACCCATTTATACAAAGTGGCCTTTGTCTTGCCTTGTGCTGTCTAATGTTCTGTTGTTGCTCATGTTTTATTGTTTGCTTCTTTTTATTGTTTAACAATTTACTCTTGTAAAGCCCTTTGTGACCTTGCTCTGTGAAAGGTGCTATACTAAATAAATTTCATTTTTATTATTACCACCACCATCATAGTGTAACAGTCTAACACAATGTCTGATAAATAATGGAATGCTGAGAAGTTTTAGGTTCCCCCAGAGAGTCCAGAGGATGAGGGCAGTAACAATAAAATCAAATAATCAAGGGAAACAGAGTAATCTGCACAAACATGGTTTATTAACAAATAAAAGTCAGAAGTCAAATACTCAAAAGCCACAAAACACTAAAATGAACACTAACTTAGATGCTATATAGACGCAAACTCAGCACTTCCAAATGTGAGAAAGTTTGCCTCTGCATTGAAGGTCAGCAAATTAGGCATAGAGACCGTCCCTTTAGCGGGACCCTTTAGAGGGAATACAACTTTACACTAGCAGCCAAATAGACTAACCTGCCACATGATTTACTGACTCTGTAACACAGGCCTTTCCTTGTTTTCAAGTTCTGGTCCTGATTAGGTGATAACTGCCACTAACCACACACTGGAGGGTTCCCTCACTCCGGGGTTCACCAACTTGCCAAAGGACCACCTTCAGCTGGAATGAAGGAGCCCTTGAAGCCACTTTCTTTGATCAGAATCACATGCAAGATAACACATAACATCCACTCACTAACACGTCAAGAAGTCGATGATAAAATATGACAAAATATATTATAAACATATTTGCAATATGTCATTTAAATGAAAATAGCTGTACATTTTTGCCCAGGAATGTTTAATACATGTGCAAAGGTTCACAGTATGTATGTTCACAGTAATACGTTTTTCATTTTCCAAATCATATCTTCTTTTCTTCTTTTTTTATTCACATTGCATTTTCATCAGTTGATATTTATTGCCTTAGTCAGAGAAAAAACTTTTAACCAAAGCTCTACACAATGCATCATTATCACGTATCAGTTGTTGATCTCTGAGGTCTGCAGTGTTTCTCAGGTCATTAAAACAAGAGGTCCTAGTGGTCTCTAAGTCTAAGTTCAAGACTTGTCCTGACTGAGATTTCAATGTCTAAGCTCTCAGGTTATAGAATAGTCTCACTCTGGAAATCCAGAGAGACCAGCAAAGTGCTTCATCAAAAAGGTTGTACTTCAGACCAACAGAGAAGCTGTAATCTCCAGCTTGACATTGTTTGCCTCCCTTGTTTGTTTTCTCTTTGTTTTCTTCATGTATCAGAGACCAGCAGCTTTGCGCAGTATTGATTTTACATTACTGACTTTCTACATCAGAGTTCAAACTGTTACATCTCACCAGCACAAGGAGCCAAAAGCACAAGCCTGGTACAGCTTTAATATGTGCCTGCTGTGTTCCAAGGCATTGTGAAGAATAGCCCTGCAGTAGGAAGATGGCTATTGTAGTACATTGCAATGTCCTGTGAATCTGTGACTAGTAGTATTAATACTACTGCAGTATACCTGATCCAAATGGAAGGAAAGGCAAGGGACCAACGTTTTGGCACCAGAAATGTTCTGGTTTCTGTTTGTTGTGGGCTTTGGTTGCAAAAGTCTGTATGTGGAGAGCAAAAGAGTGCACCCATCGGCTATCACTAGTGTGTTTTAAATGTTTATTTGTAATGTGTGTTTTATAGTAATATAACTGTACTGATACTATATCTATAATATTAAACAGCTCAAGTTTTGTACAGCGCACACAATTATTGAGATCCTAATAAAAAGATATGCTGCAGAAATACCGGGGGCATCACCATCTTTGCTCTAACAGGTTGTAGGAGCAAAATCTCAAGTATGTGCAGTTGTAGGAACAGCTGAAATGCTCCACAGAGCCCCCAGAAAAGGGAATATTTTATTCAGCGCAGCATAAAGCCTCGGTAACACATCATTTCAAACACACTGCAATTACATTTAACTTTGCTGCTTCTCGGTCCGGATGGAGTTCTAGGGCTATATAAAGGTGTGAGGGAAGTAAGTGTCTTGTCTGGTTTTCTTGTTGCTGGTTTCATCCTCTGTCTGCTTTATCTGTATCGATATCTCTCTCTGGTGGTTTCTTCTTTTATTGTGTAGCAGCCTTGGTTTTCTACCTGCCTTTTTCATTTTGCCCCTTCTCTCTGTCTGTCTCTGTGAAGTGAACTTGCATTCATTAACTTCCTCGCCTTGGCTGGAGCAAATTAAGCTGATTGCAGCTCTACAGCCACTTTCCACTGTGTTACATTAGCATGATATCTTGCCAATCTCTTTTTTTCAAATTCCATCTGCTGGATTTTGCTTTACACTACATTCTCTTACAGTAAAAGGTCACATTTGTGAGATAAGTTAGCTGGCCATTAGGCTCTTGGCCTAAGCACAGCAACTGTTACTACTGTGTTCTGGGACAAATGTTCGATTAATGATGGGGCTTTTTAGCTTGAAGCCAGATTATCCATCAGTAAGAGCCATTTTAAAAAGCATCACATATCTGTCTTTGTAAAGAGATTGCTTACTTGGACTGCACTCAACATTACAAAAACCAAATAAGAATTGATTTATAATCAGCACTAGATGGATGTAACACAATGTTCTAATTGAAATAACAATAAAACTGGTATTTGTACATTGTACCACTAACAACAGCACAATTGGAGGCCATTTCTTTCATTGGTGTTCTCAGGGAGATAAATGTTGTCCATATGATTATTTTTAAAGAGAAAACAATCTTTTTGCATATGAAGCCTATAATTTAGTCGTCTTTTTTAATAATGCTTTTTAAATTGGATGTTGCTGCTGTTCTCTGGCTGGGGATAGATTCATCATTTCAATGTGTTTTTACCCTCTACTTATGTATACATTATGTATTGGGTCTTTATTCACAATGTTCAAAATGCTTTTTGTCTAGATGTATTGTGTAAAGACTTACAACAATAAAAAAAAGCTCTGTAGACTTATATTTAAAATAAAAAAGGTCCACAGCAATGTACTTTTTGTAAAAGTGTCTGTGACCAAAACCCCTGTGATAAAAATGGGATAAACATGGTCATCGATTACAAAGAAACAGGTCTAAGAGTCTATAGTCTAGGCTATAGTGGCTTCTTGCTCGATCATGGGCTTCATTTCTCTTTATCCTCTTTGGTCTCTTTACTATTAGCTATGTCCCTGGAGGTTGATGAGCCAGCTTACATTGCCCCCTGCCTCCTGTTCTGACATGACATGGGGGGTCTGCTCCATGTCAGCATTCCTCTCTGCACCCTATAAAACCTCTAGTGGTCCAAAACGCCTGTGGTACAAACACTAACACTGCCCTGGTACTCTGACGTCACGGAAAAAAAAAAAAAAAAAAACATTTTCTCCATAGAATCTGATCCAGTTTCACCAAAATCAGAGAAGTAGTTGGTGATGTGCAACTTAGTCCCATAAAATATTACATATTTCTCGCTGGTGATTTTACAAAGTTACATAGTGCAGACACATTATGTTTACATGGTAACATTTTTACATGAACCCCAGCCATCCTAAATATCAATGTGAGTTGAATGAGATGAGAGTTTTTCCCACCCACACTTTAAAGCTCAGGTTTCACTTCAGCTCTATTATCATAATTGTATGAAGTTTTATCAAAACATTCATTCCACAAATTCAGCAATATTCTTGCAAGAACACGCGTGTTTCTAATGGACATTTTTTTTCCCTTTTTTTTGACACCAACACGAACGTAGAATATGAACAAATGTAATGTTTTGGTAAATTCATCTTATGTATTCTGTTTATGTAATGTTTTCTTTCAATGCATGGCAGTACTCACTTAGCTTCTAAAGCCTCCATCTTTCATCAGTGTGCTAAAATCTGATTTTTAGGGAGGTTCTGAGGACATCTGATGATACCATATCCTGTCTGAGCCTTCTGTATATATATATATATATATATATATATATATACAGGGACGGACTGGGACAAAAAATCGGCCCTGGCATTTTGGACCAGACTGGCCCACAACATTTGATAACACTCTTTTTCAGTTTTTTCAGTGCAACTGTGCAAGTCTTTAAAACAACCTAGCTCAACAGGACATAAATAATCAAATCATATCAAATCAATTTTATTTGTATAGCCCAAAGTCACAAAGTCCATTTTCCATTGAGGCTTTACAATCTGTACAGGGAGTGACACCCTCTGTCCTTAGACCCTCGGTTCGAGTGAGGAAAAACTTGCCCACAAAAAACTTTAACAGAAAAAATGTGGAAGAAACCTCAGGAAGAGCGACAGAGGAGGGATCCCTCTCCCAGGACGGACAGACGTGCAATGGATGTCACGTGTACAGGACAATCAACATAAACATATTGTACATTTACAATGACTGACTGAAATACAGCCTGTTTATAATATATTTATATAAACAAACACACAGCTGCATTGACATAACACTAGCAATAAACAAAATTATGTCATTTTAAAAAGTGCTATTTTCTTTCTTTGTAGGCTAACTTACACTGTCTTTAGCCACCTAGCTACATAAAACAGCCCATTTTTCCCAGGCCTAAATAAGAGCTTACCCGAGGACTACTAGATGAACAAAGAAAATGAGAGTGCTGACTTTTCAGTTTTCACTCACATTTTTGGCGAGTGGTGGCTTTAAATATGCCTAGGCTACAATTACTGGAATGTACAGATACCTGCAGCTGCATTCACATAACATAGACAAAATGATATTATTTTTAAAAGTGAGATTTCTTATGAGTTATGTAGCCTACATTGTCCCTACCATCTAGGCTACATAAAGAACTGCTATATCTGCAGGACAAAAAAGCAACTTAGCCAATAGGCCAGCCTAGTACTCACCCCACAGACAATATTAGTCTAATAAGAAATTAGACTTATTGTTATTGTTGGTGAATGGTGAACACGTTTTCTCACATTAAATACTATTTTTTATTTAGAATAAAAGACACAAAAAGTAGGCTACTGAGCTAGGCTTATTTTCTCTTCCAGCCAGTGTAGCCTACAATGTATTGTAGCGACCCTGCAGTAATGTGTTGTTTGTTACAATGTGAGTTCTGTGGTTTCCCATGGTCCATAAATGCACCTGTATGAGAGCAAGGGGGCGGGGGAGCAGGTGAGGGAGAGCGCGTGTATGTGAGCGTGTGTGGAGAGACGGCACGAGTGAGGCTGCAGAGTGGGACCTGTTATGTGTTCCTGGCGTGGTTATGGCCTACAATAACCAAGTTCTGTAACCAGACTGTTGGCAATAAAAGCCAGTTTGCTAAATAACGCCTCGTTATTCCTGACGCGTCCGGCCGGACGCCACAGTATGTTTTATCATATTCATTAAAGGGTTGGGTGGCTTTATCCTACTCGTTGCATTTCATACATTTTCTGACAGTAGTCCAGCTTACCGCAGGTTCAACAACATGTTGAGTGCCACTGCGACCGGCACCACTGTCATCAGCGATGGGAGCTGATGAAGCCCTGCTGTGGCAAACATGTCAGTGATTTTAACACACTTAGCAGCGTCTGCCCGAAGAGCAAGTTTCTTTTTATCGCGTTTTTCTGCGCCACCTTTACGTTTTCTCTCCATCTTTATCTGATAGCGTTTCACCCATCAATAAACACACCGGCGCATCAAGCCAAAGGGGGAGGTGTTTCATGATGTGATTGGGCCGGTCCCCTGTCAGTCAGCGTGTAAGGGCCGGTGGTAAGGAAACAGTCTCGCACAGCCTTTTTTTTTTTTGTGCCTGTAGGCGGGACCAACGCGTACAGAGTGATTGTTTAACAGTGTGTTTGGGCTGCGTGATCTACTCGTTGTGGGCCGGTCAGACCAATATTAAAAAAATAAAAAAAATCAGGATTTATCGGCCCAAATAGCACGTCGGCCCACCAGGCAAATGCCCGGTATGCCAGATTGCCAATCCGTCCCTGTATATATATATATATATATATATAAATAAACTTCCCTCTGTCCCCTTTTCATTATCCTCAGGCCTGAATCTGCCCTTTCATCTTGGAACAATTCTTCTGTTTTGACAGATTGGAAAGAGCTGAAGACTCAGATCTCCAGCTTAAATTTGTTTCCTCTGACATCCAAAACGAGGAGAGAAAGAGGGAGGATGGAGAGATGGAGATGGAAAAACCAACTGTTTTTTCACTCTCTAAGATCTGCTCCTGGAGGGAAGAGAGAAAAAAGGAAGAAAAAAAGGAGAGATGCAGACAGAAATGAAAATAATGTGTTGAGGATTAGATGTGAGTTGAGGAATGGAGACAGAACCTGTCAGTAACTATGCAAAAGTCATGCAAATAATGATTAGAACTTAATAAAACTATAGAATCACAGTTTCACAGTTCACTTCTAAGTCGGATTAGTATTCAGCCTGTTGGTCATGTATAAAAATGTTAAGTTAGTAGTTATGAACTGCAATCAAATCACAATCACTTCACTTGTTCAGTTGTCTGACATCAAATAGAACTATGTAATGCTTTAATAAGTGCCTTCCTGCATGGCTGTGAAGTGAAGCCAACGTGGAAATGCCAAAAACTGCAGTTCCCCAAACGACCACTTGAGGCTGGCTACAGAACAAGTCAGTCTCCATAAGTACCCTGTGTGCAACTTCACAGCAGAAATAAACATGTTTACAGCCTGGTACAAATTTTTTTAGCTAATTCCCGCATTAATTAACTGGACTGAGTCTGACTTTCTATTTAACGCACATGTTTAAATTGTTTAAATTTTTTTTTGCTTTGTTTATTTTTTAAGAAATGTGGCTGTGTTGAATGAAGATTGCTAAAATTTGGTCAAAGATATTCATTTTTAATTTTTTTTTAGAATAGAAATCTCAGTACTTTATTAAGCCTAAAATGGCTTAGCAACAGAAATGCATCCTAAACAGTTCCTAGCGGCAAAACGTGCCTCATTAAAAACCGTTTATCCTAACATAAATTAATGCATTCCTTTATGTTAAGATTTCATTTTGGACCACTAGATTTCAATTTGTAGTTTTTATATTTGTCCACCACGTGGCGCCATTTTACCCATTCAAAACATGCAGCAAAGTTTCACACTTTTTACTGTTTTCTGCGAAAGAAGTATATTTCAGGCTGAAGTAGTTCTAAAAGACTGACGAGTTTAAAGTGGAAAAAAATATTAATATATATTATTTTTATAGCAGTTTTTAGGAAGGAGCCACGTTTTGTCTTAGGAACTATTCAGGACACATAACGGGAAGACCCTCCAAGGGTTAAAACTGTGGCCAGTAGCTTAGTCCGTAGGGTTCGAGTTTAGTATGGACCAAAGTATAGAAGGTGGACTGGTAGCTGGAGGGGTGCCATTTCACCTTCTGGGCACTGCTGACTGCTTTCAGAATGCTGCTCTGTGTCTCACTCCACCATCTCTCTCCAATTTGCATGTCTATGAGCCCTTAGTCCGTGGTTGTATTCCGGGTAAAAATGCATGTATACAATTTGAGTGAAATAAAAGAAAGAAATCAATAAAGTATTTATTCTATTCTTTAATTGTTCCACCCACACTCCATGTCTTTGCTCATTTGTGGCAGATGCAGGACTGCCAAGATGCGGAAGCCAGAACCACTACACTGAACATCACAGTTCTTCTGTAATCTGTGACGTGACCCACAGGTTGTATAAAACAATGTTTTATACTGTCTTGAGAAAAGCCTTTTTTTTGTGTGTACCAAATTAAGTAGTAACCATTGCTGGGTCACTGACCAAGCTGCCATTTGTGAATGAGAATATCAGTAGAGGTGGTGATGGAGAGGTGGAGGGAAGATTACAAGGATTTAGCCAGCTGTGAGTCTATAGAGGATCAATGCTGTTCCAGTCCTTCCCCAATGCCCATAGGGACAACCTGGTGTTGTCAGATTTAGATGTTTTACTGTGACCATTGCCACAGGCACCATAGTAAAAACAGATTTATGAAAAGCTAAGATTCCGTTCCTGAAGCTCATCAACAGAGCACATTTTTATCTACCTAAACTTCTGTTTACTCAAATGCCTGATCCCAGCACATTCATGGGCTTGAGATACAAAATCCTTATGTAGTCGTCCAGAAAGCACAACATATATTCAGAAGTTCTCCAGGGAAAATTTCCACCTGTCATGTTCTTGCTTGCCACACAGCCTTCCAAGAAACTTTTTAGTACCTAAAATAAAGGGAAATAGTAAATATAGAGACAAACCAATGGCAACAAGGAGTGCTGCTCTTATATATCAAAGAACAGCATTTTGTACGTTTCTAGACAGTGAAGGGCATTGACAAAACCTTCGACTGAACCGCTTCTCCCCTTTTTTTTTTTGTTGTTGTTGATAGCATTAATGTTTGAAGTTCTGCATTGCTCACTTTTCCTCAAACATGGATTTTGTTGCATCCAAGTAAAAACAGCAGCTTTCTCATAATATGACATATACAGTACATGCCACAAAACAATGTTTGTAATAGTTTTTAATATGATATAAAAATGAATAAATACATTAAACATGTTCATTGTGTGTAGATGGGCACAGTGGAATCAATATATAAGTGGATGTGGAATGTGGATATTTAAATGATTTTATCGGAGCATTATACTCATAATGTTAATGGATGTGTTGTGTGTAATGTGTTTATATGCACTGCACTTCACGATTCCATCATCAGTCTGTCATTGAGTGCAGTGATCTGCTCTACAGTTACTGAATGTATTAATGAAATGCATACCGTGAAATAAAGTGCTTTAAATAGACTTTTCTCATAACAAACATTTTGACCTGTCATAGATGACTGGTGAAACTAATACCATGCAACTGGCTCACCTAAATGTGATGTAGCTATTTTCCAATGCTTTGGAGTGAGCTTACTATGCCTCCGTGCTGAGTGTCTGTGTAAATAATTGTGACAGTACCTGAAACTCGGCCTCATTTTTGTCTCCTTTTTTTCTCCCACTCATGTTTTGCATGAGTCGCCTCTATTCTCCTTTAATATGTCCATCTTTGCCAAAGCAGGCATGTACACATCAAACGACCAACCAATCAGAACTGTAGTCTGTAGCACTGTGACATATACCCGCATTTATATGATCCGATTTAACGGAGAAGTATTAATCAGGCTTTAGTCAAGTTCTGTCTTCAGTGTTGGCAGAGTAACTTGGGCAGTAATCCTCCAGATATAACAACAAATCATTTTCGATGCACAAGACTAAATGTATCAGGTAAACTTTTTTTTTTTTTTAAGACAGCCTATAAAGTTATGACTATGTTATTGTTGATAGCTAAAGCTAGCAAAATTAGTAGTCTGTGATTGCCAATAATGACAGGATTGTCATGCCTCAACAAATCAACTTGTCAGTAGTGATGTTAAAGGAGCTGTGTGTGGGATTTAGTGCCATCTAGCGGTGTAGTTGTTGATTGTAACACACTTGTCGAAATTGTTACTACTATAAAGAAAATATAGTTGTACTGGAAGGGGTACTGCAGTGCACAAAAGTTATTTCCATGGTAACAAGTGGACATGAGTCGACTTAAGTGGACATGGACATCAGTGACCTACAACAGTGACCATTAATAGACACAATCTTCCACTGGAGGTAGGTCATTCATTGTTCATTTGGCAGCTTACAACATCAACAGCCTGCAAATGTTAGGCGTGCTGATTCCTTCCTTCTTATTATTTTTAGTTGCCATTTGTCCTTATTGTCCCGAACTGTCTAATCTGTGGACCTCCAGGTACTGTCGCCCCTACTGACTGTTCTGCACCCAGACACTGACAAGAGCACATTCATTCCACCCAGAAACAGTTTACAGATTCCCATCCCCAATAAACATTCGACCGCTGACCCATGATGCTGTTATGGGTCATGCTGCAGAGTAACTATCCCAATGGGACACAGTGACACGGGTAAGAGTGGGAGTGGGAGTCATTGTTTGGGTGTGTTTTCTTATTTATTTTTTAGGGCGAGTTATAGAAGCCAATTATCTGGTGTTCTGGTTCCCTCACAGATGATTAAAGACAAACAACTCCATCCAATTGTGTACTCTACAACATCCATAGCAAGAGGCATCAGAGAGGCTGGCTACTCCCATTTATCAGGCACAATGATAAGAAAGTGCAGTTGTTAGCAAGTGCTTCGAGGAGTGCATCACTAGGGGAATCGAACTATGAGACACCTGCACTTTAAATGGCCAGCAAGGCCACTGAACAGAGCATGGAAAAGGCATGGTCGGTGTTAGATATATGAGGTAAATTTGAATATGAGGCAAAAAGCTTCCCCAGTTAGCTTCAAGAAGCTCTCAGCTGTGAAACTCTGTAACTGTACCCGAGTTGTAACTTGTTTTAATGGGAGAGAGGAGACCGAAGTGCTGGCAGCCTGTCATAATATGAGAGGCGTATTATGGCAGGCTATTAGTGCATCACTCAAACATCCAGTCTCTGTCAATCAGTGTCATTTCCCTTATTAGTAAGTCACCAATTCATGGGCAATGTGAATTTTTCTGTAATATTTTAATCCCTGTATGCTACTTAATGAGAGGTTGAGGGAGTGTTGATGTTCTTTTTTATCTTTAAATGTGAGAGGATGAGAAGGAGGCAACACAAAGTGAGGGAAAGAAATAAACTTTGTGCCCTTTCAATAAAATTTGATTTTTAATGTTATGCAAAATAGATAATCATGGTTTAACTAACACAAAAGCTATTAACCACCAGTAGCAAGTGCTGTAGTATACTTATACTTATTTACATTGTTATTGGCAAAATGTAGCAGAATGGCTTCTGTTAGGGTTGGGTTGTTTAACCTGGAGGCTTAGCAATGCTTTAAACTGTCAAATAAGTGTAGTGGAATAGGAAGTGCATTGTTTCCCTCTGAGATATTATGTAAGTATAAAGCAACACAAATTGGTCAATATTAACTGCACATATTTTGATTCGTCATAAAAAGCATTAACAATGGCTGAATAGTTGAGTTAATGGCGTGTGCTGTTGGTTAATGGTGCAACTTTAATGTCAAAGAGGATGGGGTGGAAAGAAGAGAGCAAGTAACCCAAAATGTCACATTTGCTTGGTATATTTACACCAGACTGTTGAATAAAAAATACATTTAAAAAATTAAAAATGTCGTGAAGGAGGATGTATGTGAACAAAAGACTGGGTGATGAAAGACAGTAAAAAGACAGGAAAAAGAAAGCATTTGAAAAAAAAAAAGGAGAGGGCAGAACAAAGAGTTCCACTTGAATCTTAACTAGTTGTCATAGAAGCAGAAGTCAGGAAAATGAATTAAAGCCTGGGAGCCATGCCATGACATTAAAGACACAGATTAACAATGTGGCAATAAAAGGAAAGGGTACACAAATACTGTAACTTAAAAGTCTGTGCCAAGCAGCAGGTTCTGGCTTTCAACACAAGGGGAACTTTAGAAGGAGCCAACAATACTGCTTCATCTTTTATGTTAGGAAATTTACAACCACAATTCTTATTTCCTCTTACCATGGCCTATATTTTCTCAATACTTCCAAGTACTTCTGGTGTCAAGCTTGTGCTGAGTTCAAAGAAGCATTATTCTTGTAAAAGTATTCAAAATAGAGTTATCAGGTATTTGGTGGAGGTACTGTCGTGACTTTCCCATGGCTGCCGAATGACGGTACACTACTTAATGCCTATGCCTCTTCTTTTTAGCCTATTTTAACTCTATTATTCTTATTACTTTATTACTCTACTACTCAGCAACACATGCGCATGCGTGTGTGTGAGTGAACGCTGGCGCAATCTTGCTGCCGCTGCTCGCCACTGTTGCTCACAATGTTGACCAGCAGGACATACATCCTCCTGGTCTGTATCTGGACACTTCTGATGCCCGACCACCTGCCAGTGATGGGTTTACTACAGTACTCTGCCACTGACCTGCTCCGACTGCGCTGCCGCCAGCCTGGACCTGCACCGGAGGCTCTCCATCTCCATCCGGACATCGCCTTCCAGCCTCGCCGGAGATACATCCACCGAGGGTCCCGCCGGCATTTCCACCATAACAACTCAACAGCGATAAGATCCATCTGGTCCACCTCTTGTCACCATTCACGCTCCACCACCAGGTCTGTCAACCACAGTGTGTTAGCCCACCTAGCCCGGTCCGCTAACACCTCTACCTGCTCCGACAGCTCCGCACTCAACTTCGCTCTTCTCAACATCCGCTCACTAACTAACAAGGGACAACTCATCCTGGACATCATCACGGACAATAAACTGGACTTTCTCTGTTTAACCGAAACATGGCAACAGCCCAAGGACTTCACCCAGCTCAATAAATCCACTCCAGCTGGGTTTGTTTATATCTCACAACCTCGCGCCTCTGGCCGGGGGGGAGGTCTCGCGGTAATTCACCGCGGGACCTTCTCAGTCTCACCGGTGTCTGTACCTGCCTTCAGCTCATTTGAGTCCACTGTGTGCGGGCTGTCAGGACCTGTTCCAACCGTAATCGCCACTGTCTACCGTCCCCCCCAAACAGAACAGTGAATTTTTAAATAACTTTGCTGCCTTTCTCACTCATTTATCATCCCTCTCACCAAACATAATAATACTGGGTGATTTTAATATTCACGTGGACAATATCAATCTGCCTCTCACCAAAGACTTCACTTCCTGTTTAGAAAGTTTTGGCTGTCAGCAACACATCACCTTCCCCACACACTCCAAAGGACATATTCTGGATTTAATCTGCTGCTCTGGTGTCACTCCCTCTGATCTCACAGCCAATGAACTCCCCATAACTGACCACTTCCTCATTTCATTTACAGTGAAACTCACTCTCTCCATCTCCAAACAACCACGCCTCATCTCACTCCGGAATATCAAAAACATTAACCCTGCCACTCTCACCGCTTGCATCAACTCCTCCTGCCTCCCTGACATCCAAAATCTATCCACCCCTGATGATCTGGTTTCTCACTACAACACTGGACTTCTCAATATCCTTAATACCCTCGCCCCGTTAAAAAACAGAACTGTTTCTTTCACTGTCTCCGCCCCCTGGTTCACCCCTGCTCTCCGTCTCATGAAGGCAAAAGGTCGACAACTGGAACGCCTCCACAGGAAAACGGGTCTCACTATTCACAAGGAAATGTACAATAACCACAGGTCACTATACAAGGACTCCATCACCAGCACCAAAGCATACTACTACTCTGGAATAATCACCGCCAACCAAGGAAACTCCAAAACACTCTTCTCCCTCCTCAACAACATCACCCAACCCCAAGACTCTCTCCCCTCTCACTGCTACACAACCACCTTCTGCAACTCCATAATGTCATTTTTCACTGAAAAGATCAAAAATATCCACCAGCAGCTTGGATTAATCCCTCACCTCAACATCTCAACTGACTGGCACCCACCCACACACCCATTCCCCACCTTTCATCTCCCCTCCCTCTCTGAGATCGCAGAACTCATCAAGCAATCCAAACCATCCACCTGCCAACTGGACCCCCTCCCCACACAACTTGTAAAAGCCTGCTCCCCCTCCCTGGCCCCCCTCATCTCTGCCATCATTCACTCATCTCTCACCACTGGAACTGTTCCAACATCCCTCAAAACAGCTACCATTACCCCAATTCTAAAAAAAACCTGGTGTCGACCCCTCCGATTTCAACAACTTCCGCACCATATCTAATCTACCTCATCTACCTTCATTTCAAAAATCCTTGAAAAAACAGTCGCCACCCAACTCCATTTACACCTATCCCGCAATAACCTGTATGAACAGTTCCAGTCTGGTTTCCGCCCACTCCACAGCACAGAAACTGCACTTCTCAAAATCACCAATGACCTTCTCATGGCAGCTGATTCTGGACTCCTCACCATCCTCATCCTCCTCGACCTGTCAGCAGCTTTTGATACCATCTGTCACACCACCCTCCTCCACCGACTATCCACCATCGGCATCACCCACACCACTCTTACCTGGTTCACATCATATCTCTCTGGCCGCACTCAATTCATTCAAATTAAGTCCCTCAAATCTACCCCCTCCCCTGTTACCTCTGGTGTGCCCAAGGGCTCTGTCCTGGGACCTCTACTTTTCATCATTTACCTCCTTCCCATTGGCAATATTTTCAGCAAATATAACATCTATTTCCATTGTTATGCCGATGACACCCAGCTCTATCTCACCACCAAATCCTCCTCCTCTCTCCCACCCACCTCCCTTACTGACTGCATCACCGAAATAAAAACTGGTTCACCCAAAACTTCCTGAAACTAAACAGCAATAAAACCGAGGTTCTCCTCATTGGTACCAAATCCACCATATCCAAAACTGACAGCTTATCATTCACAATTGACAACTCCACTGTTTCACCCTCCCCCCAAGTTAAGAGCCTGGGTGTCATCCTGGACAGCACACTATCTTTCCAATCACACATCAATAACATTACCAGGACTGCATACTTCCATCTACGAAACATTAATAGACTCCGCCCCTCACTCACCCCCCACACTGCAGCCATCCTTGTTCACAGTCTCGTCACTTCCCGCCTAGATTACTGTAACTCTCTCCTCTTCGGGCCTCCCTCAAAAAACCCTCCATAAACTTCAACTGGTCCAGAATTCAGCTGCCCGCATCATAACCCGGACCCCCTCCATCCGCCACATCACTCCTGTCCTCCAACAGCTCCACTGGCTCCCGGTTCAGTTGCGCATACAATTCAAAGTACTACTACTTACATTTAAGGCCATCCACAACCTCGCCCCTCCGTATCTGTCAGATCTCATTCACATTCAAACACCCTCCCGTGCCCTCAGATCCTCTTCATCCATACACCTGTCTGTTCCCTCCGCCCGCCTCACCACCATGGGGAGCAGAGCATTCAGCCGCTCTGCTGCCCGACTCTGGAACTCATTACCACCCACACTCAGAAACACGGACTCTTTCACCCTCTTCAAATCCCAACTTAAAACATACCTGTTCACAACCGCCTATCCACCATGACATCATCTCTCCATGCACATTTTCTCCTTTCTTGTTTTCATTGATTTTGATTTTATTGATGTTGTTTTTATGTGTTTTAAATGTTTTATGCTGTTTTTGAATGTGATGTGTACGGTGACCTTCAGCAGGCGCACAGATAGGTTTGAGAAACTGGGGGGGGACGAAGCTGTCCCCCCCCGGGACGGAGATTTTGTCGTGCGCCCCTGGATGGAAATGGCGTCCCGGGCGGCTGCCCTGTCCGCCCGTACCTAAAACCGCTACTGGCACACACCTCAGTAAACCAAATATTATGTTAATTCATATTTTGGTTTCCTCGTGATGCTTGAATTAGAAGATTTGAAGAAGACAAAGTTTAAAAAAACAAACAAAAAAACCCCAAAAACGTTAAGCTACATAAAAGTGGGTGGGACGGATCTACGGTCATTCAAAAGTGGGTGTGTAATGACACACCTGACACACCCACTAATTGCGCCCCTGACCTTGAGTGTCAGAAAGGCGCCTTTTAAGGAACCAACTTCCGTCATTGTCTTCCATCACTTACTTTACCACATTGTTTCATTACCAAGAGAGAGATGGCCAAAGGCCATCTTACAAACCCTATATCTCAGAAAGAGAAAGGTATGAAGTTACGCAGAACCCCACACTACCCCCCCAAGGGGATTGTAAATGCCATAGAATGTTTATTCTTCATACAGAGAGAGAGAGAGAGATCATAAATACTATAGAAGGCTTATAAGCAAATACACTACAGTACACAAGCTGTTTCAGGCCATTACTGGTGACATGGTATGTGAGCCCTGTGAACTGAGCTGTTTTACATTGATGAGATGCATGAAAGCATGCTTGTATAAGGAGTATGTTCTTTTAGGAATAAAGAGAATATAGCTTTAAGTTATTTCACATCACATCCCTTTTCTCAATATACAGCAGCCTGGTGTCTTGAAGAGATTTTTCAGGAGAGAAATTGTTATGTTGTGGGATGGACCTGAGAAACTGAGATCGTGTAGGTGAATTGGGTCTTGTACTTTGACTGTTCTTGTTTGATTAGTTCATTGTCTGCACACATTAGAATAATAGTTGCAAGATACTGAAAGGGTTTTTTTTTGTGGGAAGTGCTGCAGTATGAGCAAAATATAGAGCATAATACTGGAGGCGTAATATGGCAGGCTGTTGGTACATCATTCAAACAGCCAGTGTCAATCAGTGTCATCTCCCTTTTTAGCAAGTCATCATTTCATGAAGGCATTGGCATGTTTCTGTAACATTTTAGGCACTGAATGCTATATTGTGTTCTTTTGTTAGCATTAACTTAATTGGAAGCTTGGCAATATTCTTTAATTTTTGAATGTGAGAGAATGAGGCAACCCAAAACAAAGGCAAAGGGATAAACTTTGCTGAGTCAGATCATCAAGTGGCACAGAATATTCCATGGATATATTAATTACAGTTGCAGATATTCATTCATAGTTGGTGCAAAGTAATGTATTCAACAGTCAGCATAAGGTAAGTTAGCAAATTGTCCTCCTGGAGCTACCACCTTATCACGGTGGAGGGGTTTGCGTGTTCCAATGATCCCAGGAGCTATGTTGTCGGGGGCTTCATGCCTCTGGTAGGGTCACCCAAGGCAATCAGGTCCTAGGTGAGGGACCCCAGCTCAAACCCTCTGATGAAATGTATATACAAGAGCCAAGTTTCCCTTGCCCGGACATGGGTCACTGGCCCCCCACCTACCCTCCTGGAGCCAGCCAGGCCTGGGGGTGGGGCTCGTTAGGGGCCCGGCCGGGCTCACCTCGACGCACAGCGTGGGCTGTTTCCTTGAGACAGGTTGGACGCTCTACCACTCTGGAGTTTCCCCCGGTGAGAGGCACAGAGCAGGGGTGGGAATGCTTGTTTCCCCCCGGCTCGGCACCCGTACGTTGGGGTTCACCCCGGTGGACGAGAGGGTAGCCTCCCTTTGCATTCATGTAGGGTCCTGACTGTCGTCTGTGCCTATGCACCGAATGGCAGTTCAGAGTACCCACCCTTTTTGGAGTCTTTGGAGGGGGTGCTGGAGAGCGCTCCCTCTGGGGACTCCCTTGTCCTCCTGGGGGATTTTAATGCTCACGCGGGCAGCAACACTGAGACCTGGAGGGGCGTGATTGGGATGAACAACCCCCCTGATCTGAACCCGAGCGGTGTTCTGTTATTCGACTTCTGTGTTCGTCATGGATTATCCATAACGAACGCCATTTTCAAGCATAAGGGTGTCCATATGTGCACTTGGCACTAGGTGCCCTTGGCCGCAGTTCGATGATCGACTTTGTGGTCGTTTCGTCGAACCTGCGGCCACATGTTTTGGACACTCGGGTGAAGGGAACGTCTGGCTGAATCTCCTGTCAGAAAGAACCTTTTTGGCATGTGGACGCAGCTGACGGGTATCGACATGCTAAGCAGAGTGCGGCCTTGGCGGATGCGGAGGCAAAAACCCGGGTGTGGGAGGAGTTCAGTGAGGCCATGGAGAACGACTTTCGAATGGCTTCTGGACCACCATCCGGCGGCTCAGGTGGGGGAAGCAGTGCACTGTCAACACTGTGTTCAGTGGGGACGGGGTGCTGCTGACCTTGACTGGGGACGTCTTGGGTCGGTGGGGGGAATACTTCGAAGACCTCCTCAATCCCACCAGCATGTCTTCCTTTGAGGAGGCAGAGTCTGGGGACCCCGAGGCGGTCTCGACCATCTCTGGGGCTGAGGTCGCTAAGGTAGTCAAAAAGCTCCTCGGTGACAAGGCCCTGGAGGTTGATGAGGTCAGCCCGGAGTTCCTCAAGGCTCTGGATGTTGTGGGGCTGTCTTGGTTGACACGTCTCTGCAACATCGCATGGACATCAGGGGCAGTGCCCCTGGACTGGCAGACCAGGGTGGTGGTTTCCCTCTTCAAAAAGGGGGGACCGGAGGGTGTGCTCCAACTATAGGGGGATCACACTTCTCAGCCTCCCTGGGGAGCCTCCTTTTCGGGGGTCCTGGAGAGGAGGGTCCGCAAGATTGTCGAACCTCGGATCCAGATGCCGGCAGTAAGTCGGACCTGTTTCCAGTGGGAGTTGGACTCCGCCAGGGCTGCCCTTTGTCACCAGTTCTGTTCATAACCTTTATGGACAGAATTTCTAGGCGCAGCCAGGGTGTTGAGGGGCTGCGGTTTGGTGGCCTCAGGATAGGGCCGCTGCTTTTTGCGGATGATCTAGTCCTGTTGGCTTCATCGGAGAGTGACCTTCAGCTCTCTCTGGAGGGGTTTGCAGCCGAGTGTGAAGCGGCTGGGATGAGAATCAGCACCTCCTAATCCGAGGTCAAGGTTCTCAGTCAGAAAAGGGTGGAGTGCAGCCTCCGGGTCGGAGATGAGATCCTGCCTCAAGTGGGGGAGTTCAAGTATCTTGGGGTCTTGTTCACGAGTGAGGGAAGGATGGAACCGGAGATCGACCGGCGGCTCAGTGTGGCTTCTGCAGTAATGCAGACTCTCTACCAGTTTGTCGTGGTGAAAAAGGAGTTACGCCAAAAAGCGAAGCTCTCGATTTACTAGTCGATCTACGTTCCTACCCTCATCTATGGTCACGAGCTTTGGGTAGTGAATGAGATCGTGAATACAAGTGGCCGAAACGAGATTTCTTCACAGGGTGGCTGGGCTCTCCCTTAGAGATAGGGTGAGAAGCTCGGCCATCAGGAGCTCAGAGAAGAACCGCTGCTCCTTCGTATCGAGAGGAACCAGTTCCCTGGTGAGACGCCCCTCCGTGAGGCGGCCCCGAGGAAGACCCAGGACACGCTGGAGGGACTATGTCTCTCGATTGGCCTGGGAACGCCATGGGGTCCCCCTTGGGGTCCCCCTGGGAGAGCTGGACGAAGTGGCAAGGGAGCAGGAATTCTGGGCCTCCCTGATGAAACTGCTGCCCCCGCAACCCGACTCAAACAGATAAGCGGGAGAGGATGAGAGGCCTTGGCCTGCACAGCACACACTTCCTCCTGCCCCACAACTTTCCCTAGGTAGACGATAGTAGCCTTGGCGAACTCACACTTTGCTAGGTTTACTGTCAACCGGGCATCACTCAACCGAACAAACAAACTGTCAATACGGGCTAGATGTTCCTCCCCCTACTTGTCACTATAAATGACGACGTCATCTAAATAAACAGTACATCCCTCCAACACCACCATGTTCATTAACCGCTGAAAAGTTGCCGGTGCATTCCTCAACCCGAAACATGATCACCGTATAAGCAAATAACCCGGAAGGTGTAATAAATGCAGAGATCTCCTTCGCTCTGTCCGTCAGCGGAATCTTCCAGTAGTACTTAAGGAGGTCGAATTTACTGACAAACCGAGTTGCACCTACAGATGTAGCAACTCAAAAGTTCCTGTGTTTCCGTGACGGGTCCTTCACAGGTCTGTGACGGTAATGTAATCCCTCGCGATGACGTAGTCAGTGAGGACAAGGCTGGAAATGCCCGTAAGCAGTCTGTGTGAAAACCAGCTACAATGCCTCATTTGTCCACGGGGAGGAGCAGTGATGTTCCGCTCTCACCGTAGACTGTATAAAAGACACATCTGAACAGATATGCTGGGGCGATCGAGTGAGTGAGCCGATCAGCTGAGACAGAGCACAATCATGGATGTGGCTAGTGGTGCAAAGGATCATCATGATCCGTTCATATCGCCCCCACAGCACCAAGTGTTCTGCGGATCGGTTGATGGAAAAAAAAAAAGTTGTGATAAGATAACACTGAGGCAGCGCTGCAGCTGCTCGCATCTGCAACTCACAGAACACACAACAACAACATGCCAACATAAACTCTGCTCGTAACGTCTGTTTTTTAAGTATATTTTTCTGGGCCTTTTATGAATATGAAAGCTGAAGAGAGACAGGAAGGAGGGGGCAGAGAGACGGGAAATGACACGGAGTAAAGGTGTCGTCCGATGCGGGATTCAAACCGGGGCTGGCTGCAGCAAGGACTCTAGCCTCTACACATGGGGCGCCTGCACAATCCACTATGCTACTGACCACCCCCTAACTGTTTTTCAAGAGTTATATCTGTTTGATGCTTTCTGAAGCCTGTAGTATGAAACACATTTGATTTCTGAGTATTACCCTGAACACCATAGTGGCCATATTGATAGTACAGTATACTGTACAGTATGATGGATACTGATGTCCAGCTGTGCCTTTCACTACATGCGAATTAGGAGCGAGCGAGAGAGAGAGAGTGTGCGCGAGAGAAGAGCTTCAGTAATTATATAAGGACAGAATAGCCTAGATATTGTTGATTTGGTACCATAGGCTAAATGGCGTAAAGCGTAAATGGAAAGAATTATGTTAGTATGTTTGGTTTTAATAGTTTGAAAGTTTGCAGTATAAGCTTACGAAACCATCAAACATATGTTTAGACATTCCATTAAAGACTTTATTTGCAAGGAGGCTAAGTCAGGCACAAAACAGGAGCTCGTCGAGGCCATACAGACGTTTTGGCAAATGAGAGTCACCGTGGACTTTGGCAACAGACTTATCTCTGGACTTTCAAAAGTTGTGCGGCGTATTATTAATAATGAAGGGGGGCATAGTGGAAAATAAACAGTGGTGTCCATGTAGAATAAAAACATAACATATATAATGCAAACTTTATTAAGACCAAACATACTTGACTTATTTCATACTTGATTCACCCGTAATTATTTCCATTTACGCTTTACACCATTTAGCCTATGGAATGGACAAAAATGAGTCATTCATGTTCATGAGGACACTCAAATCAAAGGGCTACTGTATAGTATACAGTAGTCAAACCAGCTGCATTTTCCGCTCTGTGATTTGTGATACTGGGAGACGAAAAAGCCCATCAAGTGCAAACAAAAGGTTGAGCAATGAAAATGCTAATGAGGGGTTTGTATGGTTTACCTGTCCTAAAGCGTGCACTACAGTAAATACCTGCAAAACAAAGGGCTTCCAAAACGCTCGTCTCTGCAGCTCTATGGCGCGCCCAACAACAACAAGCCCTCCCCTCCAAATAAACTGTTAATTAAAAAAAAAAACCTTGCTTGTATCAGCAGGTCTGACACACAGGCCTAGCAGCCCTGTGACATCTGATAATTTCGATTCATGAACACGCTCAAATCATAAGGCTAGTGTATAGTATGCAGTAGTCAAACCAGCTGCATTTCCGCTCTGTGATCTTTGACACCGGGAGACCAAAAAGCCCATCAAGTGCAAACAAAAGGTTGAGAATAAGAATGCTAATGCAGTGTGTAAGCTACGTCCGTCATCTCCAGGTACGTAGAACAACTGTAAAAAAGTTCTGTGAGAGAAGCGCCATCTCCTGGTCATACCATGTAATTACATATATGGGTGGAGTTACAGTAAAAATACACACGCCCAGGAGAAGGAGGGGGTCACTCCGGCCTCTTGTCAGCTTTTTCCACAAGCAAACACGGTGATGCCCAAGTGGAGAAAGAAGGATTGGCAATCCCATTTTCAAGCATGTATTTAATCTCTGCATCAATCACTCTGCGCTTTTCTTCTGACACTCTATAGAAACGCTTGCAAATTGCCTTCGCGGTACCCATATCTATATATCACATTGGACCAAATGAGTTTGATTCGGTGTATCTCCAAACAACCAGGAAAACGTTGGAACAACGCAGACAATTGCGCACTCTGTGCCTCGGTTTAAATGTGCCATCAACGACGGTCGTCAGATGCCATGACCCCATCGTCCTCCCACGCTAAGAACGAACTCCCCGCTGCTGCTACACAGCTGACACCAACTTAGACTAACGATAACAATTCGGCTTTAGCAGATTAATGTGGCAGAGTTTTGTCGCTTTCCTGCGGTTCGGGGTCAACAGAATATAATTTTGATTGGTTTCCTGACGCAACACAGTATAAGGACCACAAAACCTAGCCTGGAACGGCAAATGAATCAAAGGCAGCAATGCCAAAACTTGGTCACCAGGACTAAAGACGCCGTTCTGCTTTCCGGTCATACAACCGTTTCATCTTTGCCTGAGGCGCTGACAACTTACCCTTGGCCATCTCCCCCGCTGAATACAAACGGTGTCTGAAACCATTTACATAATCATTTATGTTCGATGGAGGTTCTGACAACGGTGCAATGGCATCATGCAACACTGCAAGTGGTCCACGCACTGAATGACCGAACACCAATTTATTAGGGCTAAACCCTGTGCTATCCTGCACCACTCTCCTGGCAGCTAGCTGAAGCCACGGCAGCCCTCCCAGTCCTGATCTAACTCGACACAGTAACTATGCAATAATGATTTTAGTGTTTGGTGGAACCTCTCCAGCGCACCCTGGCTCTGTGGATGGTAGGCAGAAGACATGTTATGTTGTGACCTTTAATTGTTTCAACACTTTTGAAAATAGATGAGATGAGAATTTTGACCCCTGATCGCTCTGAATGACTTTTGTTATGACAAAGATGGAAACAAATTGCAAAAGTGCCTTTGCAACTGACCTTGTGTGATGGAACGCAGAGGATACGCAGTTGATAATGTGTGCTTTGACACATCACTGTAAACAAGTAGTTGCTACAGATTTGGAATAAGGTAACGGACCGACACAATCAATCACTAGATCTTCAAATGGCTGCGCAATCGCTGGGATGGGATAAAGCGACGCTGGACTTGGTTCACCTGATTGGGTTTCCCCGTAATCTGACAAGTGGGACACGATTTAACAAAGTGAGACACATCTTTCTTCAAACAAGGCCAAAAATACTATCGCAAGATATAGTTATGTCTTACAAAACCAAGGTGTCACAACTGGTCACGTGACGTCCTAAGAACCTCATTGCGAATTTTTTCAGGAACCACAACCTGAAACACTGGCTTCCCAACAAAGCCTACACCATGTGGCAACCACTTCCTCACCAGGAGACCTTCCTGCAGCAGATAACCACCCGCAGCGCTCCTCTACCTCTTCTCCTTCTCAGGCTCCTCCTTTGAATGACTCATAGGCTGTGTCACAGCACAGGCTGTAAACACATCAGGGAAGCTCTGAGCATTCTCATCCAGGTTACAGGTTACAATAGGTGATAGGATGACATCCACGCCTGTGATTGGCAGCTCAGGACGGACCCCCATGGTAACCTCTCCCTGCACCAAACCACAGTCAAGGCAGAGAGAATGGAGTGGAACAGGCTCAACCTTTAATGACATACCCC
>CM014084.1:0-13664 GCA_004119915.2 Collichthys lucidus
ACGCACACAGTAACGTCAAGAACACGTCAAGAACACGCACACAGTAACGTCAAGAACACGCGCACAGTAACGTCAAGAACACGTCAAGAACACGTGCACAGTAACGTCAGGAACACGCACACAGTAACGTCAAGAACATGTCAAGAACACGTCAAGAACACGCGCACAGTAACGTCAAGAACACGCGCACAGTAACGTCAAGAACACGTCAAGAACACGCGCACAATAGTGTCAAGAACACGCGCACAGTAACGTCAAGAACATGTCAAGAACACGTCAAGAACACGCGCACAGTAACGTCAAGAACACGCGCACAGTAACGTCAAGAACACGAGCACAGTAACGTCAAGAACACGAGCACAGTAACGTCAAGAACACGCGCACAGTAACGTCAAGAACACGAGCACAGTAACGTCAGGAACACGAGCACAGTAACGTCAGGAACACGCGCACAGTAACGTCAAGAACACGCGCACAGTAACGTCAAGAACACGCGCACAGTAACGTCAAGAACACGAGCACAGTAACGTCAAGAACACGCGCACAGTAACGCCAAGAACACGCGCACAGTAACGTCAAGAACACGAGCACAGTAACGTCAGGAACACGCGCACAGTAACGTCAAGAACACGCGCACAGTAACGTCAAGAACACGCGCACAGTAACGTAAAGAACACGCGCACAGTAACGTAAAGAACACGCGCACAGTAACGTAAAGAACACGCGCACAGTAACGTAAAGAACACGCGCACAGTAACGTAAAGAACACGCGCACAGTAACGTAAAGAACACGCGCACAGTAACGTAAAGAACACGCGCACAGTAACGTCAAGAACACGAGCACAGTAACGTCAGGAACACGCGCACAGTAACGTCAGGAACACGCGCACAGTAACGTCAAGAACACGCGCACAGTAACGTCAGGAACATGTCAAGAACACGAGCACAGTAACGTCAGGAACACGCGCACAGTAACGTCAAGAACACGCGCACAGTAACGTCAAGAACACGCGCACAGTAACGTCAACATGTCAAGAACACGAGCACAGTAACGTCAAGAACACGCGACAGTAACGTCAAGAACACGCGCACAGTAACGTCAGGAACACGCGCACAGTAACGTCAGGAACACGCGCACAGTAACGTCAGGAACACGCGCACAGTAACGTCAAGAACACGCGCACAGTAACGTCAAGAACACGAGCACAGTAACGTCAAGAACACGCGCACAGTAACGTCAGGAACAGGAGCACAGTAACGTCAAGAACATGTCAAGAACACGTGCACAGTAACGTCAAGAACACGCGCACAGTAACGTCAAGAACACGCGCACAGTAACGTCAAGAACACGAGCACAGTAACGTCAAGAACACGAGCACAGTAACGTCAAGAACATGTCAGGAACACGCGCACAGTAACGTCAAGAACACGTGCACAGTAACGTCAAGAACACGCGCACAGTAACGTCAAGAACACGCGCACAGTAACGTCAAGAACACGCGCACAGTAACGTCAGGAACACGCGCACAGTAACGTCAGGAACACGCGCACAGTAACGTCAGGAACACGCGCACAGTAACGTCAGGAACACGCGCACAGTAACGTCAGGAACACGCGCACAGTAACGTCAGGAACACGCGCACAGTAACGTCAGGAACACGCGCACAGTAACGTCAGGAACACGCACACAGTAACGTCAAGAACACGCACACAGTAACGTCAAGAACACGCACACAGTAACGTCAAGAACACGCACACAGTAACGTCAGGAACACGCGCACAGTAACGTCAGGAACACGCGCACAGTAACGTCAAGAACACGCGCACAGTAACGTCAAGGACACGCGCACAGTAACGTCAGGAACACGCGCACAGTAACGTCAGGAACACGCGCACAGTAACGTCAAGAACACGCACACAGTAACGTCAGGAACACGCGCACAGTAACGTCAGGAACACGCGCACAGTAATGTCAAGAACACGCACACAGTAACGTCAAGAACACGCACACAGTAACATCAGGAACAAGTACCTGAGGACGTCGACAGGTTTTTTCCCGCTCTGCTCGTCCTCACACAGACTCAGGATGAATCCTCTGAACAGAGGAGCGATGGCACTCGACTTCTCCTGTCAGACAACACGAAGTAGGTGAGTAATCAGATTACTGAAAGATCCTCCACAGACCCAGACCACCTGGAGAACCCATTGGACTTACCTGGGCCATGAGGAACTTGCAGGAGTGGTAGAAGACCTTGGCATTGTTGGTACACTCGGCCAGAGCGTGCAGCCACATGCTAACTGCCCGATCACCGTCTCCTCTCCTGATGTGGAGGTCGGCCAGAGCATCCCTCAGAACGCACGAGTCCGGACAGAACTCCAGCAGAGACTCGCAGAGACGGACACCCTCATCGAACCTGCAGGACCAGAACAATAGTCAGAACCTGGTAAGCTGGACAGAACCTCCTGTGGGCGGCACACCAGGCTCACCTGTCCAACAGTTTGTTGAGGAGGATGAGGTTTGTGTGAAGAGGCAGGCAGGCCAGCGTCCTCTCAGTCTGAGACACCGACTCATTACTGCACTGAAGGATGGCGTCTGAGAAGGGACAAACAGAATAAGTTCAACAAAAAGAACCAGAACCGCACATGATCAGACGTGTCGAGGTTCTGTACCTTGGAAGAGAGCGATGAGGATGTCGGGCGGTGTGCTGATGTCCTGTGCCGTCCTCCAGGGCAGGAAGGACTCTCTGCTGACCAGTCTGGACGGACCGGACTCGGCCGGGTCGTACAGGTTGGAGGGCAGCCGGTCGAACTCTGTCAAGTGGATGTAAGAGAGCCAGAGCAGGGCCCGGTCTCTGGAGGTCAGGTGGTCTGCGATGCTCCTGTCGTTGGCGGATTTCAAGGCATTCTGGACACATCAGGTGATCAAATTATCAAGTGATCAGAAGACGGTCACGACTGCCCGCAAGTCCACACCAACAAACTACATCACATTGACTACAAGTCATTAAATTAAGCTTTGAACAAGTGCAAGGCGGTACCCATGAATCTCATCAAGGACCACTAAAAACTAAACCACCTCAAAAACACCCTAGAAGAACTCTAGAACCTTCTCATTGATTACTGGAACCTCCTAAAGGATCTCTAGAACATCATCATGACTTCTAAAACCTCATAAATAACGCTGGACACCTAAATTTCCTGCACGGCTATCAAACCCATGGAGTACCCATATCATCAGGAACCACTAAAACCGACTAAGCTACCTCCAGAACATCCTAAAGAACCTTCAGAGCCTGCTCATATACAAACCTGTAGAAAAGCCAGAGCACTCTCCATCCTACCAGAGAACAGGTTCAGGTGGACCCTGTAGAGCAGAACCTCCATCAGCTGGAAGGACAGTTTGTCTGAGACTCCAGGAGACGCCTCAGTGACAAGGAACTGCAGAACCCGATCACAAACGTAGTCCTTCCCCTCAAACGACACCTCCAGGTTCAGATACTGCACAGGTGACAGGTAAGCGGTGAAACAGACAGGTGATGAGAGAGGCAGCGATGAAGCCGTATCACAGCCAAACTTGTGAACCTTCCACTCAAAGATCCAGAGGAATCTAAAGACTTACGTTCCACACAGTGGTAGTCTGGTGCGTGTTCCACAGCCATCTCACACATCTCCTGGACCTCCTCGCGGCTGCCTCGCCTGGAAAACAAGGCCAGGTAGTGGCTCCATACCTCCGGGTTGTCACAGTTGGTCTCCAGAGCACGAGACAATGTGTTTAGGGCAGCTTCCAAACACTCAGCTGCAGACCTGCAGACACACATCAGATCCTGGTCTAACACAGGAAGTCACATGAGGTCTAAGGAGGAGCAGATGAAGTCAACCTACGTCTCATTCTGATTCAGGTACTTGAAGGCAAGTTTGATCCAAAGCTGGGTGTCTTGTGGGCTCTCCAAGACACTGGACTCCAGGTTTGATATGTCGTCTGTCTCGCTGACAAAGTAGCGTTTGTCGTCTGAAGTGACGCAGACATCCAGAGCGGACAGGCTGATCCTGGAGCAGACATCTGCAGACAGACAGGCGAGCTGATCATTAACAGGACTGACTGCAGGTCAGAGATGAAGGTGCAGGTCTGCAGCTGTCCTTGAACTCACCGTGTCTCCCTGCTGGCGCGTTTCCAGCTGCAGCCTCATCCTCAACGTCGTCCTCTGGAGTCCAGCTACTCTGTGCTGACGGCTTCGGTCTCCACCTCCTTGTGTCTTTACAGGTGGTGAAGGGAGGGACTGAGGAGGAACCGAGAGTTCATGGGTCTGGAAACACCTTGATGATGATGATGACGAGAAGAGAGAGGAAGGTTCACTCACCGTGCCGCTTGCTTTCGTTCACCTTGCTGACGAGGAGGACAGCCTTCTGGTCGACACCCATCCGGTCTTTGTTGGTTCCAAAGAGCTTTTTCATGTACTTCTCTACGAACCACAAACAAGGATCAGACCTGATCCAACTCTGTAAAGAAGAACGCTTCATGTTCTGCGGCTCACCTGTGGCAGCACCAACGTCCTCGTCCGAGCTGCTCTCACAACAGCCAATCAGAGGCAGGCTGTACGACAGGATGTCCTGGAACAGCTTGTTCCCACTCAAAGTGCAGTTCCTCATGTGCTGCCTGCAGGAACATGAAGAACACGTTAAACCACAAAATCGCCAGAACATGTTAAACCATAAACATGTTCTCCGCTCGTTCACCATCTGCAGTCGTCGTCATTGCAGGTTCCCGTGAGGTCGAAGCGACAGAAGCACTTTGACGGCTCGATGGTGTTGCTGTATGTCACAGAGCTCAGCGATAACTTCTCCTTGGTCCGGTAATACGGACTGAACCTGAGAGAACAAACACGTGGATGAGGACCAGGACCCTGAACCTGGACTCTGTGGATCAGGTCTGAAGTGACCTGGGAAGCCAGCTACATGGTGTGTTGATGGGGATTGTACCTGTACGACCTGAAGACCAGCAGAGGGCTATGATATGACCCAAAAGGAACCGGTTTCAGCTCTGAGCTCCCAGATTGGCTTGTGGTTGTGTCCACCTCGACTGAAACCAGCTGCAGTGACAGAAAGAAACACATTGAGTGACTCGATCACTGCAGATGTCCTGAGGTGACAGGTGGTTGTTTTGCAGCTCACCTTTGCAGCTGGAGGATCATCTAGATCCTGGCCCACTCGGTGTAGCTCCCTGAGCAACACCTCTCCCAGCCCGGCCTGCTGCTGGTATCTCAGCTTCAGAGTGTCTACATCCAGACCTGCAAACATCTCTGCAGGTGGCTTGGAGCTGGTGGAGGTCTTGGCAGGTTTGGCGGTGCTGTTGTCTTTGGTCGGAGTGGAGCTCGGCTGCTCCAAGTTGGGTTTGGTGAAGGAGCAGCTGGACTGACGGCGGCCCCCTTTAGTGGCAGCACTGGGCACAGGTTCTGATTCATAATCGTCGGCCTCTGGCAGATCTCCACTGTCCAGGGTGAGTTTGTCCTGTGTGAGGTCGTGCAGGGAGGGCTGGGGCAGGGGGAAGGAAGTAGTGGGAGGTGGGAGCTGGCTCTGAGGGTCCAGAGGGGCGGAGGCTCGAACCGGCAGCTCAGGGGGCGGGTCTGATGGGACTCCTTTGTTCCGTAAAGCCTGAGCCTCCTTCAGCTTCTGGATCTTCATGGCGTACTCAGACTCCAGCTGCTGCAGCCGCTGCTTCTGTGCGATGAGTTCGGAAAAGTGACGGTCCGATCCACGAGGAGGTCCGTCCACCCGCTGCACCTTACTAGGCTGAGAGGAGGTCAAAGAGGGGATCAGTCAGTAAATTATTTCAAGGGCCTGAGATACCCTGAGTCCACAAAGACCTGCAGGGGAACACAAACTCACCAGAATCTGGGTGGAGTCTGTTCGGCGTTTAGGTGCTCTACCGGCCGTAAGCTGAGCCTGAGTCAGCTCCTGCTCCAACCGGGCGGCCACGCTCTTCTTTATGGACACTCGATGTTCAACCCGATGCACCTGCAGAAGACCAGGTCAGATTTAAACAGGGTCAGGTTTCAGTGACTGGTTTAGGAAGGGTTAGGGAGTCTTTATTGGTCCTCCCACCTGCTCCTGCAGCTTCTTGAGCAGCGTCTTGTTGGCGCCGACGATCTTCTCAGACGCCTGCAGCTGCTCCCTCAGTTTGGCTACCTTCCCCTCGGCAGCCTTCAGGGACTCCCTCTTCTTCAGCTCCTGCTGCAGCAGGTGTCTGAGGACGGCCTCGTCCCTCTGCAGCAGCTCCCTGCGACACAAAGACACAACGAGCAGTCAGGCACCGAGCACAGACCTTAA
The DNA here is from genome assembly GCA_004119915.2 of Collichthys lucidus. Classification (NCBI taxonomy): domain Eukaryota; kingdom Metazoa; phylum Chordata; class Actinopteri; family Sciaenidae; genus Collichthys; species Collichthys lucidus. Next base: position 6,325 of record CM014084.1, read on the forward strand.
ACAACAGCTCCATGGAGACACAAGGGTTTGTTCAGTCTTGCCTGTGTTTGTTCAGTCTCTGCTCTGCTTCGGTCAGTTTCAGCTCTGCAGCAGACTTTGCGGTTGAGTCCGTCAGGGGATCGTGGACTGCAGGTGCGGAGGAGCTCCAGGTGGTCACTCCGTGATCCTTTATCATCTTCTGTTTCTCCCTGCTGTGACAAGACGACACACATGTCATTTTGAGTTCCTGCCGGTTGTATGATGAGCTCCTGACAGGTGACTTCACTTACCTGGCGATTTCCTCTTTGAGCAGACGGTACTCTGCCTTTTTGGCTTCGGGTAAAGCCTCTGGAGTTCTGACCGGGTTGTTCTCCTTCTCAGATCCAGACACTGCTTTCGGCTTCGCTGCCTGGATGAGATGAACACAAACCACACATGAACACGTCATCATTAAGTGAACACATGACGTCATCACATGATTCCAGACAGCAGTGTTCTCCTGGATCACTGATCCTCAGAGTGAACCGGACCCACCTCCACAGTCCTCCGGGCCTCCTTGATCATGAACTCCAGTCCTCCAAACGCTGCCTGTGTGGAGCTGCAGGTGTCCATGTCGGAGTCACTGTCATCTGAGTCATTCAGAGAAACTACCACAGACTTGTGTCGGGGCAGCTGGAGGGAAACAACACAGCTGACACTCATCATCATCATCATCATCATGTTACTCTCTGCTGTGTACGGTTCTTACCACCAATGGCGCTCTGGGACCGTGGTGTCCTCTGGTGAACTTGTTGGTTCTAGTCTGAGACACTGTGTTCAGGCTGACGGTGCTCAGGTTTCCTCTGGTTGGTGGATGAAGTCCTGCAGGAGGAGGACCGCTGGAGGTCTTCTCCTGCAGACAGGAAACAAGAAACAAGATTGTCGGATGTCAAACTCTCAAATGTCTGTCTGTGCTCAGGAGCCTCTGAAGTCTGATGCTGTCATATTCATGGTTATGTTCCTCACTGGAACCGAGGGTCTAAAGACAGAGGGAGTCACTCCCTGTACAGATTGTAAAGCCTCAGAGGAAAGTGGGCTTTGTGATTTTGGGCTTACAAATAAAATCTGATTTGATTTATGTTAAAGAGGCGTCACATCAAGCTTTCTATAGGTGATGCACCAATCCACTTTTTTTCACCTCCGATACCGATACCCGAGGTTCAGTATCGGCTGATACTGATCCAGTACAGAAAATCAGTGCTTGATTTAGCCGATCCTTTTGCTCCATTCTGAAAACAATGCCAGCTTCCGCACGGCGTGTTGCTCGTGTATGACGTCACTCTCAGCGCACAGCATAGATTCAGACTGAACAGATCGGCCCATTGTGACGATACCCGATCTAGAATATTCTTCATATCAGGACCGATCTTAATACCAATATCGGATCGGTGCATACCTACTTTCTTTTACGTCTAGGAAGACAACACCTAGTTCCTTTGACTCTCGTCACCAGGACCTCGAGGTCAACGCCTGACCCAGAGTAACTACCGCAGGACCTCGAGGTCCACGCCTGACCCAGAGTAACTACCGCAGGACTCCGAGGTCCACGCCTGACCCAGAGTAACTACCGCAGGACCCCGAGGTCCACGCCTGACCCAGAGTAACTACCGCAGGACCCCGAGGTCCACGCCTGACCCAGAGTAACTACCGCAGGACCTCGAGGTCCACGCCTGACCCAGAGTAACTACCGCAGGACCCCGAGGTCCACGCCTGACCCAGAGTAACTACCGCAGGACCCCGAGGTCCACGCCTGACCCAGAGTAACTACCGCAGGACCTCGAGGTCCACGCCTGACCCAGAGTAACTACCGCAGGACCTCGACGTCCACGCCTGACCCAGAGTAACTACCGCAGGACCCCGAGGTCCACGCCTGACCCAGAGTAACTACCGCAGGACCCCGACGTCCACGCCTGACCCAGAGTAACTACCGCAGGACCTCGACGTCCACGCCTGACCCAGAGTAACTACCGCAGGACCTCGACGTCCACGCCTGACCCAGAGTAACTACCGCAGGACCTCGACGTCCATGCCTGTCCCAGAGTAACTACCGCAGGACCTCGACGTCCACGCCTGACCCAGAGTAACTACCGCAGGACCTCGACGTCCACGCCTGACCCAGAGTAACTACCGCACTACGACACTCGCACATCGGAGGGCAACCTCTTGAACTCTTTTCAAGTCCTTTGATCAGTCTGCCATCGGTCTGCAGTAACACACTAACACTGGAACACAAACCTCAGTTATCACTCTCTTGTTGGCCATCGACATCAGACACGTCTCCCTGAGCAGCATCTCTTCCTCCTCCTCCTCATCAGCGAATGGTGGTTTGGGAGGAGGCTCCAACTCATCTGATGGAGGGGGGAGAGGTGGAGGCGGGGGAGGAACACCGGGCAGCATGGTGGAGAGGAACGGCTGGGAAAGGTCCTGAGAGACAAGACGATGTCATCAGTAATGTTTACACATGAACACAGTGATACAGGATGTGACCTACAGAGGGCGTACCATTCCAAACTGATGAGGGTTGCTCAGGCACAGAGACACCTGTGGAAAACATCCCGGATCGTCTGCAGTCAGCTGGTGTGTCGGCGATGGGACTGAAACAAACAGCATGAAGAGGATCAGGCGGCTGTGACCATCAGAACAAGAACCCGTCTTTCAACACATATGAAGCTCCGCCTCACCTGGTGAACCCATCTCGCTGTCCGTGTCCATCGCCACCTCATCGTAGTTGTCGTACTGGTAGAGGTTCCCTGAGGCGTCCAGGCCCGGTTTACCAGCAGACTTCCTGTGTTCTCGATCTCTGGACTGGAGACCAGAGAAACGGGTCAGCACATCTCTTCTTCTGTGGTGACGTGGATCACATTTGAGTCCAGCCTCTTACCTTACTGCGGGTCCGGGTCTTCCCTCCCACTAGCTTCATGAAGCGGTTGTACTGCTCGTCCTGGTTGGATAGGTCGCGGATTCTTCGGATCTCGTCCTCTCGTTTGCGTCGCTCTTCCTCTTCCTGTCGGCGTTTCTCTTCCTGCTCTCTCTGCTGCTGCAGCTTCCACGTCCTCAGCTGCTGCTTCCTGAACGCCTGCTTCGCCGCCGAGCCTGAAAACATCACAACGTGAAGACCAGGTGGTGTAGCTGCCATCGTCATGTCAGAGTCTCCAATAACTCCAGAAAAAGGCTCCAGATTTGTCGCTAGAGGGTCTGAAAAGTCAGTAAATATGGTGACAAAGTCGTGACCACTAATTAGTGCGTAAACAACCAAAGCAGCGGAGTCAGAGGTGGTGCACAGGTCTTGACCTATGTGTCAGCTGTTGCAGTGCATTGTGGGATTTGTGGTATGAGTGGAGTGAGGAGAGAAGTGAAGAGCGAGTTAATTGAAGATGGATACGAAGGACTTGGTTCAGAAGGAAAACAGCTGCGGTCACGCCGTCTCTCGTTTTCGCGTGGTCACGTCAGCTGCTCCAATATTTTCAAGTGCGCCCTTATGTCAAATACTTTGAGAAAACTGGGAAAGTCAGCGCGAGCTTACTGCAGCGTGTCGACACTTCCGGTTTTCAAAATAAGATGTGGGTGTTAAATGTATTAAATGTTTATTTATAAAATATGAAGAATGGTAAAAATTTGATTTAAAAAAGTGTCTCATAAGCCAAGTATGATCCTGCACTGCTTCAATGCTCATATGTACATTATGAAATATATTAAAAATTCATAATAAATATGACAAGTGCTATAAAGAGTGTGTGTCGGGAAGGCAGCTATTTTTTGGTGCATACATTTCATCGTGTTACTTTTGAAACAAAGGTTTTGCTTTTCAAGAGATGTGTTTGAATAAAATCTTGAAATATTAAGAAGACATGCTTTTGCTTTTTATTTAGGTAAATTCATTGTCATTAATCAAGTAATTAAAAATCATTGTCAGAATAATTGATAAAAAATAGTCGTTAGATTAATCGATACAAAAATAATCGTTAGACGCAGCCCTACTGGCGAGTCATTAATAACAAGCGTATGAAATTATCCAGCCACGGAAAAAATGTTGATAAATATACAGAGTATCGCCATTCAGCGAAAAAACAGAGATTTGACTTTTGGTCCACATCGCCCGGCGCGAGCATGAGTCGGTGCTCACCTGGACTGATCATCTTCTTGGCCATGTGAGGTTTCCCCGGAGCTCTGCCTCTCTCCAGGGGAGCTTTGGGACCTGGTTTAGGATTGGGCCTCTCTCTGTCTCTGTCTGGAGGTCTGGGCCCGGTCTTGGTTCTGTCCCGGTCCCTCTCCAGAGGTTTGGACCTGGTTCTGTTCCTGTCAGGGGCTGCAGCAGCGGCAGCAGCTGCGGCTGCTGCTGCGGCAGCAGAGGAAGCGGACCTGGTGGTGACTCTCTGCCTGCTGGGTGTAGCAGCTCCAGAAGCAGAATTCTTCTCCTGGACCACTTTAGTGATCCGGTCTTTGCTCTTCTTCATCACCTGCTGCTCCTTCTGCTGCCACTTCTTACTGGCCGATTGCAGTGCGAGAAGGCGGAGCTGCAGCTCTGACAGCTCCTCTTCCTCCACCTTCACAGCCGGCTACAAAGAAACAGAGACACGGAGCGTTAACCTGACACACTCGATTCATACAACCAAATATTTAACATCAGAGGACGCCACGCGAGGACACCACGTGAGGACAACAGCCCGTCACGCGAGGACGTCAACTCGTCTCTAAGATCACACTGCCAGGTGAGGACGTCGCACCTTGTCAGGTGACACGATGGAGTCCTCGCTGGACGCCGACGACTCTCTGCGGCACGAACACGTCTTTGTCGTTTTCTCGTCTTTGGTTTCGTCGCTGCAGCTCGGACACGTCTTCTTCACCTCCTCCGACTCTTCTTCAGCTTTGGGTTCTGGTTCTGCTCCATCTGGTCTTTCTTCTTCTCCTGGAGACAAACAGGAAGTGAGACATCAGTGTCTCTTTCACAATAAAAGATGAATCTTTTTAACATCAGAATATTCGTATCTTGGACGCACCCTCCCTCTCGCCGTCCTCTCCGTGATCCTGCTCGACCCACTTCCTCTTCAGCACGTCCAGGTTGACGGCGGTCTGCAGTTTCTGGCGGAGAGGTTTGATGTTGAACGCCTGGAACACTTTCTTCTCGGTCATCTCCAGCTCGGCCGTGTCCTCTGGACTCAGAGCCGGTTCTGGTACTGCTTTGGTCTCTGTAATACTGGCAGTGTTGTCTGGGGTCTGGTCTCTGGCGGGGGACACTTTGGGCTCCAAAGCCATCGTCTCCTCTTTGCGGATGCACTCCAGCTCCAGCTGGATCTGCTTATACTTGGACAGTAAGTCCTCGAAGGACTCGTCAACACTGGTCTCTGGTTTGGAAACACTGTGAGCCGGTTTCCTCGCCGCGTTCCTCGCCTGCATCTTCTCTGAGACCACGAGTTAAAGAAAGTCCACAAACAAGACTCCACAGTCACCTGGACGGACTCCACCTGAACTCACTGTTAATGGTGATGATGATTACCTGTCACTAATGAGTTTGAACACCTACACCACCTGGACTGTGACATCAGAGAGGAAACAGGAAGTTGAAGCATGCACGTCAGTTTCGTTTCACATGAAGCTGAGTGTGAATCAGAGGTGAACACGTGAGACCAGGACAGGTGTGTGTGTGTGTGTGTGTGTGTGTGTGTGTGTGTGTGTGTGTGTGTGTGTAAATGATCTGTTCTGGGGTCACCTGTTCACCACCGTTATACCTATGACAGGAGCTGACCTCAGACCGGCTCTGAGCTGTAATTGAATGCGGGTCTCTGCGGGCCCTGGTGACTCCACTTCGTGGTCTAACCGTTAAAGGATACGTTTCCTCGAGGGGGACTCCTTCTTGTTACCGTGACTCTCTCCGGGCCCGTAACGACCGGGGGGACCTCTGCTGTTCCCTCCTCCCCTGCTGCCTCGGTTCCAATTCCCGCGTCCACCGTTCGGCATGGCCCTGTGTCTGAACCGGCCCAGAGCGCCGTGGCTCCGCTCCCAGAAGCTGGTCCGCGGGCTCGGCTCGCCGTGAGGACCGAGCCCTGGCGGCGGTGGCAGCGGCAGCAGCGGCGGAGGAGAGGGGGCAGGAGGCCGGTCAGGCCCGCTCGGCCCGCACTGCTGCCTGTGGCCCGGGAGGAACGGGCCGTGTCCGTGAGGTCCGCGGTTGTATGGCATCATGTGGCGGAAGTCAGGCGGCGGGTGGCCCATGTGTGGCAGCATGTTGTGCGGGTGCTGGTGAGGTTTCCGTGCCCGCGGAGGAGCGCCGCGGCCCGGCCTGTTCCCATCCCCCCGCCGGAGCGGCACACTCTCCTCGGTTTCATCATCGCAGATCTCTCCGTCTTCGAGCTCCCCCTCCTCTCTCGGGGACCGGTTACTAACACTTTCTGAGTCCATGTCGTCGTAAAGTCCAAACTGACGCTAAACCGACTGATTGTTGGCGGGAAACTCATCGGTGTGTCGGTGTTACCGTCATGTTTCACCGGACGGTCGGTGCCGAGTCAGCCGCTGCGCTCAGTTAGCTTCGACGGCTAGCCTCAACGGCTAGCTCCTCGCTGATACAACTCTCGCGATACAACGAGACCGGAAGCAGCCCATATAGAGAAGTGACGATAACAAACGGAAACAACATAAATAATAAAACATATGAAATATATATATATATATATATATATATATATATATATATATATATATATATATATATATATATATATATATATATATATATATTTTAGGATATATATATTTTTTTTTTATTATTTATGTTGTGTGTGTTATGTTTTGGGTCAGGTGTGACCACTTCAGCAATGTCTCATATAATTTCATATATATTATTACATTATAGTATAACTATACATATATATGTCTGTATAGTATATATAATAATATATTATTACATTGTAGTATAACTATACATATATATGTCTGTATAGTATAATATAATAATATATTATTACATTGTAGTATACATACATATATATGTGTATATATAGTTATAGTATAATGTAAAAATATATATTATTACATTAAAGTATAACTATACATATATATCCGTTTATATATAGTTATAGTATAACATAATACTATATATTATTACATTATAGTATAACTATACATATATGTGTGTATATATAGTTATAGTATAATATAATAATATATATTATTACATTATAGTATACATACATATATATATGTGTGTGAGAGTATGTATGTAATATAGTGCTATGTAGGCACAGTGCGCATGCGCAGGGGTCCACCGGAAGCTGACTTGTCGGTTTTGTTTTGGAAGTTGACAGGCACGTGAGCTGCTGACGTCATCAGCG
>CM014084.1:13696-26449 GCA_004119915.2 Collichthys lucidus
TAATGTAAAATATATATATATGTTATACTATAACTATATATAAACGGATATATATGTATAGTTATACTTTAATGTAATAATATATATTTTTACATTATACTATAACTATATTACACATATATATGTATGTATACTACAATGTAATAATATATTATTATATTATACTATACAGACATATATATGTATAGTTATACTACAATGTAATAATATATTATATATACTATACAGACATATATATGTATAGTTATACTATAATGTAATAATATATAAATTATATGAGACATTGCTGAAGTGGTCACACCTGACCTGAATAATAAACATATGAATATATATATATATATATATATATATATATATATATATATATAATATATATAATATTATATATAATATATATATTATATTATATATATATTCATTCATATGTTATATATATATTATTATATTATATATTTCATATGTTTTATTATTTATGTTGTTTCCGTTTGTTATCGTCACTTCTCTATATGGGCTGCTTCCGGTCTCGTTGTATCGCGAGAGTTGTATCAGCGAGGAGCTAGCCGTTGAGGCTAGCCGTCGAAGCTAACTGAGCGCAGCGGCTGACTCGGCACCGACCGTCCGGTGAAACATGACGGTAACACCGACACACCGATGAGTTTCCCGCCAACAATCAGTCGGTTTAGCGTCAGTTTGGACTTTACGACGACATGGACTCAGAAAGTGTTAGTAACCGGTCCCCGAGAGAGGAGGGGGAGCTCGAAGACGGAGAGATCTGCGATGATGAAACCGAGGAGAGTGTGCCGCTCCGGCGGGGGGATGGGAACAGGCCGGGCTGCGGCGCTCCTCCGCGGGCACGGAAACCTCACCAGCACCCGCACAAACATGCTGCCACACATGGGCCACCCGCCGCCTGACTTCCGCCACATGATGCCATACAACCGCGGACCTCACGGACACGGCCCGTTCCTCCCCCACAGGCAGCAGTGCGGGCCGAGCGGGCCTGACCGGCCTCCTGCCCCCTCTCCTCCGCCGCTGCTGCCGCTGCCACCGCCGCCAGGGCTCGGTCCTCACGGCGAGCCGAGCCCGCGGACCAGCTTCTGGGAGCGGAGCCACGGCGCTCTGGGCCGGTTCAGACACAGGGCCATGCCGAACGGTGGACGCGGGAATTGGAACCGAGGCAGCAGGGGAGGAGGGAACAGCAGAGGTCCCCCCGGTCGTTACGGGCCCGGAGAGAGTCACGGTAACAAGAAGGAGTCCCCCTCGAGGAAACGTATCCTTTAACGGTTAGACCACGAAGTGGAGTCACCAGGGCCCGCAGAGACCCGCATTCAATTACAGGTCAGAGCCGGTCTGAGGTCAGCTCCTGTCAGAGGTATAACGGTGGTGAACAGGTGACCCCAGAAAAGATCATTTACACACACACACACACACACACACACACCTGTCCTGGTCTCACGTGTTCACCTCTGATTCACACTCAGCTTCATGTGAAACGAAACTGACGTGCATGCTTCAACTTCCTGTTTCCTCTCTGATGTCACAGTCCAGGTGGTGTAGGTGTTCAAACTCATTAGTGACAGGTAATCATCATCACCATTAACAGTGAGTTCAGGTGGAGTCCGTCCAGGTGACTGTGGAGTGGTTGAGTCTTGTTTGTGGACTTTCTTTAACTCGTGGTCTCAGAGAAGATGCAGGCGAGGAACGCGGCGAGGAAACCGGCTCACAGTGTTTCCAAACCAGAGACCAGTGTTGACGAGTCCTTCGAGGACTTGCTGTCCAAGTATAAGCAGATCCAGCTGGAGCTGGAGTGCATCCGCAAAGAGGAGACGATGGCTTTGGAGCCCAAAGTGTCCCCCGCCAGAGACCCGACCCCAGACAACACTGCCAGTATTACAGAGACCAAAGCAGTACCAGAACCGGCTCTGAGTCCAGAGGACACAGCCGAGCTGGAGATGACCGAGAAGAAAGTGTTCCAGGCGTTCAACATCAAACCTCTCCGCCAGAAACTGCAGACCGCCGTCAACCTGGACGTGCTGAAGAGGAAGTGGGTCGAGCAGGATCACGGAGAGGACGGCGAGAGGGAGGGTGCGTCCAAGATACGAATATTCTGATGTTAAAAAGATTCATCTTTTATTGTGAAAGAGACACTGATGTCTCACTTCCTGTTTGTCTCCAGGAGAAGAAGTAAGACCAGATGGAGCAGAACCAGAACCCAAAGCTGAAGAAGAGTCGGAGGAGGTGAAGAAGACGTGTCCGAGCTGCAGCGACGAAACCAAAGACGAGAAAACGACAAAGACGTGTTCGTGCCGCAGAGAGTCGTCGGCGTCCAGCGAGGACTCCATCGTGTCACCTGACAAGGTGCGCCGTCCTCGCGCGACGGGCTGTTGTCCTCACGTGGTGTCCTCGCGTGGCGTCCTCTGATGTTAAATACTTGGTTGTATGAATCGAGTGTGTCAGGTTAACGCTCCGTGTCTCTGTTTCTTTGTAGCCGGCTGTGAAGGTGGAGGAAGAGGAGCTGTCAGAGCTGCAGCTCCGCCTTCTCGCACTGCAATCGGCCAGTAAGAAGTGGCAGCAGAAGGAGCAGCAGGTGATGAAGAAGAGCAAAGACCGGATCACTAAAGTGGTCCAGGAGAAGAATTCTGCTTCTGGAGCTGCTACACCCAGCAGGCAGAGAGTCACCACCAGGTCCGCTTCCTCTGCTGCCGCAGCAGCAGCCCGCAGCTGCTGCCGCTGCTGCAGCCCCTGACAGGAACAGAACCAGGTCCAAACCTCTGGAGAGGGACCGGGACAGAACCAAGACCGGGCCCAGACCTCCAGACAGAGACAGAGAGAGGCCCAATCCTAAACCAGGTCCCAAAGCTCCCCTGGAGAGAGGCAGAGCTCCGGGGAAACCTCACATGGCCAAGAAGATGATCAGTCCAGGTGAGCACCGACTCATGCTCGCGCCGGGCAATGTGGACCAAAAGTCAAATCTCTGTTTTTTCGCTGAATGGCGATACTCTGTATATTTATCAACATTTTTTCCGTGGCTGGATAATTTCATACGCTTGTTATTAATGACTCGCCAGTAGGGCTGCATCTAACGATTATTTTTGTATCGATTAATCTAACGACTATTTTTTATCAATTATTCTAACAATGATTTTTAATTACTTGATTAATGACAATGAATTTACCTAAATAAAAAGCAAAAGCATGTCTTCTTAATATATCAAGATTTTATTCAAACACATCTCTTGAAAAGCAAAACCTTTGTTTCAAAAGTAACACGATGAAATGTATGCACCAAAAAATAGCTGCCTTCCCGACACACACTCTTTATAGCACTTGTCATATTTATTATGAATTTTTAATATATTTCATAATGTACATATGAGAATTAAAGCAGTGCAGGATCATACTTGGCATATGAGACACTTTTTTAAATCAAATTTTTACCATTCTTCATATTTTATAAATAAACATTTAATACATTTAACACCCACATCTTATTTTGAAAACCGGAAGTGTCGACACGCTGCAGTAAGCTCGCGCTGACTTTCCCAGTTTTCTCAAAGTATTTGACATAAGGGCGCACTTGAAAATATTGGAGCAGCTGACGTGACCACGCGAAAACGAGAGACGGCGTGACCGCGGCTGTTTTCCTTCTGAACCAAGTCCTTCGTATCCATCTTCAATTAACTAGCTCTTCACTTCTCTCCTCACTCCACTCATACCACAAATCCCACAATGCACTGCAACAGCTGACACATAAGTCAAGACCTGTGCACCACCTCTGACTCCGCTGCTTCGGTTGTTTACGCACTAATTAGTGGTCACGACTTTGTCACCATATTTAGTGACTTTTCAGACCCTCTAGCGACAAATCTGGAGCCTTTTTCTGGAGTTATTGGAGACTCTGACATGACGATGGCAGCTACACCACCTGGTCTTCACGTTGTGATGTTTTCAGGCTCGGCGGCGAAGCAGGCGTTCAGGAAGCAGCAGCTGAGGACGTGGAAGCTGCAGCAGCAGAGAGAGCAGGAAGAAAACGCCGACAGGAAGAGAAGAGCGACGCAAACGAGAGGACGAGATCCGAAGAATCCGCGACCTATCCAACCAGGACGAGCAGTACAACCGCTTCATGAAGCTAGTGGGAGGGAAGACCCGGACCCGCAGTAAGGTAAGAGGCTGGACTCAAATGTGATCCACGTCACCACAGAAGAAGAGATGTGCTGACCCGTTTCTCTGGTCTCCAGTCCAGAGATCGAGAACACAGGAAGTCTGCTGGTAAACCGGGCCTGGACGCCTCAGGGAACCTCTACCAGTACGACAACTACGATGAGGTGGCGATGGACACGGACAGCGAGACGGGTTCACCAGGTGAGGCGGAGCTTCATATGTGTTGAAAGACGGGTTCTTGTTCTGATGGTCACAGCCGCCTGATCCTCTTCATGCTGTTTGTTTCAGTCCCATCGCCGACACCAGCTGACTGCAGACGATCCGGGATGTTTTCCACAGGTGTCTCTGTGCCTGAGCAACCCTCATCAGTTTGGAATGGTACGCCCTCTGTAGGTCACATCCTGTATCACTGTATTCATGTGTAAACATTACTGATGACATCGTCTTGTCTCTCAGGACCTCTCCCAGCCGTTCCTCTCCACCATGCTGCCCGGTGTTCCTCCCCCGCCTCCACCTCTCCCCCCTCCATCAGATGAGTTGGAGCCTCCTCCCAAACCACCATTCGCTGATGAGGAGGAGGAGGAAGAGATGCTGCTCAGGGAGACGTGTCTGATGTCGATGGCCAACAAGAGAGTGATAACTGAGGTTTGTGTTCCAGTGTTAGTGTGTTACTGCAGACCGATGGCAGACTGATCAAAGGACTTAAAAAGAGTTCAAGAGGTTGCCCTCCGATGTGCGAGTGTCGTAGTGCGATAGTTGCTCTGGGTCAGGCGTGGACCTCGAGGTCCTGCGGTAGTTACTCTGGGTCAGGCGTGGACGTCGAGGTCCTGCGGTAGTTACTCTGGGTCAGGCGTGGACCTCGGGGTCCCGCGGTAGTTACTCTGGGTCAGGCGTGGACCTCGGGGTCCCGCGGTAGTTACTCTGGGTCAGGCGTGGACATCGGGGCCCCGCGGTAGTTACTCTGGGTCAGGCGTGGACCTCGAGATCCCGCGGCAGTTGCTCTGGGTCAGGCGTGGACCTCGAGGTCCCGCGGAAGTTACTCTGGGTCAGGCGTGGACCTCGAGGTCCCGCGGTAGTTGCTCTGGGTCAGGCGTGGACCTCGAGGTCCCGCGGAAGTTACTCTGGGTCAGGCGTGGGCCACGAGGTCCCGCGGTAGTTACTCTGGGTCAGGCGTGGACCTCGGGGTCCCGCGGTAGTTACTCTGGATCAGGCGTGGACCTCGGGGTCCCGCGGTAGTTACTCTGGGTCAGGCGTGGACCTCGAGGTCCTGCGGTAGTTACTCTGGGTCAGGCGTGGACCTCGGGGTCCTGCGGTAGTTACTCTGGGTCAGGCGTGGACCTCGAGGTCCTGCGGTAGTTACTCTGGGTCAGGCGTGGACTCGAGGTCCTGCGGTAGTTACTCTGGGTCAGGCGTGGACCTCGGGTCCTGCGGTAGTTACTCTGGGTCAGGCGTGGACCTCGAGGTCCTGCGGTAGTTACTCTGGGTCAGGCGTGGACCTCGAGGTCCTGCGGTAGTTACTCTGGGTCAGGCGTGGACCTCGAGGTCCTGCGGTAGTTACTCTGGGTCAGGCGTGGACCTCGAGGTCCTGGTGACGAGAGTCAAAGGAACTAAGTGTTGTCTTCCTAGACGTAAAAGAAAGTAGGTATGCACCGATCCGATATTGGTATTAAGATCGGTCCTGATATGAAGAATATTCTAGATCGGGTATCGTCACAATGGGCCGATCTGTTCAGTCTGAATCTATGCTGTGCGCTGAGAGTGACGTCATACACGAGCAACACGCCGTGCGGAAGCTGGCATTGTTTTCAGAATGGAGCAAAAGGATCGGCTAAATCAAGCACTGATTTTCTGTACTGGATCAGTATCAGCCGATACTGAACCTCGGGTATCGGTATCGGAGGTGAAAAAAAGTGGATTGGTGCATCACCTATAGAAAGCTTGATGTGACGCCTCTTTAACATAAATCAAATCAGATTTTATTTGTAAGCCCAAAATCACAAAGCCCATTTTCCTCTGAGGCTTTACAATCTGTACAGGGAGTGACTCCCTCTGTCTTTAGACCCTCGGTTCCAGTGAGGAACATAACCATGAATATGACAGCATCAGACTTCAGAGGCTCCTGAGCACAGACAGACATTTGAGAGTTTGACATCCGACAATCTTGTTTTCTTGTTTCCTGTCTGCAGGAGAAGACCTCCAGCGGTCCTCCTCCTGCAGACTTCATCCACCAACCAGAGGAAACCTGAGCACCGTCAGCCTGAACACAGTGTCTCAGACTAGAACCAACAAGTTCACCAGAGGACACCACGGTCCCAGAGCGCCATTGGTGGTAAGAACCGTACACAGCAGAGAGTAACATGATGATGATGATGATGAGTGTCAGCTGTGTTGTTTCCCTCCAGCTGCCCCGACACAAGTCTGTGGTAGTTTCTCTGAATGACTCAGATGACAGTGACTCCGACATGGACACCTGCAGCTCCACACAGGCAGCGTTTGGAGGACTGGAGTTCATGATCAAGGAGGCCCGGAGGACTGTGGAGGTGGGTCCGGTTCACTCTGAGAATCAGTGATCCAGGAGAACACTGCTGTCTGGAATCATGTGATGACGTCATGTGTTCACTTAATGATGACGTGTTCATGTGTGGTTTGTGTTCATCTCATCCAGGCAGCGAAGCCGAAAGCAGTGTCTGGATCTGAGAAGGAGAACAACCCGGTCAGAACTCCAGAGGCTTTACCCGAAGCCAAAAAGGCAGAGTACCGTCTGCTCAAAGAGGAAATCGCCAGGTAAGTGAAGTCACCTGTCAGGAGCTCATCATACAACCGGCAGGAACTCAAAATGACATGTGTGTCGTCTTGTCACAGCAGGGAGAAACAGAAGATGATAAAGGATCACGGAGTGACCACCTGGAGCTCCTCCGCACCTGCAGTCCACGATCCCCTGACGGACTCAACCGCAAAGTCTGCTGCAGAGCTGAAACTGACCGAGGCAGAGCAGAGACTGAACAAACACAGGTAAGACTGAACAAACCCTTGTGTCTCCATGGAGCTGTTGTTTAAGGTCTGTGCTCGGTGCCTGACTGCTCGTTGTGTCTTTGTGTCGCAGGGAGCTGCTGCAGAGGGACGAGGCCGTCCTCAGACACCTGCTGCAGCAGGAGCTGAAGAAGAGGGAGTCCCTGAAGGCTGCCGAGGGGAAGGTAGCCAAACTGAGGGAGCAGCTGCAGGCGTCTGAGAAGATCGTCGGCGCCAACAAGACGCTGCTCAAGAAGCTGCAGGAGCAGGTGGGAGGACCAATAAAGACTCCCTAACCCTTCCTAAACCAGTCACTGAAACCTGACCCTGTTTAAATCTGACCTGGTCTTCTGCAGGTGCATCGGGTTGAACATCGAGTGTCCATAAAGAAGAGCGTGGCCGCCCGGTTGGAGCAGGAGCTGACTCAGGCTCAGCTTACGGCCGGTAGAGCACCTAAACGCCGAACAGACTCCACCCAGATTCTGGTGAGTTTGTGTTCCCCTGCAGGTCTTTGTGGACTCAGGGTATCTCAGGCCCTTGAAATCATTTACTGACTGATCCCCTCTTTGACCTCCTCTCAGCCTAGTAAGGTGCAGCGGGTGGACGGACCTCCTCGTGGATCGGACCGTCACTTTTCCGAACTCATCGCACAGAAGCAGCGGCTGCAGCAGCTGGAGTCTGAGTACGCCATGAAGATCCAGAAGCTGAAGGAGGCTCAGGCTTTACGGAACAAAGGAGTCCCATCAGACCCGCCCCCTGAGCTGCCGGTTCGAGCCGCCGCCCCTCTGGACCCTCAGAGCCAGCTCCCACCTCCCACTACTTCCTTCCCCCTGCCCCAGCCCTCCTGCACGACCTCACACAGGACAAACTCACCCTGGACAGTGGAGACCTGCCAGAGGCCGACGATTATGAATCAGAACCTGTGCCCAGTGCTGCCACTAAAGGGGGCCGCCGTCAGTCCAGCTGCTCCTTCACCAAACCCAACTTGGAGCAGCCGAGCTCCACTCCGACCAAAGACAACAGCACCGCCAAACCTGCCAAGACCTCCACCAGCTCCAAGCCACCTGCAGAGATGTTTGCAGGTCTGGATGTAGACACTCTGAAGCTGAGATACCAGCAGCAGGCCGGGCTGGGAGAGGTGTTGCTCAGGGAGCTACACCGAGTGGGCCAGGATCTAGATGATCCTCCAGCTGCAAAGGTGAGCTGCAAAACAACCGCCTGTCACCTCAGGACATCTGCAGTGATCGAGTCACTCAATGTGTTTCTTTCTGTCACTGCAGCTGGTTTCAGTCGAGGTGGACACAACCACAAGCCAATCTGGGAGCTCAGAGCTGAAACCGGTTCCTTTTGGGTCATATCATAGCCCTCTGCTGGTCTTCAGGTCGTACAGGTACAATCCCCATCAACACACCATGTAGCTGGCTTCCCAGGTCACTTCAGACCTGATCCACAGAGTCCAGGTTCAGGGTCCTGGTCCTCATCCACGTGTTTGTTCCCTCAGGTTCAGTCCGTATTACCGGACCAAGGAGAAGTTATCGCTGAGCTCTGTGACATACAGCAACACCATCGAGCCTTCAAAGTGCTTCTGTCGCTTCGACCTCACGGGAACCTGCAATGACGACGACTGCAGATGGTGAACGAGCGGAGAACATGTTTATGGTTTAACATGTTCTGACGATTTTGTGGTTTAACGTGTTCTTCATGTTCCTGCAGGCAGCACATGAGGAACTGCACTTTGAGTGGGAACAAGCTGTTCCAGGACATCCTGTCGTACAGCCTGCCTCTGATTGGCTGTTGTGAGAGCAGCTCGGACGAGGACGTTGGTGCTGCCACAGGTGAGCCGCAGAACATGAAGCGTTCTTCTTTACAGAGTTGGATCAGGTCTGATCCTTGTTTGTGGTTCGTAGAGAAGTACATGAAAAAGCTCTTTGGAACCAACAAAGACCGGATGGGTGTCGACCAGAAGGCTGTCCTCCTCGTCAGCAAGGTGAACGAAAGCAAGCGGCACGGTGAGTGAACCTTCCTCTCTTCTTCGTCATCATCATCATCAAGGTGTTTCCAGACCCATGAACTCTCGGTTCCTCCTCAGTCCCTCCCTTCACCACCTGTAAAGACACAAGGAGGTGGAGACCGAAGCCGTCAGCACAGAGTAGCTGGACTCCAGAGGACGACGTTGAGGATGAGGCTGCAGCTGGAAACGCGCCAGCAGGGAGACACGGTGAGTTCAAGGACAGCTGCAGACCTGCACCTTCATCTCTGACCTGCAGTCAGTCCTGTTAATGATCAGCTCGCCTGTCTGTCTGCAGATGTCTGCTCCAGGATCAGCCTGTCCGCTCTGGATGTCTGTCACTTCAGACGACAAACGCTACTTTGTCAGCGAGACAGACGACATATCAAACCTGGAGTCCAGTGTCTTGGAGAGCCCACAAGACACCCAGCTTTGGATCAAACTTGCCTTCAAGTACCTGAATCAGAATGAGACGTAGGTTGACTTCATCTGCTCTCCTTAGACCTCATGTGACTTCCTGTGTTAGACCAGGATCTGATGTGTGTCTGCAGGTCTGCAGCTGAGTGTTTGGAAGCTGCCCTAAACACATTGTCTCGTGCTCTGGAGACCAACTGTGACAACCCGGAGGTATGGAGCCACTACCTGGCCTTGTTTTCCAGGCGAGGCAGCCGCGAGGAGGTCCAGGAGATGTGTGAGATGGCTGTGGAACACGCACCAGACTACCGCGTGTGGTGGAACGTAAGTCTTTAGATTCCTCTGGATCTTTGAGTGGAAGGTTTACAAGTTTGGCTGTGATACGGCTTCATCGCTGCCTCTCTCATCACCTGTCTGTTTCACCGCTTACCTGTCACCTGTGCAGTATCTGAACCTGGAGGTGTCGTTTGAGGGGAAGGACTACGTTTGTGATCGGGTTCTGCAGTTCCTTGTCACCGAGGCGTCTCCTGGAGTCTCAGACAAACTGTCCTTCCAGCTGATGGAGGTTCTGCTCTACAGGGTCCACCTGAACCTGTTCTCTGGTAGGATGGAGAGTGCTCTGGCTTTTCTACAGGTTTGTATATGAGCAGGCTCTGAAGGTTCTTTAGGATGTTCTGGAGGTAGCTTAGTCGGTTTTAGTGGTTCCTGATGAGATGGGTACTCCATGGGTTTGATAGCCGTGCAGGAATTTTTAGGTGTCCAGGGTTATTTATGAAGTTTTAGAAGTCATGATGATGTTCTAGAGATCCTTTAGGAGGTTCCAGTAATCAATGAGAAGGTTCTAGAGTTCTTCTAGGGTGTTTTTGAGGTGGTTTAGTTTTTAGTGGTCCTTGATGAGATTCATGGGTACCGCCTTGCACTTGTTCAAAGCTTAATTTAATGACTTGTAGTCAATGTGATGTAGTTTGTTGGTGTGGACTTGCGGGCAGTCGTGACCGTCTTCTGATCACTTGATAATTTGATCACCTGATGTGTCCAGAATGCCTTGAAATCCGCCAACGACAGGAGCATCGCAGACCACCTGACCTCCAGAGACCGGGCCCTGCTCTGGCTCTCTTACATCCACTTGACAGAGTTCGACCGGCTGCCCTCCAACCTGTACGACCCGGCTGAGTCCGGTCCGTCCAGACTGGTCAGCAGAGAGTCCTTCCTGCTGCCCTGGAGGACGGCACAGGACATCAGCACACCGCCCGACATCCTCATCGCTCTCTTCCAAGGTACAGAACCTCGACACGTCTGATCATGTGCGGTTCTGGTTCTTTTTGTTGAACTTATTCTGTTTGTCCCTTCTCAGACGCCATCCTTCAGTGCAGTAATGAGTCGGTGTCTCAGACTGAGAGGACGCTGGCCTGCCTGCCTCTTCACACAAACCTCATCCTCCTCAACAAACTGTTGGACAGGTGAGCCTGGTGTGCCGCCCACAGGAGGTTCTGTCCAGCTTACCAGGTTCTGACTATTGTTCTGGTCCTGCAGGTTCGATGAGGGTGTCCGTCTCTGCGAGTCTCTGCTGGAGTTCTGTCCGGACTCGTGCGTTCTGAGGGATGCTCTGGCCGACCTCCACATCAGGAGGGGAGACGGTGATCGGGCAGTTAGCATGTGGCTGCACGCTCTGGCCGAGTGTACCAACAATGCCAAGGTCTTCTACCACTCCTGCAAGTTCCTCATGGCCCAGGTAAGTCCAATGGGTTCTCCAGGTGGTCTGGGTCTGTGGAGGACCTTTCAGTAATCTGATTACTCACCTACTTCGTGTTGTCTGACAGGAGAAGTCGAGCGCCATCGCTCCTCTGTTCAGAGGATTCATCCTGAGTCTGTGTGAGGACGAGCAGAGCGGGAAAAAACCTGTCGACGTCCTCAGGTACTTGTTCCTGACGTTACTGTGCGCGTGTTCTTGACGTGTTCCTGCCGTTACTGTCCTCGTGTTCCTGACGTTACTGTGCGCGTGTTCCTGACGTTACTGTGCTCGTGTTCCTGACGTTACTGTGCGCGTGTTCCTGACGTTACTGTGCGCGTGTTCCTGACGTTGCTGTGCTCGTGTTCCTGACGTTACTGTGCGCGTGTTCTTGACGTTGCTGTGCTCGTGTTCCTGACGTTACTGTGCTCGTGTTCCTGACGTTACTGTGCGCGTGTTCCTGACGTTACTGTGCGCGTGTTCCTGACGTTGCTGTGCTCGTGTTCTGACGTTGCTGTGCGCGTGTTCTTGACGTTGCTGTGCTCGTGTTCTGACGTTACTGTGCGCGTGTTCCTGACGTTACTGTGCGCGTGTTCTTGACGTTACTGTGCGCGTGTTCTTGACGTTACTGTGCGCGTGTTCCTGACGTTACTGTGCGCGTGTTCCTGACGTTACTGTGCGCGTGTTCCTGACGTTACTGTGCGCGTGTTCTTGACGTTACTGTGCGCGTGTTCCTGACGTTACTGTGCGCGTGTTCTGACGTTACTGTGCTCGTGTTCCTTGACGTTACTGTGCGCGTGTTCCGACGTTACTGTGCGCGTGTTCCTGACGTTACTGTGCGCGTGTTCCTGACGTTACTGTGCTCGTGTTCCTGACGTTACTGTGCGCGTGTTCCTGACGTTACTGTGCGCGTGTTCTTGACGTTACTGTGCGCGTGTTCTTGACGTTACTGTGCTCGTGTTCTTGACGTTACTGTGCGCGTGTTCTTGACGTTACTGTGCGCGTGTTCTTGACGTTACTGTGCTCGTGTTCTTGACGTTACTGTGCTCGTGTTCTTGACGTTACTGTGCTCGTGTTCTTGACGTTACTGTGCTCGTGTTCCTGACGTTACTGTGCTCGTGTTCCTGACGTTACTGTGCTCGTGTTCCTGACGTTACTGTGCTCGTGTTCCTGACGTTACTGTGCTCGTGTTCCTGACGTTACTGTGCTCGTGTTCTTGACGTTACTGTGCTCGTGTTCCTGACGTTACTGTGCTCGTGTTCCTGACGTTACTGTGCTCGTGTTCTTGACGTTACTGTGCTCGTGTTCTTGACGTTACTGTGCTCGTGTTCTTGACGTTACTGTGTCGCGTGTTCTTGACGTTGCTGTCCGCGTGTTCCTGGCGTTACTGTGCGCGTGTTCTTGACGTGTTCTTGACATGTTCTTGACTTAC
>CM014084.1:26549-36549 GCA_004119915.2 Collichthys lucidus
CCTGACCGGCCAGACGCTTCACTCCTTTACAAGCCGGCATGTATTCTAACATGTCCGCCTCCAGCAGACACGTCTGCTCCTGCACGGGTACACATGACCATATTTAGTGACATCACACCTCCATCACCTGTACAGAGCGTCTTGTTGAACGATGATTTTAGTCATAAAGGTCTCACCCTGAATGACCACATGCGCAGCTTGTGATCCTGACAGAGGGCGAAGATGAACGAGTCTTCCTCCAGCTCTCTGACAGCCAGACTGAGGACCAGGTCAGATGGACTCTGGTCTCCGCGGATTGCTGTGGGCATCCAGCCGGACAACCTCTGCATCATGGAGTTCCTCTTCAGCTCCAGCACAGACACACCGCCTGATAAACACAAGTCTTCATGAAGAGCTGGACACAGCAGTAACCATTCAGTGAGCAGTAACTGTTCCAAGGGAAACATGGTCCTGTCTGTAAAAACATGAACCCACTGAGGCGGACTTCACCTTGTGTGTGGGGTGGCAGTGTGACCACCATGATGCCTCCAGCAGGTGAAGCCAGGGCATAGTGAGCCTCTCCAGACTGACTGAGCCAGGCGGTGGACGTGCTGGGACTTCCCGTCTGACCCACCGAGCTAGGTATAACGGCACTGTGAGACGGCTCCTGCAGACTAAGCTTCCCCACATCCGTGAAGATCGACTGCATGTGAAGCTCCGTTACGAGCTCCTGGAGAGGACAGCACCTGTTAGCTTCACATCAGTCTGCAAGCTTAGCTTCAGCGTGTTTAGTATTACTCACACTGCGGTACATGCGTGTGGGGTGTGGCAGCAGCAGTCTGTGGACGCTCAGATTGGTGGAGATGAGGAGGATGATGACATTGTTGAGGGTCTCCTGGATGTGGACTCCTCCGGGCAGCACGGTGCAGTGGCTGAACTTCAGTTTAACAGCGTTGTTAAGCAGATTGGTGTCCAAAGACTGCTCGACCAGCTGCACCGTGTCCCCTGACGTGGACCTGCACACAGAATGTGAATCACATGTGTTCAGCGTGTTGTCAATCACATGTTCAGCCGTTACATGTTGATTAACTCGTGTTCACAGTGAAGGAGGATGTGTGGAGGCTGATGGCAAGCTCACTGACCAATGGATGAATCTGTTACTGGTGACGGACAGCAGCTTCCCGCTCTCCTCATAATGAAAGGCCCCAGCGCCATCAGGAAACTTCACACCTCCAGGAAGAGCGCTCAGACCTGTGGACAGGAAGCACAGGATGCGGGTATCACATGGATGTCACACACGCGATGTCAGCACACGCTAACAGTCTTTACATCGGCATGACAAGTTACTGACTGCTAACACGGCTAAACGTGTTTATATACAGCCAGGAGAGGGAAAGCGGAAACAAACCTTTCAAAATAAAATGTCAATAAAAAGAGAGATCGATCAATGAAACACAGACAATACGTTCAAGACAGCACACCTGTGAATCGGGTACTCCTCCTGACAGTGTTAATGTGTGTGTGTGTCTATGCAGTCACATTAAATCTGTGTTCACTGAGAAACTAACTGCTCATATACTGTTACATGAATGTATAATACACATATATATTATACTGCTCATGTTACATTAATGTATAATACACATATATATTATACTGCTCATGTTACATTAATGTATAATACACACATATATATTATTATACTGCTCATGTTACATTAATGTATAATACAAATATATATTATTATACTGCTCATATACTGTTACATTAATGTATAATACACATATATATTATACTGCTCATGTTACATTAATGTATAATACACATATATTATTATACTGCTCATGTTACATTAATGTATAATACACATATATTATTATACTGCTCATGTTACATTATTGTATAATACACACATATATATTATTATACTGCTCATATACTGTTACATTAATGTATAATACACATATTATTGTACTGCTCATGTTACATTAATGTATAATACACATATATATTATTATACTGTTAGCTGTTTGACAGCAGATCCATGAGACTTCCCAGCTAACTGCTGTTAGCTGAAGCTAACGAGCTAGCATCACAGAGGCTGTACTGATAACAGGTTCCGGTTAGCCCCCGGTTAGCCTCCGGTTAGCCTTCGGTTAGCCTCCGGTTAGCCTCCGGTTAGCCCCCGGTTAGCCTCCGGTTAGCCTCCGGTTAGCCTCCGGTTAGCCTCCGGTTAGCCTCCGGTTAGCCTCCGGTTAGCATCCCTCCATCAGGCCACGTTCATTTCTGCTAGCATAGCTAACGCTATCAGCAGGCGTGTTAGCGGTGCTAGCTGTTGTTAGCATGCCTTATGTCTGTGGTTGCCTTGGTGTGGTGACAAACGGGCAGAACCCGGAGAACTCGGAACACAGAACTGTGAGGAGGGTGTGAGGACGCTTACCGAGGTTCACGGTGACCTCCCGGAACCTCTGCGCGGTCTCCCGCTCGAACCCGCAAATCTCTATGAAGCTGCGCTCTAACACGGCCGCCATCTTCCCCTCGTGGAACTGTGACATCAGCAGGAGGAGCTGCGCGCGCGCTCCGTTCAAACATTTAAAGAGACAGACAGCGCGCGCGCCTGCCTGTTCCCGCCAACGGCCAGTCACAGACGATGACGTCACATACCTCCATTTTAAAGGAGACACTGGGTACGGTAGAATAATCAAGAAAAGGACAGATGTGAAGGAGAGGACATGAGGACAGATGTGAAGGAGAGGTGATGAGGACAGATGTGAAGGAGAGGACATGAGGACAGATGTGAAGGAGAGGTGATGAGGACAGATGTGAAGGAGAGGACATGAGGACAGATGTGAAGGAGAGGACATGAGGACAGATGTGAAGGAGAGGACATGAGGACAGATGTGAAGGAGGGGTGATGAGGACAGACGTGAAGGAGAGGACATGAGGACAGATGTGAAGGAGAGGACATGAGGACAGACGTGAAGGAGAGGACATGAGGACAGATGTGAAGGAGAGGACATGAGAACAGATGTGAAGGAGAGGACATGAGAACAGACGTGAAGGAGAGGTGATGAGGACAGATGTGAAGGAGAGGTGATGAGGACAGATGTGAAGGAGAGGACATGAGGACAGATGTGAAGGAGAGGTGATGAGGACAGACGTGAAGGAGAGGACATGAGGACAGATGTGAAGGAGAGGACATGAGGACATATGTGAAGGAGAGGACATGAGGACAGATGTGAAGGAGAGGTGATGAGGACAGACGTGAAGGAGAGGACATGAGGACAGATGTGAAGGAGAGGACATGAGAACAAATGTGAAGGAGAGGACATGAGGACAGATGTGAAGGAGAGGTGATGAGGACAGACGTGAAGGAGAGGACATGAGGACAGATGTGAAGGAGAGGACATGAGGACAGATGTGAAGGAGAGGACATGAGGACAGATGTGAAGGAGAGGTGATGAGGACAGATGTGAAGGAGAGGACATGAGGACAGATGTGAAGGAGAGGACATGAGGACAGATGTGAAGGAGAGGACATGAGGACAGATGTGAAGGAGAGGACATGAGGACAGACGTGAAGGAGAGGTGATGAGGACAGATGTGAAGGAGAGGACATGAGGACAGATGTGAAGGAGAGGTGATGAGGACAGATGTGAAGGAGAGGTGATGAGGACAGATGTGAAGGAGAGGACATGAGGACAGATGTGAAGGAGAGGTGATGAGGACAGATGTGAAGGAGAGGACATGAGGACAGATGTGAAGGAGAGGACATGAGGACAGATGTGAAGGAGAGGTGATGAGGACAGATGTGAAGGAGAGGACATGAGGACAGATGTGAAGGAGAGGTGATGAGGACAGACGTGAAGGAGAGGTGATGAGGACAGATGTGAAGGAGAGGACATGAGGACAGATGTGAAGGAGAGGTGATGAGGACAGATGTGAAGGAGAGGACATGAGGACAGATGTGAAGGAAAGGACATGAGGACAGATGTGAAGGAGAGGACATGAGGACAGACGTGAAGGAGAGGACATGAGGACAGACGTGAAGGAGAGGACATGAGGACAGATGTGAAGGAGAGGACATGAGGACAGATGTGAAGGAGAGGACATGAGGGCAGATGCGAAGGAGAGGACATGAGGACAGATGTGAAGGAGAGGACATGAGGACAGATGTGAAGGAGAGGACATGAGGACAGATGTGAAGGAGATGACATGAGGACAGATGTGAAGGAGAGGTGATGAGGACAGATGTGAAGGAGAGGTGATGAGGACAGATGTGAAGGAGAGGACATGAGGACAGACGTGAAGGAGAGGACATGAGGACAGATGTGAAGGAGAGGACATGAGAACAAATGTGAAGGAGAGGACATGAGGACAGATGTGAAGGAGAGGTGATGAGGACAGACGTGAAGGAGAGGACATGAGGACAGATGTGAAGGAGAGGACATGAGAACAAATGTGAAGGAGAGGACATGAGGACAGATGTGAAGGAGAGGTGATGAGGACAGATGTGAAGGAGAGGTGATGAGGACAGATGTGAAGGAGAGGACATGAGGACAGATGTGAAGGAGAGGTGATGAGGGCAGATGTGGAGAGGACATGAGGACAGATGTGAAGGAGAGGTGATGAGGACAGACGTGAAGGAGAGGACATGAGGACAGATGTGAAGGAGAGGACATGAGAACAAATGTGAAGGAGAGGACATGAGGACAGGTGTGAATGAGAGGTGATGAGGACAGACGTGAAGGAGAGGACATGAGGACAGATGTGAAGGAGAGGACATGAGGACAGATGTGAAGGAGAGGACATGAGGACAGATGTGAAGGAGAGGACATGAGGACAGACGTG
The DNA here is from genome assembly GCA_004119915.2 of Collichthys lucidus. Lineage (NCBI taxonomy): Eukaryota > Metazoa > Chordata > Actinopteri > Sciaenidae > Collichthys > Collichthys lucidus. The sequence continues at coordinate 31,379 of CM014084.1, forward strand.
AAGGAGAGGACATGAGGACAGATGTGAAGGAGAGGTGATGAGGACAGATGTGAAGGAGAGGTGATGAGGACAGATGTGAAGGAGAGGACATGAGGACAGACGTGAAGGAGAGGAACAAAACATCAAATTCAACCAATAAAACCAACAAGACATTATATTCATTACATTTATCTCACATGTTGTTTACATGATGTTTCTGTGTTGTTCACGTTATTTCCATTATCAGACCATTTTTTCTGATTTAGTAACCCTAACTAACTAACTAGACTTGACCTACTAAGACTACCTGCTGCAGAAACTTGTCATCATAGTTTAAATATAAATTGCTTTCTTATAATTGTGTTTTTTAATATGATTCAGTCATAAAACAGCGTGTTGATCTCAGCCTGAACACGGTTTGCAACATGCTGATGAGAATTATAAACTTGTTCATTTGTCTTGACTTCATAAAGCACTGCATTTTTGTGGGTTGGCATGCATGTTTTGGACAGGAAGTAGACCCGTGACAGAGTAGAGGAAGGCAGACAGAAGAATATGTTCGTGTGTTTGCTCTTCATCCTCCAATAATGAGTCCAAACAGCTCTTCAACTGTCCTCAGAGAGCTGAAAGAAACTATTAAAGGCTAAATATCATCAATGGACGCTTGTTAACCGTCAACAAAAGATGAGAACCACTGCGTTCAGCCAGGAATGTCTCTGGTGAAACTTGCTCTGATTCTGTCTGTTTTACAGGCAGAGGCTGTTCACACTGCTGCCTTTAACTTCCTGTATGTGTTTGTGAAAACATGAACACATCTGTCCTAATGAGCATCAGACTGCCATGACAGACAACATAAATGAAGTGACATGTTCATGAATCTGCAGTATTTCTATGAATTCAAGTCATTTGATTATTTAATCACACTGTCCTCCAGGGTTAGATTTTAATTCAGTCTTCCATCTTTTTATTTAAAGCTTTATTAGGCAAAGGACTGCAGCAGGGGCATGAACAACATGTTGCTCACATTAAAGTTTTCATGTTCCATCTTGCGTTGTTCATTTTGCATGGACATGTGTGTCGATGAATGTCGGCATTGAATATTTTCTTTCCAAATTTCTCACGTACCAAACAAAGCCTGTTTTGTTTCTTTTCTTCTGTGTGTGCGAGTGTGTGTGTGTGTGTGTGTGTGTGTGTGTGTGTGTGTGTGTGTGTGTGTGTGTGTGTGTGTGTTAAAATGATGCTTTCACGGTTTCCAGGAACAGATTAGACACTTCATGATGTTTTGGTGAAGATATGTGGGCAACAGGAAGTGTGTTCAGGCAACTGGATGTGTGTGTGTGTGTGTGTGTGTGTGTGTGTGTGTGTGTGTGTGTGCGTCTGAAGTCTGAACATAGAGACCAGCTGCACAGACCACACAGTGACAGCAGAGTCCTGTAGAACTGCAGCTGGAGTTACTGACGTTACATAATTGTTTCCATAACAACGGCTTCAGAGATGGGCAGGGCCAACATGTTGGACACTGAAGACTGTTTAGACCTAACCCTGCAACATGTATGACTCTGGATGATCGATAACATATAAAAAAAGACAGCGAGACAAAGAGTGTCAGACAACTGAAGAATCAACAAGACAGACAGACAGACAGACAGGCAGACAGACAGACAGACAGACAGACAGACAGACAGACAGACAGACAGACAGACAGACAGACAGACAGAGACAGGTGGATGCAGAGGACGGACAGGTGCTGCCATGTCTTGCAGAAAGCAATCATTTTGGGAGTTTTGGAGGAGTAAGACGGAGAGAAGAGCTATTCTTCAGAGAGCCAATCAGCTGAAACTTCTTCCTTCACAACTGTAAGTCTGAATTTAACTTTATTTAATGAAGTCTGATTAGAATTAAACTTTATTAAGTGGGGCACACAAACAAACAAAAACATATTTACTGTTACAGACCTAATAATGAGTGCTAACCACTTAATGTGTTTCTGGATCTGCATACATCACATTTAAAGCCTTTTTTGTGTGAACACTTTTGAGTACTTTAGTTTGGAGATCAGTCAGAGTTCAGTCTGCTTTTTAATTTGAGATCAATCACTTCAGTTTGTCAGAGCAGTGGGACAAAACATCATTCAACCAATAAAACCAACAAAACATTATATTCAACCAACCAAAAAACAAAACATTATATTCAACCAATAAAACCAACAAAACATTATATTCAACCAATCAAAGCAACAAAACATCACCTTCAACCAATAAAAGCAACAAAACATTACATTCAACCAATAAAACCAACAAAACATTATATTCAACCAATAAAACCAACAAACATTATATTCAACCAAAAAACCCAAAACTATCAACCAATCAAAGCAACAAAACATCACCTTCAACCAATAAAAGCAACAACACACACCAAAAAACCAACAAAACATATAAACCATAAAACCAACAAAACATATTCAACCAATAAAACCAACAAAACAGTATATTCAACCAATCAAAGCAACAAAACATTATATTCAACCAATAAAACCAACAAAACATTATATTCAACCAATAAAACCAACAAAACATTATATTCAACCAATAAAACCAACAAAACATTACATTCAACCAATAAAACCAACAAAACATTATGTTCAACCAATAAAACCAACAAAACATTATATTCAACCAATAAAACCAACAAAACATTATATTCAACCAATAAAACCAACAAAACATCATATTCAACCAATCAAAGCAACAAAACATTATATTCAACCAATAAAACCAACAAAACATCATATTCAACCAATCAAAGCAACAAAACATTATATTCAACCAATCAAACCAACAAAACATAGATTAACCAACCAAAACCAACAAAACACATTCAACCAAAAACCAACAAAACATCACATTCAATAAAACCAACAAAACATCACCTTCAACCATAAAACCAAACAAAACAATATTCAACCAATAAAACCAACAAAACATCACATTCAACCAATAAAACCAACAAAACATCACATTCAACCAATAAAACCAACAAAACATTATATTCAACCAATAAAACCAACAAAACATCACATTCAACCAATAAAACCAACAAAACATCACCTTCAACCAATAAAACCAACAAAACATTATATTCAACCAATAAAACCAACAAAACATCGCCAGACTTTATTGTCATTCAACTTCACATTCACAATGTACATTTGAGCGAGATTTCATTGAAAGGCCCTGAATAAAAACAGAAGACAAGTAAAAACAGGATAAACAGAGCCGTCACTCCCCACAGTCGATGGGGGGCTTCATTTTACGCAAGGGGGCAGATTCTCTGCAAATGCACAAAGGATGCAGATCACTGCAGTGAGGTGCGCATAGAGCACCAAGTCAGCCCGAGACAGGAGACAGAGTAAAACGAGACGGGTAATCTGACACTACACTCGTTGCTGCAATGATTGACAGCATGCAGCATCTGACCAATCAGTGGTCCGATGCACCGACAGGCAATATGAATTGGGAGCAAGCAAACGAAGAAACAAGTCAAAACAAGAGGAGGCTCGTGCTTCACTTGAAGGTGGGTATGTTATTGAAATAAGAAAGAAAGACTTTGTCGTATAAACAGCCCGGCTGCTAGCCTGCTCAGCATGAGACAGAAGAGAGGATAATTCTGTCTAGATGTGGGCTGGAGATTAAAATCAGCAGCTCTGATTATCATTTATTGAATGTCTTGTTAACTGCATATACATTCACAACAGTTGGTCGTCGTATGTTGGCTCAGGTTCATAGCCAATCAGTTTATGCTATTAATAGAAGTTTTGGGCTATTTTTATGGCCATTTTGGCAATTTGGCCAGGGGCGTTCCTGAGTATAAATATAAAGTATATGCATTATAAAATACAATAAAATATAAAAAGTCTATCTATCTATCTAAAACAGTGAAATGGACAATATGATGTCCTACAACTAATCAGAGCAACAAAACATCAGCTTCAACCAATCAGAAAATGTTTGGTGGAGGGCAGATCAGCAACTTCTGTGGAGACTCATGTAGCGACGTGAGTTGTGACTGTTGTGGTGATCTTCAGTTAGCTGGATTGTTTATTCTTCTTTTTATTTTTAAGATATATTTTTTGGCCTTTTTCAAATTTTATTTTTGACAGAGACAGCTCAAGTGAGGAATGTGGGGAGAGAGAGATGGGGAATGACATGCATGTTGGATTCAAACCCTTGATCGCCGCTGAGCCTTCGTACATAGGCCGGAAACTCCGAAACACCGAATGAGCTAATCAACACCCCCCGATTGTTTATTCTTGAAGGAATCCAAGAAAAAGATGTGGAAACACGCTCACATTTATAATCAACACCGATCTGAAATGCACGTTACTTCTGGTCTAATGGATATTTGATCACATCTTGGCTCAGTCAACACCTGGCCCTCCTTGGGGAAGACAAAGACCTGTCAATGACAGTGCCAAGTGTTTCTGGGAAATGGTTTTGAACAATTTATTCTTAGAATAAACACATACTGATGAGATCAGGACATACTCCATACTCTATACTGTTGTCCATGCTGGACTTGAACCAACCTTAATCCGGTTTCCCAAGCCAAGTGCCTCTAGACTGTTTGTCAAAAGCATGTGTTGGATCTGTTCATAGCGTGTAGCTAACATGTTGAAACTCTGTCATCACCTTGTCTTCTCTGTCTACACAGGAAACAGTTGCTAGGTGACAGAGTTGTTCGGACAGAGCTGCAGAACACCAGGACAGCATCTCTACTCCCCCCCGTTGGTACGGAGGTCTTCAGACGCTTCACAGCGGCTTCACTGGAGGGGATCCAATGCCGGCATGAAGCACAGGAGGAAGAGCCAGATACCAGGCAGAAAGACAAAGAGGTACAAAAACATGATTATCAGGATCGAGGATGAATTATGCTACATTACAGAAACAGCTGAAAAAGAAACTTAATTCACAAAAGTAAGAGTCTGCATCAAAGTTCATACTGTTGAAGTATTAGTGAAGTACTCTAGTCTCAGCAGGTACAGGAAAATGACACATTTACAGCTTCTCCTTCTATTTCTTCTCTGAATTGTGATCATACAACATCTGACCTCCCGGCTACAATAATATAAATCATATGTATAGCTTACATTTGTATATTAAGGTATTCACCTCAACATCTTCAGTCCCAGC
>CM014084.1:41549-49049 GCA_004119915.2 Collichthys lucidus
TCTGCCCTCTCTCAGGTGTTCACAGCTATCTTTGTGGCTGAGATGGTCCTAAAACTTGTGGCCATGGACCCATATGGTTATTTTCAGGTCAGACCTGTTGTTTTTTTTACTACCTGTGCAGCAGTGACGATGATGAATGACAGACGTTTCTATAACATGTGTATGGCTGTTGCTATGGTTACAGGTGAGCTGGCACATCTTTGACTTCATCTTAGTTGCCATCAGTCTGCTGAACCTGTTTCTGGAGTCACATTTTTCATGCTTCCTCCTTGTGGTTAGTGTGACATCATCATCATTTCCATCATTATAAGCCTACCTACCTGTCCCCGTATGTCTACCCGTGTCCTTACCTGTATGTTGTCTCTTCACCTATCTCCTGCACAGATGCGAGTGCTAAGGTTGGCCAGGTGGTGGCCGAGCTTCCACCTGTTGTTAAAGGTCATGTGGACCCCAGCGGTGATAGATCTGATCCTGCTTCTGCTGATTGTGGTCTTCATCTTCATCATGGCCGGCATGCATCTCTTCCAGGAGGACTACGAAGAGAACGTCTGTCATATCACGAAGGACTGCCGGCTCCCTCGCTGGAATATGACCAATTTCTTCAACGCCTTCCTCATCATCTTCAGGGTCCTGTGTGGAGAGTGGATTGATGACCTGTTGGGTTGCATGAAGGTCTCGGGTCAGAACACGTGTCTGATCTTCTTCGTGATGGTCGTGTTCATCGGAAACCTGCTGGTGAGTATCTGCTAATTATCCAGCCACCATGTGAACTGTGGCTAAGAATGAATTCATTAACATGTACTGCACTGTACTTAACATGCACTTTTAAGAGTAGACTTAGAACTTTCCTTTTTGATAAAGCGTATAGTTAGTGCTGGCTCAGGTCATCCCTTAGTTATGCTGCTATAGGATTAGACTGCCGGGGGACTCCCCAGGGTTATGCCTAGCCAGGCACGGTATTGGTTAAAGATGTAGTCACATCTCCCTTACCGAAAACCCTCCCTCCTACTCTGCCTCTGTCTGTCTGTCTGTCTGTCTGTCTGTCTGTCTGTCTGTCTGTCTGTCTGTCTGTCTGTCTGTCTCTCTGTCTCTCTCTCTCTGTCTCTCTCTGTCTGTCTCTCTCTCTCTGTCTGTCTTCCTGTCTGTCTCTGTCTCTCTCTCTCTGTCTCTCTCTGTCTGTCTGTCTGTCTGTCTGTCTGTCTGTCTGTCTGTCTGTCTGTCTGTCTGTCTGTCTGTCTCTCTGTCTCTGCCTCTCTCTCTCTGTCTCTCTCTCTGTCTGTCTGTCTGTCTGTCTCTCTGTCTGTCTCTCTCTCTCTCTCTGTCTGTCTGTCTGTCTGTCTGTCTGTCTGTCTGTCTGTCTGTCTGTCTGTCTGTCTGTCTGTCTGTCTGTCTGTCTGTCTGTCTCTCTCTGTGGACATGTCTCATTAATGCATGCTGCTGACCAAACTTCCCTGGAGTTTCTGTCTCTGTCGTCCAGCAGGTTTTTCGTGGATCGTGGCTGCTGCTGTGATCCTGCACGACGTCCACTACACATATTACTACTGTCATTAATACTACTGTCATTATTACTACTGTCATTATTACTACTGTCATTATTACTACTGTCATTATTACTACTGTCATTATTACTACTATATCTGCTACTGTGGTCACTTTATCATTCATCGTCATTCTGTCAGTCATTGTAAATGTACAAAATGTTTGTGTTGATTTGTCCTGTACACTGACATCTATTGCACGTCTGTCCGTCCTGGCAGAGGGATCCCTCCTCTGTGGCTCTTCCTGAGGTTTCTTCAACATTTTTTCCCTGTTAAAGTTTTTCCTCACTCTCTCCGAGGGTCTGAGCACAGAGGGAGTCACTCCCTGTACAGATTGTAAAGCCTCAGAGGAAAATGGACTTTGTGACTTTGGACTGTACAAATAAAATTGATTTGAAAATTGAATTGAATGTACAATGAGATTGGAGCCAACTCCAATTACAGTGCAACAGTAATATAAATATAAAAATATACAATATAAACATAGGCAAAGACACATTATAGGATGTAATATTGCACATTGTAAAGTATTTTCACAGCAGGTATAAAATCAACCAGACCAATGCGTGGATTGTGATCTGAGGATGGATCTTTGGCATCTCTGTCTTTTTTATTTGAGCAAAAATTATTCTGATCATTGTACTCTGAAAGTCGGCTTCCTTACCACTTTGAATTATGTTATTGTAATTATTTTCTATTTGCTCTATTTATTGTTGCGGCTAAAAGAGCGATCTAGGTCCTGAACCTGTTCCTGGCCTTCATCTAGGTCCTGAACCTGTATCTGGCCTTGATCCGGGTCTTGAACCTATTCCTGATCTTGTTTTAGGTCTTGAATCTGTTCCTGAACTTGTTGCTGAGCTCTTTTATCAGTGACAGTCTGGTGGCTCCAAATCAAGTGGAAAAGAACAACATGCACATTGCTATAAGCTGGACCAAGACCTGGATCCTGGAACATTTGCTGGGAAAGAAGAAGCATGTGAAGCCAGACCACACAGGTAAGACTAGACTTGGAACCTTTCCCTATCACTGATTGTTGATTTGCTTCTGTGTTGTATTGTCCTGAACAAATATTTATGTACTGATGTTTTTCTGGTCGTGTTTTATTGTTAACAGTCGGCAGTATGCAAGACCACAGGAAGGACTACCTCACTTTGGACTTTGTGACCTCAGACCAGACAATGTTAGAGGTCAAGCCTCTCAGTGGTAACCATGACAACATGTCCCGTGGGGTCCCTATCACCACAGCCGAAATCAAGATGGAAGAAGAAAAAAAAGTAAAATATATTTTTCATCTAAACTGAAACATGCTGCATAATAATGAACCCAGCCATGTTTCAAGTGTCTACGCATCAGATTGTATTTATGAGGTGAACGCACAAACCGTTTAAAAAGTGACAGACTAGAAAAAAAGATAAATAAATGTACATGTGTGCTTATACATTCAACTGTATCCACTCGACTTGTTAGTTTCATTAAAGACGTTTCTTCTGTTCTGACTGACGTAGGGAGTCCTAGGTGATGCCTTGAGAGGCATATGACTTACTTGCTTCATCCTGTAGGTTGTTTAGGTCACCTGCAGGTCGTTAAGAACACCTGTGGGTTGTTAAGGACACCTGTAGGTCGTTAAGGATACCTGTGGGTCGTTAAGGTCACCTGTGGGTCATTAAGGTCACCTGTGGGTCGTTAAGGTCACCTGTGGGTCGTTAAGGTCACCTGTGGGTCGTTAAGGATACCTGTGGGTCGTTAAGGATACCTGTGGGTCGTTAAGGTCACCTGTGGGTCGTTAAGGTCACCTGTGGGTCGTTAAGGTCACCTGTAGGTCGTTAAGGATACCTGTGGGTTGTTAAGGATACCTGTGGGTTGTTAAGGATACCTGTGGGTTGTTAAGGTCACCTGTGGGTCGTTAAGGACACCTGTGGGTCGTTAAGGTCACCTGTGGGTTGTTAAGGACACCTGTGGGTTGTTAAGGTCACCTGTGGGTTGTTAAGAAGCCTCTTGGATGAGAGGAGAAATATCTTCAACAAATGAATTAGTCGAGTTTATTTAAATCTAATTATAATATCATAATAATTAATTGAATTAATCATTGATTTTATAATTGATCATTTACTGTGTATAAAATGTGTTGCAGTGTGACATTGTGCAGACCCGTGGTGACGACGATCATAAAGGAAACACACCTGAGGACTGCTGCTGTGACCGTACGAGTCTTCCTGTACACATAATGAACAGCTGATCACTGATCCACTGACACAGGACCAGCTCCAGTAACTCCTGTCTGTGTTTCAGAGTGTTATCGCTGCTGTCCCATTTTGGACTCATCCCAGGACTGTGGCAGGTTCTGGTCTAACTTCAGGAGAGTCTGTTTCACCATCATACATCACAATTACTTTGAGATCTTCATCATCATCATCATTCTGTTGAGCAGCATAGTTCTGGTAACCATTCACAGCTCCTGACCTAGATCCTTGATCTGTCGGCATATAAATAACCTCATACACCCGTCCATGTGTTAACATGAGAGTGTATGTGAACAGGTGTTTGAGGACATTCACCTGCAGCATCTGCACGTCTTGAAGGGAGTTGTGGAGACTGCAAACCAGGTCTTCACCTGCCTGTTCCTGCTGGAGATGTTGCTCAAGTGGTTTGGCCTTGGACTAAAGAAATACTTCACAAGCGCATGGTGCTGGCTGGACTTCATCATCTTAGATGTAAGAACGCAGTCTTCATGCAAACTGTTTCAAGCCTTTATCTTGATCTTTAACATAGTGAATATGAAAGAAGATGATATGTTTAAATGTTTCTTTTAAACTGAAGGAATCTAAGCTTCCTGTCTCTTCCTTAACTCACCTGGATCGTGACATCATCAGCAGTTGTTTGTGTGTTCCAGGTGTTTTTAGTCTCGCTGATGGCGGACATGTTAGGATTCTCTGGACTGAGAGTTTTCCAGTTTCTGAGGACTTTGAGAGCTCTGGCACCCCTGAGGGCCCTGTCCCGCTTCGGAGGCTTGAGGGTGAGACATGCACTTTACACAGACAGACAGACAGACAGACAGGTGATGATGGATGATAATGTTGCAGTATAGTCATTACAGGTGTGTTATTAGTAAGCTGTATTATTCTAGGTTAGCCTAGCCTAGTTAGCTCACTGCTGCAGATCTGTCCATGTCTCTCTCTATGTGTCTGTGTGCAGGCGGTGGTGCAGGTTCTGGTCCGGACCATCCCGGCTATGTTTGACGGGCTGCTGGTGTTCCTGGTGGTGTGGTTGATGTTCAGTGTCGTGGGAGTGAATCTGTTTGCTGGAAAGTTTTTTTTCTGTTACAACAAGACGTCAGAGAAGCCGTTCCAGCACGACATGGTGAACAACAGGAGCGAATGTTTGACTATGATGGAGGAGAATTACACCGAGGTCAGCTGGGAAAACGCGAAGTCCAACTACGACAATGTGGGGAACGGCTTCCTGTCGCTGCTTCAACTGGTCAGTCAGAACACTGCTCACAATGTGGAAGTGTGACAACATGTCTACTGCCTCTCATCACGATCATCAATGAACCGATGAAACAGTTTTAATGTGAGAGTGAACATGAGACATTAAGTTTCAGTGATTAAGCTCTGTGTTGTTTCTCTGTCAGACGGTATCAGTGGACTGGGATAACATCCTGTACTCAGCAGTGGACTCTTCCTGGGTCAGTAACTGTTGGCTTTACTGATACTGGTACTGGTACTGGTACTGATACTGGTACTGATACTGGTACTGGTACTGGTACTGATACTGGTACTGATACTGGTACTGGAAAATGTTCAGTAATAACAGCTGTGTCCATGTGTGTCCATTTGTAGGTGGAAAATCAGCCATCTTACCAGTCCAACCCAAACATGAACTTGTTCTTTATCAGTTTCTTCATCATCAGCTCCTTCTTCACCTTCAACTTCTTCATCAGGGTCATCATCAGTGACCTGCAGAGACACAAGAGAGGTAAGAGACAGACAGGTGAGAGACAGACAGGTAAGAGACAGACAGGTAAGAGACAGACAGGTGAGAGACAGACAGGTAAGAGACAGATGGGAGAGAGTTAGGCAGGTGATACTGATTACTGATACTGATCATTTTGTCTTGACTGTGTCTTTGTCTGAAATTGTGTTTTTACTTTGTCTTTATTTTGTTGAGTAGACCCATTTGCATTGGACATAGATATATAGACATTAGATATTTACATGGATAGAAACTTTGATCACTTACTAGTTGGGGTTAGACACAAAGGAACACAAAACAAACCAAAAGGCAAAAATACAAAAACCAAAATATAAAACTAAGAACGAAACAGAACAGAGCAGGGATACAGGCACTGGCAGACACATAATGGACCAACAAAGAAATTCACTTCAATGTGCTTTGTCTTTACTCTGTAGGTAAACATCCCTTTATGACAGAGGCACAGCAGAAATATTCCTGGTCCTTGAGGAAAGTCTTCTCTAAGAAACCTAATGAAGGTGTTCCTCCACCTCAGGTATGTTCATATACTTCCTGTCTCAGTCAATCTAAACTATAGACTTCTGGTCACAGTCTAGATTGAACTGGAGTTCAAAGTCTGAAGAAACTCTGTCCCACACACACGTTCAGACTCCTGAGCCACCTGTCACCCAAACCAAACATGGTCTATTCAGACTGAAGTCATAATAAATCTAGAATAAACTCTTTGTTTCCTTGGGCTCCATTGTCCTCCCCGTCTCCACAGAATAAGTTCCAGGCTTGGCTCTTCGACCTGGTGACCAGTCGGTGCTTTGAAGTGTTCATGGTGGCAGTGATCTGCCTCAACATGGTGATCATGATGGTGGAGACAGAGGGGCAGAGCAGTGAGAAAGACGAAATCCTGTCCTGGTTTCACTTCGTCATCATTGTCATCTTTTTAATTGAGTTCATCTTGAAGATCGCCGCGCTCAGAAAGTTCTACTTTTCTGACTGCTGTAACGTCCTCGACTTCTTGGTGGTCTTTGGCTCCATCGTAGGTAGGTTTTCATGTGGTAATGTCACTGTCTCGTCTGATGAGGTCACTGCATGCTCGGTCTTATTAAATATGACACACGTGTTCTTTCGATCCGTCTTTTCTCAGCTCATTTAGAGAAAACAGATAGATGAACGGTGGAAAAGTGATTTATTGACAGGATTAATTGAACAACACAAAAAAGGGACAAGTGAATTTAAATTCAATTTTATTTTATTTATATAGTTCCACATCATAACTTCAGTTATCTCATGACACTTTTCATACAGAGCAGGTCTAGGTCATACTCTTTATAATATTATTTACATACACCAACAGTTCCACCATGAGCAAGCACTTGGTGACGGTGGCGAGGAAAAACTTGTCAGTAAACCTCGAACAGAACAGTGGAGCTGGGGGCCAGGGTGATCCCATTTAGATTAACTATCTTTATCTTTAGAGTTTCTGAGGTGTTTGGGTCCAACAACAAGAACAAGAAAAAATGTGGCTCATCTCAAGGCATACTTGAAGTTGAGTTAACTGATTGGTTTTATGAGTTTTTGGAATTAATTGAGTGATTCCTAATGGGAGCATATATAAACTGAATAGAAGTGGTCCTAGTACAGAACCTTGTGGGACTCCATGACAGACTTCGGTATGCATGCAGGATTCATCATTGACGTGAACAAACAATTGATCTGAACAACTTGAACGTTTGTGTAATACCCCAAGGAGGAAGAAGGTCTTTTGAATTTATTCTCTCTTTCTTCTCAGGTTTGTTTTTCGAGGACTTCCTGGGTTTCTACTTTGTCCGTTTTGCTGTCTTCTCTGTGTTCCGAGTGGTTCGTATCGGTCGCGTCCTACATCTCATTCACTGTGCCAGGGGCATCCGAAAGCTGTTTTTGTCCTTCATGATGTCACTTCCTGCTCTCTTCAACATCAGCCTCCTCCTCTTCCTCCTCCTATTCACTTTCTCCCTCT
>CM014084.1:54049-84049 GCA_004119915.2 Collichthys lucidus
GAAAATACAAAAAAGTTGCAGTCACGCGGTTTCAGATCAAATGACACTTTTAACAACGAGCCGATATAATTTTACCTTTTAAATCTCGATGGTGTGTTCAAACAATTTAGAAAACAGCCGAAAATTAAACATTCAAAATCTTTGTCAAAGTTTCCTTATTCGACCCGAGAATTCATTTAAGAATGACAACCTTTAATTTTTGGTTATTTTCCTCCCTGTTTCAGGTCAAAGGTCACATCAAACAAAAGGTGTGTCCTGTTTCTTTATTGTGCTGTAGACGGTGACCTTTGACCCTAGAGCAGGCAGGTGCTGTAGACGGTGACCTTTGACCCTAGAGCAGGCAGGTGCTGTAGACGGTGACCTTTGACCCTAGAACAGGCAGGTGCTGTAGACGGTGACCTTTGACCTTAGAGCAGGCAGGTGCTGTAGACGGTGACCTTTGACCCTAGAACAGGCAGGTGCTGTAGACGGTGACCTTTGACCCTAGAGCAGGCAGGTGCTGTAGACGGTGACCTTTGACCCTAGAACAGGCAGGTGCTGTAGACGGTGACCTTTGACCCTAGAACAGGCAGGTGCTGTAGACGGTGACCTTGTGGCTGATCTCCTGCAGCAGCTCCTTCACAGTGACCTCCAGCTCCACCAGCTGCTCTGCTTTGACCTCCAGAGTGCGCTGGTTGTCTTCGTACGACTTTTCCAGATCTGAAAAACAAAAAGTCGCAATTAGGAAAAATAATCACATTGTCATCAGTATGATGTTAGCGTGATGTCAGCGTGATGTCACCATGATGTCAGCGTGATGTCAGCATGATGTCAGCGTGATGTCAGTGTGATGTCAGCGTGATGTCACTGTGATGTCAGTGTGATGTCAGTGTGATGTCACTGTGATGTCAGTGTGATGTCAGTGTGATGTCAGTGTGATGTCAGCGTGATGTCACTGTGATGTCAGTGTGATGTCAGTGTGATGTCACTGTGATGTCAGTGTGATGTCACTGTGATGTCAGTGTGATGTCACTGTGATGTCAGTGTGATGTCACTGTGATGTCAGTGTGATGTCAGTGTGATGTCACTGTGATGTCAGTGTGATGTCAGTGTGATGTCACTGTGATGTCAGCGTGATGTCAGTGTGATGTCAGCGTGATGTCAGTGTGATGTCAGTGTGATGTCAGCGTGATGTCACTGTGATGTCAGCGTGATGTCAGTGTGATGTCAGCGTGATGTCAGTGTGATGTCAGCGTGATGTCAGTGTGATGTCAGCGTGATGTCACTGTGATGTCAGCGTGATGTCAGTGTGATGTCAGCGTGATGTCAGTGTGATGTCAGCGTGATGTCAGTGTGATGTCACTGTGATGTCAGTGTGATGTCAGTGTGATGTCACTGTGATGTCAGCGTGATGTCAGCGTGTTACCTTTGAGCAGCTGCAGTTTGTCACTGGCCTTCAGCAGCAGCTCTTTGGCCTCCTGCTGCAGTGACTCTGCTCTCTTCTTTGCGTCGATCACGCCTCCTGCCTTCTCACCAATCAGTCGCTCAACTGTGGCATACTTATCCTTCAGCCCCGAGTCCAGCTCCTTAATGACATGTTAATTAAACGTTAATGATCTGACAAGTGAACACACCTTTAAGACGTGTTAATACATCGCCACTCACCTTCTTGACTTCCTCTGCAATCTTTCGGATGCTTTCTGCATCCTGATTGGTCCGTTCAAAGCTCACAATGACATTCAGAGCTTTGTCTCTCAGCAACGTCACATCCTGCTCGAGACGCTGCAGCCTCTGGGTGGCGTTATTCAGCTTCAACTCTGCATCTGCCGTCTCTGACTCTACCTGAATGCAACATAAGGGGGGATGACGTGTTACCTTCATGTTTTGTCAGTCAAGTAAATGTTAAGTGAACGTCTACACGTGATGACGGTGAAGTGAACGTCTACACGTGATGACGGTGAAGTGAACGTCTACACGTAATGACGGTGAAGTGAACGTCTACACGTGAAGACGGTGAAGTGAACGTCTACACGTGATGTCGGTGAAGTGAACGTCTACACGTGATGTCGGTGAAGTGAACGTCTACACGTGATGTCGGTGAAGTGAACGTCCACACGTGATGTCGGTGAAGTGAACGTCTACACGTGATGACGGTGAAGTGAACGTCCACACGTGATGTCGGTGAAGTGAACGTCTACACGTGATGACGGTGAAGTGAACGTCTACACGTGATGTCGGTGAAGTGAACGTCTACACGTGATGTCGGTGAAGTGAACGTCTACACGTGATGTCGGTGAAGTGAACGTCTACACGTGATGACGGTGAAGTGAACGTCTACACGTGACGTCGATGAAGTGAACGTCTACACGTGATGTCGGTGAAGTGAACGTCTACACGTGATGACGGTGAAGTGAACGTCCACACGTGATGTCGGTGAAGTGAACGTCTACACGTGATGACGGTGAAGTGAACGTCTACACGTGATGACGGTGAAGTGAACGTCTACACGTGATGACGGTGAAGTGAACGTCTACACGTGATGTCGGTGAAGTGAACGTCTACACGTGATGTCTGTGAAGTGAACGTCTACACGTGATGACGGGTGAAGTGAACGTCTACACGTGATGTCGGTGAGGTGAAGTGAACGTCTACACGTGATGTCGGTGAAGTGAACGTCTACACGTGATGTCGGTGAAGTGAACGTCTACACGTGATGTCGATGAAGTGAACGTCTACACGTGATGACGGTGAAGTGAACGTCCACACGTGATGTCGGTGAAGTGAACGTCTACACGTGATGACTGTGAAGTGAACGTCTACACGTGATGACGGTGAAGTGAACGTCTACACGTGATGTCGGTGAAGTGAACGTCTACACGTGATGTCTGTGAAGTGAACGTCTACACGTGATGACGGTGAAGTGAACGTCTACACGTGATGTCGGTGAAGTGAACGTCTACACGTGATGTCGGTGAAGTGAACGTCTACACGTGATGTCGGTGAAGTGAACGTCTACACGTGACGACGGTGAAGTGAACGTCGACACGTGACGTCTGTGAAGTGAACGTCTACACGTGATGTCGGTGAAGTGAACGTCTACACGTGATGTCGGTGAAGTGAACGTCTACACGTGATGACGGTGAAGTGAACGTCTACACGTGATGTCGGTGAAGTGAACGTCTACACGTGATGACGGTGAAGTGAACGTCTACACGTGACGTCTGTGAAGTGAACGTCTACACGTGATGTCGGTGAAGTGAAGTGAACGTCACACGTGATGACGGTGAAGTGAACGTCTACACGTGATGTCGGTGAAGTGAACGTCTACGTGATGTCGGTGAATGCGGTGAAGTGAACGTCTACACGTGACGTCTGTGAAGTGAACGTCTACACGTGATGACGGTGAAGTGAAGTGAACGTCACACGTGACGTCGGTGAAGATGACGGTGAAGTGAACGTCTACACGTGATGACGGTGAAGTGAACGTCTACACGTGATGACGGTGAAGTGAACGTCTACACGTGATGTCGGTGAAGTGAACGTCTACACGTGATGTCTGTGAAGTGAACGTCTACACGTGATGTCGGTGAAGTGAACGTCTACACGTGATGTCGGTGAAGTGAACGTCTACACGTGATGTCTGTGAAGTGAACGTCTACACGTGATGACGGTGAAGTGAACGTCTACACGTGATGACGGTGAAGTGAACGTCTACACGTGATGACGGTGAAGTGAACGTCTACACGTGATGTCGGTGAAGTGAACGTCTACACGTGATGACGGTGAAGTGAACGTCTACACGTGATGTCGGTGAAGTGAACGTCTACACGTGATGTCGGTGAAGTGAACGTCTACACGTGATGACGGTGAAGTGAACGTCTACACGTGATGACGGTGAAGTGAACGTCTACACGTGACGTCGGTGAAGATGACGGTGAAGTGAACGTCTACACGTGACGTCGGTGAAGTGAACGTCTACACGTGACGTCGGTGAAGATGTCGGTGAAGTGAACGTCCACACGTGATGTCGGTGAAGTGAACGTCTACACGTGATGTCGGTGAAGTGAACGTCTACACGTGATGACGGTGAAGTGAACGTCTACACGTGACGTCGGTGAAGTGAACGTCTACACGTGACGTCGGTGAAGTGAACGTCTACACGTGACGTTGGTGAAGTGAACGTCTACACGTGACGTCGGTGAAGTGAACGTCTACACGTGATGTCGGTGAAGTGAACGTCTACACGTGATGACGGTGAAGTGAACGTCCACACGTGATGTCGGTGAAGTGAACGTCTACACGTGATGACGGTGAAGTGAACGTCCACACGTGATGTCGGTGAAGTGAACGTCTACACGTGATGTCGGTGAAGTGAACGTCTACACGTGATGACGGTGAAGTGAAGGTCCACACGTGATGTCGGTGAAGTGAACGTCTACACGTGATGACGGTGAAGTGAACGTCTACACGTGATGTCGGTGAAGTGAACGTCTACACGTGATGACGGTGAAGTGAACGTCTACACGTGATGTCGGTGAAGTGAACGTCTACACGTGATGTCGGTGAAGTGAACGTCTACACGTGATGACGGTGAAGTGAACGTCTACACGTGACGTCTGTGAAGTGAACGTCTACACGTGATGACGGTGAAGTGAACGTCTACACGTGACGTCGGTGAAGATGACGGTGAAGTGAACGTCTACACGTGACGTCGGTGAAGATGACGGTGAAGTGAACGTCTACACGTGACGTCGGTGAAGTGAACGTCTACACGTGACGTCGGTGAAGATGTCGGTGAAGTGAACGTCTACACGTGACGTCGGTGAAGATGTCGGTGAAGTGAACGTCTACACGTGAGTGGTGAAGTGAACGTCTACACGTGACGTCGGTGAAGATGTCGGTGAAGTGAACGTCTACACGTGACGTCGGTGAAGATGTCGTGTGTGAAGTGAACGTCTACACGTGATGTCGGTGAAGTGAACGTCTACACGTGATGTCGGTGGAAGTGAACGTACACGTGATGACGGTGAAGTGAACGTCTACACGTGACGTCGGTGTGAAGTGAACGTCTACACGTGACGTCGGGTGAAGTAGTGAAGTCTACACGTGATGTCGGTGAAGTGAACGTCTACACGTGACGTCGGTGTGGTGAAGTGAACGTCTACACGTGACGTCGGTGAAGTGAAGTCTACACGTGACGTCGGTGAAGTGAACGTCTACACGTGATGTCGGTGAAGTGAACGTCTACACGTGACGACGGTGAAGTGAACGTCTACACGTGACGTCGGTGAAGATGTCGGTGAAGTGAACGTCTACACGTGACGTCGGTGAAGATGTCGGTGAAGTGAACGTCTACACGTGACGTCGGTGAAGTGAACGTCTACACGTGACGTCGGTGAAGATGTCGGTGAAGTGAACGTCTACACGTGACGTCGGTGAAGATGTCGGTGAAGTGAACGTCTACACGTGATGTCGGTGAAGTGAACGTCTACACGTGATGTCGGTGAAGTGAACGTCTACACGTGATGACGGTGAAGTGAACGTCTACACGTGACGTCGGTGAAGTGAACGTCTACACGTGACGTCGGTGAAGTGAACGTCTACACGTGATGTCGGTGAAGTGAACGTCTACACGTGACGTCGGTGAAGTGAACGTCTACACGTGACGTCGGTGAAGTGAACGTCTACACGTGACGTCGGTGAAGTGAACGTCTACACGTGATGTCGGTGAAGTGAACGTCTACACGTGACGACGGTGAAGTGAACGTCTACACGTGACGTCGGTGAAGTGAACGTCTACACGTGATGTCGGTGAAGTGAACGTCTACACGTGATGACGGTGAAGTGAACGTCTACACGTGATGTCGATGAAGTGAACGTCTACACGTGATGACGGTGAAGTGAACGTCTACACGTGATGTCGGTGAAGTGAACGTCTACACGTGATGACGGTGAAGTGAACGTCTACACGTGATGTCGGTGAAGTGAACGTCTACACGTGATGTCGGTGAAGTGAACGTCTACACGTGATGTCGTGATGGTGAGTGAAGTGAACGTCTACACGTGATGTCGGTGAAGTGAACGTCTACACGTGATGTGATGAAGTGAACGTCTACACGTGATGACGGTGAAGTGAACGTCTACACGTGATGTCGGTGAAGTGAACGTCTACACGTGATGTCGGTGAAGTGAACGTCTACACGTGATGTCGGTGAAGTGAACGTCTACACGTGATGACGGTGAAGTGAACGTCTACACGTGATGTCGATGAAGTGAACGTCTACACGTGATGTCGGTGAAGTGAACGTCTACACGTGATGACGGTGAAGTGAACGTCTACACGTGATGACGGTGAAGTGAACGTCTACAATCGTGATGTGTGAAGTGAACGTCTACACGTGATGACGGTGAAGTGAACGTCTACACGTGATGTCGGTGAAGTGAACGTCTACACGTGATGTCGGTGAAGTGAACGTCTACACGTGATGTCGGTGAAATAGTCGTTTTCGAGTCAGTACTGACTGAGGACAGCAGGATGTTGGTGTTCCGGATGTCGGCGGCCGCTTGCTGGATGGCGCTGCTGGCAGCGGTCTGAGCCCTCTGAGCTTCTTTCAGAGCTCGCTTCACTGTCTCTGCAGAGTGCTTCACATTTGCTGCCTCGCCACTGACAAACAGAAAGTGACATCAGCAGTTTGAGAGAGAGGCAACACAAATATTAAGACGTAATAATTTATAGCTCTCTAAAATCCTGGATGAACAGGTAGGACTCACTTGGCTTGGCGGGCCTGGTCCAGCAGGGCCTCGGCTCTCTGGATGTCATCAGAGCTCTGCTGCAGGATGGCTTCCACGTGTCCCAGTTCGCCTACCTTCTGTCGGATCTCGTCGGTCAGGTTCTGCAGCTGAGCTGGCGTGGTCGGCATCTGCATGGCCAGAACCTCGTTGGCAACAAGCTCGACACTCTCCAGGTCTGCAGCATCCTCTGAAACAACACAAACGCATGGTGTAACATAAGCTGAACATGTAAATGCAAATATATAAAGATAAATGTTAGAACATGTCTATGAACTACACAACTACAATTTCTCCCTAATCGTGTGAAAGATTATTAGTGTTTATCTATTGATTAGTATATTATAGGCTGATATTTGCATTTTTCACTGGTATCGGCATCAGCAGATTTGTGTATCATACTGTCATTTTTATCATGCAAATGAGAAGAGAGGAGAAAAAGCAATATCAGCACATATCGGTCATCGGCTTAGGCTGTGTCGAAAGAATCGGTATCAGCATCGGCCATAAAAAATCTGTATCGGTCGACCTCCGGTACTGATTATCATTTATGATGTTATTGTGAGATCCATTAGACCTGTAAATTGAAATAAATTAATTAAAGGTAGATATTTAGGGAGGGATCTTTGCCAACCTAACAGGGCTGTTGTTGCTGTCTGTGGTGTTTTGGGGTTTTTATTTGATAGAAAGTTAAATGTTATGAATGTGTAAAACTTTTATTTCTTATAAATGTTATACGCTGTGTTTAGAGGACCACAGGTTCTCCGCAAAGACATCCACAGGCTGAACACCTGAGGTACGTGAGGGCCTCATCTCTCAGGAGATGTTTGATAAAGAGGAAGTGCGGGACGTACGAGTGAGGAAGTCTCGGATCTGTCGGATCAGGCTCCTCAGCTCCTCGTTGCTCTGGTCCACTTTCTGTTTGGTTCTGTTGGTCTTCATCAGGACATCCTGAGCGCTCAGCTTTGCCTCGTCTGCTTTCAGTTTGGCATCTGACACCTGAAAACAAAACACAGGTGAGAATATTCACCTGAATCGGGACTTTACAGGACAGAACCACACCCGGCCCAGACCAGGACCCGTCAGACTCACCATCTTGGAGAGTTTCTCCACTTCCTCCATGGCGCTTACGATTTCCTGTTCAGAATCTCGGGCCTTCCTCCAGGCACTGCTGGCAGCTGTCACGATGCCGTCACATCCTTCACCTCCACACCTGGTCTGCCCTTCAGAGTCCACACAGCCCAGACCTCCACAGGAAGAGGACAAACACGAGTCCTGACCTGATAACGGACTGCCACAGGTCTGAAAGAACCAGAAGAGACCAGGAGATAACAACAATACGATCAGTTTATTTCACTAAAATGTCACGAAATCACTTTTTTATCACGCATAATCATGTTTTTTAATAAACAAATACTTCTAAGAAACAGTTGATCAGGTTTTCTTTGTGGTAAAGACTCAATCAACAACAATAATAACATAAAATGACACAATCATCGTTATAAAAGAATAAAGCTAAGATATGATCTTGTACCTTGTGGCTTATCTCTGATAGGTCCAGAGTCTGCAGCTCTCCTGCCAGGTCGTCCAGCCTCTGAGCATGCTCAGTGTGTCTCCTCAGGTACTCGTCTGTGGTTCGGTTCAGTTTGTCCTCTGTGAGGAGCCGTAGAGCGGCGGCGATTTCCACGGCACTACCGGGCTCGATGGTGGAGGCGTTCGCTCGAGCTTCAGCTGCCTGAGACTGCAGGAAGTACTTAGTGACGCTGTCGGTCGCCCCTGGAAACAGACAGGAAGTACAACTCAATTGAGAGACACAAACGTCCTGCTGCAGATGTTTGTAGAAGAGAACCTCCACCAACGTTCACACAACGTTCACTCAAAGCACCTTTGACCTTCGACCCTTCTCACCTCTGATGTCGGAGTTCTTGATGAACTCGACCTGATCCAGAAGCTCCCGAACCGTCCGCTCCAGTTTCTGAGCATCCGACATCACAGAGTCGAGTTTAGTTTGTGCAGCCGAGTCCAAGTCCTCTATCTGGGCTAGAGTCTGTTCAGTGTGGTTCAACATCTGGCTCAGGGCCCCCATCAGGTCACTGAGGGACACACAGGTCAGCGCTTACATTAGTGTGAGCTGCACTAATCTCCAGATTAAAGTTAATCTCAGCTGTTCTATAGGGCCAGGTTTAGACTACAGATTAAAGTTAATCTTAGCTGTTCTATAGGACCAGGTTTAGACTACGGATTAAAGTTAATCTCAGCTGTTCTATAGGGTCAGGTTTAGACTCCAGATTAAAGGTAATCTCAGCTGTTCTATAGGACCAGGTTTAGACTCCAGATTAAAATTAATCTCAGCTGTTCTATAGGACCAGGTTTAGACTATAGATTAAAGTTAATCTAACCTGTTCTATAGGACCAGGTTTAGACTCCAGATTAAAGTTAATCTCACCTGTTCTATAGGACCAGGTTTAGACTACAGATTAAATTTAATCTCAGCTGTTCTATAGGGCCGGGTTTAGACTCCAGATTAAAGTTAATCTCAGCTGTTCTATAGGGCCAGGTTTAGACTACAGATTAAAGTTAATCTCAGCTGTTCTATAGGGCCAGGTTTAGACTCCAGATTAAAGTTAATCTCAGCTGTTCTATAGGACCAGGTTTAGACTCCAGATTAAAGGTAGTCTCAACTGTTCTATAGGGCCAGGTTTAGACTTCAGATTAAAGGTAATCTCAGCTGTTTTATAGGGCCAGGTTTAGACTACAGATTAAAGTTAATCTCAGCTGTTCTATGGGACCAGGTTTAGACTACAGATTAAAGTTAATCTCAGCTGTTCTATAGGGCCAGGTTTAGACTACAGATTAAAGTTAATCTCAGCTGTTCTATGGGGCCAGGTTTAGACTTCAGATTAAAGTTAATCTCAGCTGTTCTATAGGGCCAGGTTTAGACTATAGATTAAAGTTAATCTAACCTGTTCTATAGGACCAGGTTTAGACTATAGATTAAAGTTAATCTAACCTGTTCTATAGGGTCAGGTTTAGACTCCAGATTAAAGTTAATCTCAGCTGTTCTATAGGGCCAGGTTTAGACTCCAGATTAAAGTTAATCTCAGCTGTTCTATAGGACCAGGTTTAGACTCCAGATTAAAGTTAATCTCAGCTGTTCTATAGGACCAGGTTTAGACTCCAGATTAAAGTTAATCTAACCTGTTCTATAGGGCCAGGTTTAGACTACAGATTAAAGTTAATCTCAGCTGTTCTATAGGGCCAGGTTTAGACTACAGATTAAAGTTAATCTCAGCTGTTCTATAGGACCAGGTTTAGACTACAGATTAAAGTTAATCTCACCTGTTCTATAGGACCAGGTTTAGACTACAGATTAAATTTAATCTCAGCTGTTCTATAGGGCCAGGTTTAGACTCCAGATTAAAGTTAATCTCAGCTGTTCTATAGGGCCAGGTTTAGACTCCAGATTATTGTTAATCTCAGCTGTTCTATAGGACCAGGTTTAGACTCCAGATTAAAGTTAATCTCAGCTGTTCTATAGGACCAGGTTTAGACTTCAGATTAAAGTTAATCTAACCTGTTCTATAGGACCAGGTTTAGACTATAGATTAAAGTTAATCTCAGCTGTTCTATAGGACCAGGTTTAGACTACAGATTAAAGTTAATCTCAGCTGTTCTATAGGACCAGGTTTAGACTATAGATTAAAGTTAATCTAACCTGTTCTATAGGACCAGGTTTAGACTACAGATTAAAGTTAATCTCAGCTGTTCTATAGGACCAGGTTTAGACTTCAGATTAAAGTTAATCTCAGCTGTTCTATGGGACCAGGTTCAGACTACAGATTAAAGTTAATCTCAGCTGTTCTATAGGACCAGGTTTAGACTACAGATTAAAGTTAATCTCAGCTGTTCTATGGGACCAGGTTTAGACTACAGATTAAAGTTAATCTCAGCTGTTCTATAGGGCCAGGTTTAGACTACAGATTAAAGTTAATCTCAGCTGTTCTATGGGGCCAGGTTTAGACTTCAGATTAAAGTTAATCTCAGCTGTTCTATAGGGCCAGGTTTAGACTATAGATTAAAGTTAATCTAACCTGTTCTATAGGACCAGGTTTAGACTATAGATTAAAGTTAATCTAACCTGTTCTATAGGGTCAGGTTTAGACTCCAGATTAAAGTTAATCTCAGCTGTTCTATAGGGCCAGGTTTAGACTCCAGATTAAAGTTAATCTCAGCTGTTCTATAGGACCAGGTTTAGACTCCAGATTAAAGTTAATCTCAGCTGTTCTATAGGACCAGGTTTAGACTCCAGATTAAAGTTAATCTAACCTGTTCTATAGGGCCAGGTTTAGACTACAGATTAAAGTTAATCTCAGCTGTTCTATAGGGCCAGGTTTAGACTACAGATTAAAGTTAATCTCAGCTGTTCTATAGGACCAGGTTTAGACTACAGATTAAAGTTAATCTCACCTGTTCTATAGGACCAGGTTTAGACTACAGATTAAATTTAATCTCAGCTGTTCTATAGGGCCAGGTTTAGACTCCAGATTAAAGTTAATCTCAGCTGTTCTATAGGACCAGGTTTAGACTATAGATTAAATTTAATCTCAGCTGTTCTATAGGGCCAGGTTTAGACTCCAGATTATTGTTAATCTCAGCTGTTCTATAGGACCAGGTTTAGACTCCAGATTAAAGTTAATCTCAGCTGTTCTATAGGACCAGGTTTAGACTCCAGATTAAAGTTAATCTCAGCTGTTCTATAGGACCAGGTTTAGACTATAGATTAAAGTTAATCTAACCTGTTCTATAGGACCAGGTTTAGACTACAGATTAAAGTTAATCTCAGCTGTTCTATAGGACCAGGTTTAGACTTCAGGTTAAAGTTAATCTCAGCTGTTCTATAGGGTCAGGTTTAGACTACAGATTAAAGTTAATCTCAGATGTTCTATAGGACCAGGTTTAGACTACAGATTAAAGTTAATCTCAGCTGTTCTATAGGGCCAGGTTTAGACTACAGATTAAAGTTAATCTCAGCTGTTCTATAGGGCCAGGTTTAGACTACAGATTAAAGTTAATCTCACCTGTTCTATAGGACCAGGTTTAGACTTCAGATTAAAGTTAATCTCAGCTGTTCTATAAGGCCAGGTTTAGACTCCAGATTAAAGTTAATCTCATCTGTTCTATAAGACCAGGTTTAGACTCCAGATTAAAGTTAATCTCAGCTGTTCTATAGGACCAGGTTTAGACTCCAGATTAAAGTTAATCTCAGCTGTTCTATAGGACCAGGTTTAGACTATAGATTAAAGTTAATCTAACCTGTTCTATAGGACCAGGTTTAGACTCCAGGTTAAAGTTAATCTCAGCTGTTCTATAGGGCCAGGTTTAGACTACAGATTAAAGTTAATCTCAGCTGTTCTATAGGGCCAGGTTTAGACTACAGATTAAAGTTAATCTCAGCTGTTCTATAGGACCAGGTTTAGACTACAGATTAAAGTTAATCTCAGCTGTTCTATAGGACCAGGTTTAGACTCCAGATTAAAGTTAATCTCAGCTGTTCTATAGGGCCAGGTTTAGACTATAGATTAAAGTTAATCTCAGCTGTTCTATGGGACCAGGTTTAGACTACAGATTAAAGTTAATCTCAACTGTTCTATAGGACCAGGTTTAGACTACAGATTAAAGTTAATCTCAGCTGTTCTATAGGACCAGGTTTAGACTATAGATTAAAGTTAATCTCAGCTGTTCTATGGGACCAGGTTTAGACTACAGATTAAAGTTAATCTCAACTGTTCTATAGGACCAGGTTTAGACTACAGATTAAAGTTAATCTCAGCTGTTCTATAGGACCAGGTTTAGACTACAGATTAAAGTTAATCTCAGCTGTTCTATAGGACCAGGTTTAGACTATAGATTAAAGTTAATCTCAGCTGTTCTATGGGACCAGGTTTAGACTATAGATTAAAGTTAATCTCAGCTGTTCTATAGGACCAGGTTTAGACTATAGATTAAAGTTAATCTCAGCTGTTCTATAGGGCCAGGTTTAAACTCCAGATTAAAAGTTAATCTCAGCTGTTCTATAGGGCCAGGTTTAGACTCCAGATTAAAGTTAATTTCACCTGGCTTGTTGGAGCAGCTCCTGGATCTCAGTCAGCGGTTGTGAGGCCGGGTTCTGGTTCAGCATGACCCGGATGTCGGCGACACTCTTCTCCATGCTTTCGATGGACTTCCTGTATGGTCCGCTGATTCCGCTGGCTTTGACAGCGTTGACCTTGTTGACAAGGCGGTGTGTCTGATTGGTCAGCTGACCAATGACGTGGTCCCACTCTGCGAAGCACTGGTGGCAGCGGTGGCAGTCGGGGAAGGTCCCGGAGAACCCACGGGCGCATACGTCACAGCGTGGACCAGAAACACCGTCCACGCAGATGCAGTGACCGCTGCCTTTGTTGCACTGCTGCTCGGAGATACCGCGAGGGTCGCAGTCACATGCTGAGACACAAAACGCCAAAACGCCAAGGGTTACAGGTGTGACAGTGTGATGTCATACACAACAGACAGACAGACAGACAGGCAGACAGACAGGCAGGCAGACAGGCAGACAGTGTTACAGCTGTTGTTGTTTGTTGCTCTCTCTGATGAACAAACATGATCCTCTGTGAACTCCTTCATCCTCGGGTTTCTCCTCCCACGTCAGTCCAGACTAAAATATTTAAACATTTACTGTAAAAACATTAGACAGGAAGTTGGGGACGAACGGTCTGTCTGCTCATGAAAACATTCATGTGGGGGCTCACGGGTGGTTGTTTGGTATCTGGTTTGAATTAAACAGCTGAAGCTGCTTCCAGCTGCAGAAACAACAAACCAGAACCAGACCAGAACCTCGCTTTGATTCACCACAACAGGCAGGCGAATGTGAAGTCGTAAGTCACTGAAAGACTCGAAGACTTTCTTTCTTTCTTTCTTTCTTTCTTTCTTTCTTTCTTTCTTTCTTTCTTTCTTTCTTTCTTTCTTTCTTTCTTTCTTTCTTTTTCTTTCTTTTCCCCTTTGTCCCCCCAGTCTTTCTCAGCAGGTCCAGTTTCTGACCTTCAGGTCTGCTTCACAGTAACAAAGCGTCTTTGTGGGTTTCAGGGATATTTGGAGGTTAAGACAGATCTCTTGTCTCGTCTCCATGGTGACGGCCTTGTGGGAACATCTGGACTTAATATCAGTCACAGCAGAGGATGCTGGGAGCCTGACTGTTCCCACAGGCGGTTCGTTTTTATGTAGCTTCAGATACTTCCTGTTTCTGAACAAAGACTTGAGTCACATCTGAACTCGAGTCCGTCACATGGATGCAAGAAGAATCGTTTCCCGTCCTCAAAGTAAACGTACCGTGACATTCGACCTCTGGATCTCCCCAGAACAGCTCTCTACACTCGCTGCATGTTCTTCCTCCAAAGCCAGGCTGACAGGAACACTGGCCACTGATCTGTGTTTGAAACAAACAAATCTTCAATTATTTCGAACCAGCAGCTAAATGGAAAACTCAGTATGGTTTTACAGTTTCATCAAAAATTGTTTGGTTTTTGAAAAACTTGTTTGCTCAGCAGCAAGAATTAATATTAACGCTAAAATCAGAAGAAAATCCAATGAAGACACAAGTTTTATTATTATTATTAAAGTAAGAAAACAACAAGAGACGACTCATTTCAGATGATTGAAGTTAAAGTATCACAGAGTATTCACCTCGTTGCAGGATGTCCCATATGAGTGTTTGGGGTCACAGTCGCAGGTCTGGCAGCCGCTGCCGCTCGCCATGTTCCAGGTGTCGGGCGCACAGCGGTCGCAGTGTTGACCGATCACGTTCGGGAGGCAGTGACACTGGCCGGTGCTGCGGTCGCAGTGACAGTCACTAGATGATGGACAGCTGGGGGCCTCACTGCCCAGGTGGTTACAAACACACTCTGTGGACAACCCACACTCATGTCAACACTTCAACAACAGAGAAAAATCGAGATTTTGTAAAAAGATGAATCATCTGATGATGTTTTGTTGCTTTACTGGTCGCTCTCCATCTCTATTGGTCTCCACTATCCCTGATCCCTTCATTAGTCTCTACTGGTTCCTATTGGCCTGTATTGAACATTGTGTACTCACTCCTGCAGTCCTGTAGCATGGCGTTGCCATAGTAACCCAGCTTGCAGCTCTGGCAGGCGGTGCCCTCGCTGTGGTAAAGGCACCGGAGACACTCGCCGGTTCGGGCATCGCAGGATTCTGGGTCCAATGTGTCAATGTTGTTGCACTGACAGGGCTGACACTGCCCGCCCACCTCGCCGGGGTTACCATAATAACCAGGTGAGCACTCGTCACAGCGACTACCTGCAGAGGAGAGCGAGTCACAGACATTCGACATGTTAATGTCGAACAAGATTAGGGCTGTAGCGATATCTGACGATATAATATGATGCAGGATATTCAGCCAACGATACGATTTGATACGATTAAATTATTTTCTGAAGGATTTTGAAGGGACAGTGTGACTTTGGTGACATCGTGTGAGTGTTCCATCGACTTGGATTGAATTAACTGAACTGAAAACTGAAAGCATACGCCTGTGTAAAGAGAGTATCTAGATGGGTAACTTGCTAGAAATGCTCTACAGCGACCTTCTTCCTTCAAAGCCAGCGGGGGGGGAAAAAATGGGCGTCGCTCAAAACTTTCTGCGGAAATAAAATATCAATATATATCACAGGAACAATAAAATTGCTCAGCCTTGGGTTTGCTCGGGGAGGGGGGGGTGGGTTCTTAGCCTCATTTGAATCACATCATTTGAATTTGTATTGTTCAGTCTAAATCATTGCATTGAAAAACTGAATCTGAATTGTAATTGGAAATTGAATTTATTAGTTTGGAACTGAAAATTCAGTTTTTTCACAATTCAATTTCAGTTTTCTGTGACAAACATCCGGGTAGTTGAGGCAGAGCAATCGAGCACAATGCCTCGCAGTTTGAACTAGTTTACAGTGCCAGCCAATCAGAGGACAGTGTTGTCACACTGTAGATTAGTATAGTGATAAACCAGGTTCCAGGTTTGAAGTGGAAACAAAAGTAGAAAGTTGGTGATTCATGCGTGAGCCTGAACATCTTATTTCCTTCTCTAATAACAGAGTCAGGTCAGCTTCTGTTTCCATCACGCTAAATCACAAAGCTTCTCCTCTTCAAATGAAACCTGTTTGTCTCTGCAGGGCATGGACTTCATTTCCTGCTGAGATCCACGTCAAACTGTAATTATGTCTGCCTGACTATTATTGTCACATCTGTTTCTTTTTATCACATTTAGGAAAACATTCATCATAAGGATAAATTATATCCTTACGCTGCTGTACCTCTGATCTGTGTTATAAAAGTTTTACCTCTGTATCCACTGTTGCAGACACAGATGGCCTGCTGGGACTCATCGCCACGGTAACAACTTCCAGCGAACTGCCGCAGGCTGCTGGGGCCGTCAGGACACATGCAAGGACGACAGTGATCTCCTGACCCAAGCACTGGATCACCATAGTAACCTTCCAGACACCTGAACAGAGGTGAGAGAGAGGAAGTGGTGAACAAAAGCTGATCCCTTGACTTCTGCAACCAGATCCTCAGAACTAGTTCCCACATCCCAGCAACTAGTCCCCAGACCTCTGTAACTAGTCCTCAGATCCCAACAACTAGTTCCCACATCCCAGCAACTAGTCCCCAGACCTCTGTAACTAGTCCTCAGATCCCAACAACTAGTCCTCAGATCCCAACAACTAGTCCCCAGACCTCTAAAACTAGTCCTCAGATCCCAACTAATAGTCCCCACACCCCAGCAACTACTCCCCACATTCCAACAACTTGTCCCCAGACCTCTAAAACTAGTCCTCAGATCCCAACAAATAGTCCCCACATCCCAGCAACTAGTCCCCAGACCTCTAAAACTAGTCCCCACATCCCAGCAACTAGTCCCCACATCCCAGCAACTAGTCCCCAGACCTCTAAAACTAGTCCCCACATCCCAGCAACTAGTCCTCAGATCCCAACAACCAGTCCCCACATCCCAACAACTAGTCCCAAGACCTCTAAAACTAGTCCCCACATCCCAACAACTAGTCCCCACATCCCAACAACTAGTCCCAAGACCTCTAAAACTAGTCCCCACATCCCAACAACTAGTCCCCAGACCTCTAAAACTAGTACCCACATCCCAACAACTAGTCCCCACATCCCAACAACTAGTCCTAAGACCTCTAAAACTAGTCCCCACATCCCAGCAACTAGTCCCCACATCCCAACAACTAGTCCCCAGACCTCTAAAACTAGTCCCCACATCCCAACAACTAGTCCCCAGACCTTTAAAACTAGTCCCCACATCCCAGCAACTAGTCCCCACATCCCAACAACTAGTCCCCAGACCTTTAAAACTAGTCCCCACATCCCAGCAACTAGTCCCCACATCCCAACAACTAGTCCAAAGACCTCTAAAACTAGTCCCCACATCCCAACAACTAGTCCCCAGACCTTTAAAACTAGTCCCCACATCCCAACAACTAGTCCCCAGACCTCTAAAACTAATCCCCACATCCCAACAACTAGTCCCCAGACCTCTAAAACTAGTCCCCACATCCCAACAACTAGTCCCCAGACCTTTAAAACTAGTCCCCACATCCCAACAACTAGTCCCCAGACCTCTAAAAATGGTCCCCACATCCCAACAACTAGTTCCCACATCCCAACAACTAGTCCCCAGACCTCTAAAACTAGTCCCCACATCCCAACAACTAGTTCCCACATCCCAACAACTAGTTCCCATATCCCAACAACTAGTCCCCAGACCTCTAAAACTAGTCCTCGGATCCCAACAACTAGTCCCCAGAACTCTGTAACTAGTCCTCAGATCCCAACAACTAGTTCCCACAACCCAGCAACTAGTTCCCACATCCCAGCAACTAGTCCCCAGACCTCTGTAACTAGTCCTCAGATCCCAACAACTAGTTCCCACATCCCAGCAACTAGTCCCCAGACCTCTGTAACTAGTCCTCAGATTCAACAACTAGTCCCCAGACCTCTAAAACTAGTCCTCAGATCCCAACAAATAGTCCCCACACCCCAGCAACTAGTCCCCACATTCCAACAACTAGTCCCCAGACCTCTAAAACTAGTCCTCAGATCCCAACAAATAGTCCCCACACCCCAGCAACTAGTCCCCACATCCCAGCAACTAGTCCCCAGACCTCTAAAACTAGTCCCCACATCCCAGCAACTAGTCCCCACATCCCAGCAACTAGTCCCCAGACCTCTAAAACTAGTCCTCAGATCCCAACAACCAGTCCCCACATCCCAACAACTAGTCCCAAGACCTCTAAAACTAGTCCCCACATCCCAGCAACTAGTCCCCACATCCCAACAACTAGTCCCCAGACCTCTAAAACTAGTCCCCACATCCCAACAACTAGTCCCCAGACCTCTAAAACTAGTCCCCACATCCCAGCAACTAGTCCCCACATCCCAACAACTAGTCCCAAGACCTCTAAAACTAGTCCCCACATCCCAACAACTAGTTCCCACATCGCAACAACTAGTCCCCCGACCTCTAAAACTAGTCCCCACATCCCAACAACTAGTCCCCAGACCTCTAAAACTAGTCCCCACATCCCAACAACTAGTCCCCAGACCTCTAAAACTAGTCCCCACATCCCAGCAACTAGTCCCCAGACCTCTAAAACTAGTCCTCAGATCCCAACAACTAGTCCCCAGACCTCTGCAACTAGTTTATTATGTATCTGACCTGTCACAGGTGTGTCCGGTGCTGTGATCCCTGCAGTCAATGCAGCGTCCAGTGTTGGGGTCGCAGTCATCAGCGTGTCCATTGCAGACGCAGGGTCGGCAGTTGGGGAAGCCCCAGTAACCCGGCAGACAGCGATCACACTGCCGACCATATGTTCCAGAAACACAATCACACTGACCGGTCAGCTGATTGCAGAAGGAACTCTGGGAACCCTGAGGGTCGCACTCACACGCTGCAAACACAGAAAACACAAACACACTGTATCGGATGTGTAAAGGATGTGAGTGCAGCACTATGGTCTATCACTGCTAGGTCAATAACTGAGACCAATCAGCTGATATACATCAAACCACTGTGATCCTGGAGATGCTTGGATACAAGATGAACATCTCAAGACAAAAAAGGCCATTGTCCCCCATGGAGAAGCAAGTAGGATGCCAAGATCAGAGAGGTTAGCCAATTTAGGTCACACAATAAAGTGTTGATGATCATTGTTAATTGATTATAGTTTAATCGGAGTTCTGACCTCTGCAGCCATTGGGTCCAAACTGGAACGTGGCCGGAGCACATCCATCACAGTTCCTGCCGACCACGTTGGGGCGACACTGACACTGACCCCCGTTGGGGTCACACACAGTGCTGAGGGAGCCCTGAGGGTCACACTGGCATTCTAGGAAAAGAGGTCCAGCAAAGGAGAGATGTTACGCAACCAACGTGCTCCAGCAGTACACAAGAAAACACTGAGCACGGGTCTGATGACAGGTTTATGAGGAGGTTTGAGGAATGAGCTGAATCAAGTCAGGTCGTGTTCAGGAGGTCGATGATTGACGAATTTAGAGAGAAAAAAGACAATATGAAATATAACACACTCGATGATTCCTGTTTGTTTCTGTTTAATAAGATTATAGTTTCTATGTCGACTGACTGACAGTCCTAGATCTCTACCGTGAACTCTGTACAAACATTAGATTAAAAAATAGATTCTTTATTCTAGATTATGCAATTATAATTGCATTATTTAAGTTATAAATAAAGCTTTGCTGGTTGGAACAGTGACAGTGATTGTTAAGGTGGAGTCAGATTTAAGGTGGACAGCTGTACCTTTGGCTCCCTGGTGCAACATGGCAGAGATACTGAAGATGAAGTTCTTGCAGATGTCAGTCATCTGTGACTTGGTGACGCTCTGGCTGTTCTCCAGACAACGATAACGCTGGAAAGTTTCCCAGCCACTGTTCCTAATGGAGTCGCCCCCCTCTGAAGCTGTGAAGATCTCCAGGTTCTTACAGTGTGGCATCAACACGATCTGAGGACAACATTAAAGTCATCAACAACTTATAATCGTCATCTCTGGGTTTTTACTGTGTGTTCCCACCTGTATAGATCAAATGATTTATCATTTAATCAAGGAACTAATACTAGAATTATGAGTTACTTGATCTCAGTGTTTGACGGTCACATCACAGTTTACTCACAGAGTCGATGAGTGTATACGGAGACTGGACGTCGCTGAGGGCTGAGTACAGCGGCAGACTCAGTCGGACTGTGTAGTTTAGACCAGATTCAAAACAAACCGGCCTGGGAAGAACCACGTAGCTGTGGGGACAGACAAGATACAACCAGAACACTTTCAGAGAGAACTCTATGAATCAGAAGAAAGATTCAGTCGTCCAGCAGAACGAAAGACAAACCAGCTTAAACAAGAAGTCGCTGCTCACACACGACATAAAAGAATCACAGTTGAGGAGATTTACGTTTATATCCAGGCTCCAGAAAACAACATTTGAGAAGAAATGTGAAAACAGGACAGAGCATAAATCTCAAAGCAGAGACATCTGAGGATTATTAGCATGAAGAACATTGTACCCACTGACGCTGCAATGTGTTCTTTAATGCTGTTATATAACGAACATGAATAAAAAAAATCATAGTGATTAATCAATAAAAGTTCTCAGAACCCAACTTCTGAAACATAATTGAATGGTTTCATCTCTAAATGAACCTGGTGATTTCTGATGGTTCCTTTGTCTCTTCAGTCTGCTCAGGAATAATGTGAAAGTCAACACGATGTTTTGCGCTTCATATTTGAAACTGTCGTCTTCCCTGAACCCGACCAGGGAGCTGGGTGTCATCGGGATGATGAAACATTTCGCACTGTATTATTAATTACAATTAATAAATGACTCTAACGATAATAATCATTAATGTGAACGTTACCGTGAGCCGGGGTGAAGTGAGATCATCTGGTTGTCATCGTCGGGCACTGTGTTGACGCAGCGACTGTCGGCTCTGATTGGTCCCGGTCTCATCGCTGTCATCAGAACCTCCTCCCATTGGTCCGGCAGCTGCAAGAAACACATATGAGGTTTCATCATTTCAACCGAGGGGCAACCTTCAGTTAGCAGCTAAAAACTGTTATTCCTCGAGCGGCCACTTGAAACAGGCTGCAAAAGTGAGTTGGTCTCCAAAAGCAATTTATTAAATTTATTAAAATGTCCACAGCAGAAATGTTTGGCAGTTTTAGTCTCTGTAGCTTGTTTCCCTGTTCATGACTGTGAGAGGGGGGATTTTTTTAACTCACCAGTTCAGATTATATTAGGCTCGAAGTTGCGCATAGTCAATAGCTTCACCGCTTGATTGACAGATAATTGATGTTGCACATTAAAGCACACAGGCACCATTTGTCCTGCTTCAGGTCCAACAATGATTTTTCTTTGCCAATATTTAGATTCACCCGAAGAAGCAGAACATCTCACATGGCGCCGGCCGGATAAGCCATCAGGACTGTTCAGGGTCAGCAGGTTCTGTCTAACCAAACAAAGTTTCTGTGGCTTTTCAGTTCAATGTGACCATGACTGCAGCAGCCAGTCAGATGGTTTGGGTTATGCCGGTGGGCGTGGCTACGTCCTGCTGACAGCATCATACCTGAGGTTCGTAGCGGATGAGGATGTCGTACTCCATGGAGTGGGGATGTTGTCCACAGAGAACTCCAGGAAGGCCCCCTCGGGGACATTAACCAGGCCAATACCTGTCCAGGTGGGACTGCGGTCCAGGGGTGTGGCCTTGGAATGACTGTCACCCCCTAAAGAATCGAGAAGAAGAAGAAGAAGAAGATGAGATGGACCTTCAACAAGTTCACATCTATTTTTATAAATCCCAGAACGTAACAACAACGCCCTCTGAAGCCGGCCTGGCTGATGTGGTGAGTTGATGAAACTTACAGGTCCAAACTTGGCATCCTCTGCCTCGTACGTATAATGATCCAGAGCAATGAAGTAGAATCCAGACTCGACTTGATCACACTGACGTCCGAACATATGATCTCTGCAGGCACACTGACCGCTCATCTGGTCACACCTGCAGGAATACAGGAAGTTAGAACAAGTAAGAAGAAAGGGAAGGAAACAAACAGGAAAGAAATACGTCTGTTAGCTGTTGGCTGTTAGCGAGGATGGTAACTCACTGGTTGTTGATAGCTCCTCCCAGATTACAGTCACATGGTCTGCAGCCGTCCATATCGTTACTGAGACCCCAGTGTTCAGACTGAAAACACACACACACACACACACACACACACACACACACTATAAACATACACAAACTATGACACAAACGTTTGTTTAATGTTTTTATATTAACGGTGTCTGCCTCGACCACGGAGCACTGCACATGCAAAACAAGCATCACAGAAGAACCTTTAGCAGTTTGGAAGCAGAGGACGACTAAAGAAAAAGGAAAAGTGTTTTCTGACCACACACTGGTCGCAGTCTCGTCCAGTCACCAGACGTTTACAGAAGCAACTTCCTGTTTCACTGTTGCAGGGATTTCCTCCAGGAAGTGTCCCGACAGGGCTGCAGGTGCACGCTAAGACAGAGACACAAGGAGGTGTGAATATGGCTGTGTAGGTGTTGTGCACATGAACATGTAGGTGTTGTGCACATGATCGTGTAGGTGTTGTGCACGTGATCGTGTAGGTGTTGTGCACATGATCATGTAAGTGTTGTGCACATGTTAGTGTAGGTGTTGTGCACATGGTCGTGTAGGTGTTGTGCACATGATTGTGTAGGTGTTGTGCACATGGTCATGTAGATGTTGTGCACATGATCGTGTAGGTGTTGTGCACATGATTGTGTAGGTGTTGTGCACATGATCGTGTAGGTGTTGTGCACATGATCGTGTAGGTGTTGTGCACATGATCATGTAAGTGTTGTGCACATGATCGTGTAGGTGTTGTGCACGTGATCGTGTAGGTGTTGTGCACATGGTCATGTAGGTGTTGTGCACATGATCGTGTAGGTGTTGTGCACATGATCGTGTAGGTGTTGTACACGTGATCGTGTAGATGTTGTGCACATGATCGTGTATTGTGTTGGTGTTGTGCACATGATCGTGTAGGTGTTGTGCACATGGTTGTGTAGGTGTTGTACACATGATCGTGTAGGTGTTGTACACATGATCGTGTAGGTGTTGTACACATGATCGTGTAGGTGTTGTGCACGTGATCGTGTAGATGTTGTACACGTGATCGTGTAGGTGTTGTGCACATGATCGTGTAGGTGTTGTACACGTGATCATGTAGGTGTTGTGCACATGATCGTGTAGGTGTTGTACACGTGATCGTGTAGATGTTGTGCACATGATCGTGTATTGTGTTGGTGTTGTGCACATGATCGTGTAGGTGTTGTGCACATGGTTGTGTAGGTGTTGTACACATGATTGTGTAGGTGTTGTGCACATGAACATGTAGGTGTTGTACACATGATCGTGTAGGATTGTGTAAGTGTTGTGCACATGGGTGTGTAGGTGTTGTGCACATGGTTGTGTAGGTGTTGTACACATGATCGTGTAGGTGTTGTGCACGTGATCGTGTAGATGTTGTACACGTGATCATGTAGGTGTTGTGCACATGATCGTGTAGGTGTTGTACACGTGATCGTGTAGATGTTGTGCACATGATCGTGTATTGTGTTGGTGTTGTGCACATGATCGTGTAGGTGTTGTGCACATGGTTGTGTAGGTGTTGTACACATGATCGTGTAGGTGTTGTACACATGATCGTGTAGGTGTTGTGCACGTGATCGTGTAGATGTTGTACACGTGATCGTGTAGGTGTTGTGCACATGATCGTGTAGGTGTTGTACACGTGATCATGTAGGTGTTGTGCACATGGTCGTGTAGGTGTTGTGCACATGATCGTGTAGATGTTGTACACGTGATCGTGTAGGTGTTGTGCACGTGATCGTGTAGGTGTTGTACACGTGATCGTGTAGGTGTTGTGCACATGATCGTGTAGGTGTTGTGCACGTGATCGTGTAGATGTTGTGCACATGATCGTGTATTGTGTTGGTGTTGTGCACATGATCGTGTAGGTGTTGTACACATGGTCGTGTAGGTGTTGTGCACATGATCGTGTAGGTGTTGTACACATGATCGTGTAGGTGTTGTACACATGGTCGTGTAGATGTTGTACACGTGATCGTGTAGATGTTGTACACGTGATCGTGTAGGTGTTGTGCACGTGATCGTGTAGGTGTTGTACACGTGATCGTGTAGGTGTTGTGCACATGATTGTGTAGGTGTTGTGCACATGATTGTGTAGGTGTTGTGCACATGGTCATGTAGGTGTTGTGCAAATGGTCATGTAGGTGTTGTGCAAATGGTCATGTAGGTGTTGTGCACAAGATCGTGTAGGTGTTGTGCACATGATTGTGTAGGTGTTGTGCACATGATTGTGTAGGTGTTGTGCACATGGTCATGTAGGTGTTGTGCAAATGGTCATGTAGGTGTTGTGCACAAGATCGTGTAGGTGTTGTGCACATGATTGTGTAGGTGTTGTGCACATGATCGTGTAGGTGTTGTGCAAATGGTCATGTAGGTGTTGTGCAAATGGTCATGTAGGTGTTGTGCACAAGATCGTGTAGGTGTTGTGCACATGATTGTGTAGGTGTTGTGCACATGATCGTGTAGGTGTTGTGCACGTGATTGTGTAGGTGTTGTGCACATGATTGTGTAGGTGTTGTGCACATGATCGGGTAGGTGTTGTACACATGATCGTGTAGGATTGTGTAGGTGTTGTGCACATGATCATGTAGGTGTTGTGCACATGGTCGTGTAGGTGTTGTACACGTGATCGTGTAGGTGTTGTACACGTGATCGTGTAGGTGTTGTGCACATGATCATGTAGGTGTAGTGCACATGATCGTGTATTGTGTAGGTGTTGTGCACATGGTCATGTAGGTGTTGTACACATGATCGTGTAGGTGTTGTGCACGTGATCGCGTAGATGTTGTGCACGTGATCGTGTAGGTGTTGTACACGTGATCGTGTAGGTGTTGTGCACATGATCATGTAGGTGTAGTGCACATGATCGTGTATTGTGTTGGTGTTGTGCACATGATCGTGTAGGTGTAGTGCACATGATCGTGTATTGTGTTGGTGTTGTGCACGTGATCGTGTAGGTGTTGTACACGTGATCGTGTAGGTGTTGTGCACATGATCGTGTAGGTGTTGTGCACATGATCGTGTAGGTGTTGTGCACGTGATCGTGTAGGTGTTGTACACGTGATCGTGTAGGTGTTGTGCACGTGATCGTGTAGGTGTTGTACACGTGATCGTGTAGGTGTTGTGCACATGATCGTGTAGGTGTTGTGCACGTGATCGTGTAGGTGTTGTGCACGTGATCGTGTAGGTGTTGTGCACGTGATCGTGTAGGTGTTGTGCACATGATCGTGTAGGTGTTGTACACGTGATCGTGTAGGTGTTGTGCACGTGATTGTGTAGGTGTTGTACACGTGATCGTGTAGATGTTGTGCACATGATCGTGTAGGTGTTGTGCACGTGATTGTGTAGGTGTTGTACACGTGATCGTGTAGATGTTGTACACGTGATCGTGTAGGTGTTGTGCACATAATTGTGTAGGTGTTGTACACGTGATCGTGTAGGTGTTGTGCACGTGATCGTGTAGGTGTTGTGCACATGATTGTGTAGGTGTTGTGCACATGTATAATTTTGTACCCCGGCATCCTTCTGGCTCGTTGCTCAGCCCGTAGTGTGCCTCTTTGCAGCGCTCACAGTGCTCTCCCTCCACGTTGACCTTACAGCGACACTGACCAGCAATCAGCCCGGCTCGAACGTCTGTCGTCCCGTCACAGATTCCTCCGTTCAGAGACCCCAGAGGGTCACAGTCACAGGCTGCAGGAACACACACAGGACACAATTCACTGTGAAGGGGAATCACTACAGGACGGTAACAGGAAGTGACACCATCAGAATGATGACATCATCACGTTAGAAAGACGATCTGACCCACAGACAGACACTGAAGCACAGACAGACTCTGAAGCACAGACAGACACACTAAAGCACAGACAGACACTGAAGCACAGACAGACACTGAAGCACAGACAGACACTGAAGCACAGACAGACAGTGAAGCACAGACAGACACTGAAGCACAGACAGACAGTGAAGCACAGACAGACACTGAAGCACAGACAGACACTGAAGCACAGACAGACACTGAAGCACAGACAGACACACTAAAGCATAGACAGACACACTGAAGCACAGACAGACACACTAAAGCACAGACAGACACTGAAGCACAGACAGACTCTGAAGCACAGACAGACACTGAAGCACAGACAGACACACTAAAGCACAGACAGACACACTAAGCACAGACAGACAGTGAAGCACAGACAGACACTGAAGCACAGACAGACACACTAAAGCACAGACAGACACACTAAAGCACAGACAGACAGTGAAGCACAGACAGACAGTGAAGCACAGACAGACACTAAAGCACAGACAGACACACTAAAGCACAGACAGACACTGAAGC
This sequence comes from Collichthys lucidus, assembly GCA_004119915.2. Taxonomy (NCBI): domain Eukaryota; kingdom Metazoa; phylum Chordata; class Actinopteri; family Sciaenidae; genus Collichthys; species Collichthys lucidus. Next base: position 80,446 of record CM014084.1, read on the forward strand.
ACAGACAGACACACTAAAGCACAGACAGACACTGAAGCACAGACAGACACTGAAACACAGACAGACACTGAAACACAGACAGACTCTGAAGCACAGACAGACTCTGAAGCACAGACAGACAGTGAAGCACAGACAGACTCTGAAGCACAGACAGACACTGAAGCACAGACAGACACTGAAGCACAGACAGACACACTAAAGCACAGACAGACACTGAAACACAGACAGACTCTGAAGCACAGACAGACAGTGAAGCACAGACAGACACTAAAGCACAGACAGACACACTAAAGCACAGACAGACACTGAAGCACAGACAGACACACTAAAGCACAGACAGACACTGAAGCACAGACAGACACTGAAACACAGACAGACACTGAAACACAGACAGACAGTGAAGCACAGACAGACAGTGAAGCACAGACAGACACTAAAGCACAGACAGACACACTAAAGCACAGACAGACACTGAAGCACAGACAGACACACTAAAGCACAGACAGACACTGAAGCACAGACAGACACTGAAGCACAGACAGACTCTGAAGCACAGACAGACTCTGAAGCACAGACAGACACTGAAGCACAGACAGACACACTAAAGCACAGACAGACACACTAAAGCACAGACAGACACTGAAGCACAGACAGACACACTAAAGCACAGACAGACACTAAAGCACAGACAGACACACTGAAACACAGACAGACACTGAAGCACAGACAGACTCTGAAGCACAGACAGACTCTGAAGCACAGACAGACTCTGAAGCACAGACAGACACACTAAAGCACAGACAGACACACTAAAGCACAGACAGACACTGAAGCACAGACAGACACACTAAAGCACAGACAGACACTAAAGCACAGACAGACAGTGAAGCACAGACAGACAGTGAAGCACAGACAGACTCTGAAGCACAGACAGACTCTGAAGCACAGACAGACACTAAAGCACAGACAGACTCTGAAGCACAGACAGACTCTGAAGCACAGACAGACACTGAAGCACAGACAGACTCTGAAGCACAGACAGACAGTGAAGCACAGACAGACAGTGAAGCACAGACAGACTCTGAAGCACAGACAGACTCTGAAGCACAGACAGACACTGAAGCACAGACAGACTCTGAAGCACAGACAGACACTGAAGCACAGACAGACTCTGAAGCACAGACAGACTCTGAAGCACAGACAGACACACTAAAGCACAGACAGACACTGAAGCACAGACAGACACTGAAGCACAGACAGACTCTGAAGCACAGACAGACACTGAAGCACAGACAGACACACTAAAGCACAGACAGACACTGAAGCACAGACAGACACTAAAGCACAGACAGACACTGAAGCACAGACAGACTCTGAAGCACAGACAGACACTGAAGCACAGACAGACTCTGAAGCACAGACAGACACACTAAAGCACAGACAGACACTGAAGCACAGACAGACACTGAAGCACAGACAGACACACTAAAGCACAGACAGACACTGAAGCACAGACAGACACTGAAGCACAGACAGACTCTGAAACACAGACAGACTCTGAAGCACAGACAGACACTGAAGCACAGACAGACACTGAAGCACAGACAGACACTGAAGCACAGACAGACACTGAAACACAGACAGACTCTGAAGCACAGACAGACACTGAAGCACAGACAGACACTGAAACACAGACAGACTCTGAAGCACAGACAGACTCTGAAGCACAGACAGACACTGAAGCACAGACAGACACTGAAGCACAGACAGACACACTGAAGCACAGACAGACACACTGAAGCACAGACAGACTCTGAAGCACAGACAGGGTCTGAAGCACAGACAGGGTCTGGACTCACGCTGGCAGATGCTGGGGTCTCTGGCGTCTCGCTCTGGGTGCTGGTAGTAAAACGGTCGGCACTGTTCACAGTTGTGTCCGGCCGTGTTGTGCTGACAGCCGTCACAAACTCCTCCGCTCATGTTTCCTGAAGCCACAAACACGGCCATGTCGAAGTGGCAGGAGTCTGAGTGCTGGTTACAGTTACACTCTGCAGACAGAAGGACAGAGGACATCGGTCAGTGTGATGGACAGATTTGTCTGACAGATGTTTTGTCTGCAGCAGCTGCTTCGGGTCGACAATCAGATCAGATACCAATCCATCAAATGTTTGGAACTGGACTCACTCCTGCAGGCGTTGGTGTTGCGTCCCTCGGCCGGTCTCCAGGGCAGGTCGTGGTGGAAATCCTGACACCGTTCACAGTTCAGACCTTTGGTGTTGTGGTTGCACATGCAGTGACCGTGAACCTGAAAACAATCACAAGACAATCCTTTGACATAATAATTTATAGATACTAATTATTGATTTGAGGTTGTCCTCATCAGTGGAAATCAATCAGTACCGACAGATGAACATCAACACTTGGAGCACGTTAATGCATCAAGATCGACCACGGATCCACCAGAGTCACCCTGCCCCCTTACAGATGAACCCTATCCCCTTCAAGGTGTGCCCTGTCTCACCATGCCCTCTCTGGCCGGCCTGTTCCCTGGATGGGGGCGCACTCAGAGGCGTGTCCATAGCAGAAGCAGTTTCCTCGGACCACCATGTCGTAGACGGCATAGTAGTACTTCTCTTTGATCTCCATACGAGAGTCCAGCAGGTTGTCTCCAAGCGTGTGTAATTTGGTGAACTTGACCCGCAGGTTGGTGATTTCAACATGTCTGGAAAAAAAAGCACGATGACAGGTGATAAATCAAAAACGCATCAGTAACTCCGACAGGTCGTACAGCAGTCAACAGGTGTGAGGGACACACTTTGGATTCTGGGGCTGTAGGGATCATCAATCCTGAATGCCGGGTCCAGAACTCTGAAGATCACCTGGGAAGGAGAAACGTAAAGATTAAAAAGATGTGACATCACAGTGACGTTCAGTCAAGTGTGTTATGACATCATTTCCTCTTTAACCCGGCGGTCTACAGACTGGTCGGCGCTGCAGTACCTCTCCTTCAGTGGACGGCTCGATGTCGGAGTAACGCGAGTCACAGATGACATCATCGACCTTCTGCATTGGACCTTGAGAAACAGAACGGGAAAGACGTCTCGCAGTCGTAGGCGAAGTACGGTAAACCTGCCATGTCTTCCGAAGTCAGCTGACCGCTCGATAACCATGGCAGCAGGTCGAAATGTCTGACGAGAGAGAGCAGCGTGAAAAACGGTTCATCCCACCGCCGAGCGACAACGAAGAGCAAAGAGCAGCCACAAGGATTCTTAAAGCTCGTGTTGTCTTTGCAACTACTACTACTACTACTACTAATAATACTACTACTACTACTAATATAATAATTATAATACTACTACTATTACTAATAATAATAATACTACTACTACTACTACTACTAATAATAATAATACTACTACTACTACTACTAATAATAATAATAATAATACTACTACTACTACTAATAATAATAATACTACTACTATTACAATATATAATAACTACTACTACTACTACTACTACTACTAATAATAATACTACTACTACTACTACTAATAATAATAATAATAATAATACTACTACTACTAATAATAATACTACTACT
>CM014084.1:86549-96582 GCA_004119915.2 Collichthys lucidus
AGGAAAACTGTCTGCCCGCAGAAATCCAATCGAACAGCTGATCTTTGATTGACTTTGAGGCTCAGCATGACTCAAACCTCAAACCTCAAAGCTCAAACCTCAAAGCTCTGCCCTCGCTCGCTTTAGATTTTTCAGATTTGCTCTGATGCTGCTCAAACTGCCACATGTTGTTGCCTGCACAGATTTCCTGAACGTCAGATTCAGAACTGAGGCTGTTTTCTGAGGCCTATGTGTCCTGGTCTGTTGTAATGAATTAGAGATGTATTACCGTCATGTATGTAGCAGTGAAAGGTGGCTGTAAATGTGTGTGTGTGTGTGTGTGTGTGTGTGTGTGTGTGGTGTGTGTGTGTGTGTGTGTGTGTGTGTGTGTGTGTGTGTGGGACAGCTCGGATCTGTGAGTCAGATCTGAGACTCTACACGAAGTCACGTGACTTCACGCGACTCCAGCTCGGCTTCAGGGACGTTTCCTCTTCTTCTTCTTCTTCTTCTTCTTTAAAATGTCCGCCACCCAAATCTGACGACTGTTTACACAAAGGGCTTCACACTGAGCGCGCTCAGTTCACTCTCTCAATCTAATTAAACGCCTTCATCTCGTTTGACCTTTGAAGTCGTCTGTGTTTTCTCCACAGAAACATCTGGACAAACATCTGTCTGCTGCTGAAGCCCAGAGTTTCCTTATAAGGACGTGATTTACACAGGAAGCACACACACACACGCACACACACACGCACACACATGCACACACACACACACGCACCACACACACACACACACACACACACCACACACACACACACACAACACACACACGCACACACACTAACTAACTAAACACTAAAAGACATCCAATCAGATTAAAGCAGGACAGAAACACTACGTGTGTGTGTGTGTGTGTGTGTGTGTGTGTGTGTGTGTGTGTGTGTGTGTGTTTGTTTAAGTCCGCAACCTACTTCTAGCAACATCAGCACTGTAGCTAAAGAGTGGTCAGTGTTATTTTCCGTATTGTACCTGTGTACCGGTTCAGGTGTTTGTTTACCTGTGTACCGGTTCAGGTGTTTGTTTACCTGTGTGCCGGTTCAGGTGTTTGTTTACCTGTGTACCGGTTCAGATGTTTGTTTCCTGGTACCGGTTCAGGTGTTTGTTTACCTGTGTGCCGGTTCAGGTGTTTGTTTACCTGTGTGCCGTTCAGGTGTTGTTTACCTGTGTGCCGGTTCAGGTGTTTGTTTACCTGTGTGCCGGTTCAGGTGTTTGTTTACCTGCAGGTGGCTCACGATGCAGAACGGTTCGGGTCGGTTCAGCCCACAGGTGGAGGTGGAGGACAGTTGGTGTGCTCGGCCGATCAGAAGGTCTCCTGTTGCCGGGTAACAGCTGCCCTCTGTGCAGACGTCACTGAACTCCGGGAGGGTGACGTCATCCTTGACCCCGCCCTCCTGAGCACAGGTAAATACCTGCAGAGCTGAGAGTACAGGCTTTTATTGTGAAAGTCCAGAATGAAAAGTTTGATAAAAACAGCTGATCGGAGGAAATAATCAGATAATCGAAACTACATTCACCAGTTTGAGTGTAAATATGTGAAATATGTGAAATGATAAACACAGCAGCTTCATACGCTGTGATCCGCAGCCTCTGTGCATGTTTGTTATTTCATTAGATTTCATTGAAATACTCAAACTGATTCAATCACAGTCTGAACTCATTCACTCATCTGTAATCAGATTACACTTTAAACATTTCAACTCGTCGAGCAAACTGCACTGTAATCAGATTACATGATGGGATTTTACACTGCTCTTACTTTGAGCTGTTTCCTTAATAAAACTGACATTTAAACTTTATTTAATCTAAACTGTAAATTTAACTTGACTTTGGGCGTTTAAAGTAGTACACAGTAGTACACAGTAGTACACAGTAGTATTGCAGTATTTCCTCACCGAGCAGCACCGCGAGCTGGAGCTCCAACATGCTTCTGATCTGGATCCTTTGATGCAAACAGAGAAAACTGCTGAAATCCAACAGAACCGGCTCAGACCGACAGAACCCTCCAGAGTCTGGACACCGAGGGAAACCAGCAGACCGGCACCCTCTAGACCTTCTGAACCTCCTAAGACTGCAGACACTTTCAGACCCCCCACCCCTGCAGACCTCCCCACAGCTCCTCAGACTTACCGGACCCGCCTCCTCAACCCACCAGCACCTACACCCGGGCTGACTTTCAGAATAAAACTGATGCTTTGATTTAGTTCAGGAAAACAAAACAGCAAAACTCATTGAAACGATTAAAAAAAAGAAAGAAAAGTTTTTCATTTTAATTGGAAAGAAATTCTTATAACGTAAATATTTTGAAAATCAAACTGTCTGTAGTTCAGTTATTTTTCAAAATAAAATCACCTGACTGAATAAAGGAATAAACAAATGAAGAAATGTGGCAAGATTCATTTACAGGTGTCAAGAAAGTCTGAAGACATGAACATTTATATACACGGATATATAAATACATTAAACATGGACACCCATCCATCCATCCATCCGTCCATCCATCCATCCATCCATCCATCCTGGACCCTGAAGACAAAGACATTCCTGAGCACCCCCCTCCCAACAAACACTCCTCCCCCACAGTTAAACCTCACCTGCAACAACAAAGGAGAGTGTGTGTGTGTGTGTGTGTGTGTGTGGTGTGTGTGTGTGTGTGTGTGTGTGAACCCGACCCCCCACCTGATCAACATCTAAAGGCTCATTCAGGGCTGAGTGCCCCAGTGTGTTGTGGGTAATGGCTGTGAACGTGTGGAGGCCTGCTGAGATGAGCTCTCCACCAATCAGAGGTCAGCTCAAACATTAACAACTGAATGCACACACACGCACACAGACCACACACACCACACAACACACCACACACACACACACACACCACACACACACACACCACACACACACCACACACACACACCACACCACACACACAGACACACACACACACACACACACACACAGTCTTTGTGATGATCATGAGTCTGTTTCTCTGTGTGGGATCTTCAGGTGAACTCATCCAGGTGTTAAAGTTTTACCGTCTTACATTTCTCCTCCTCCTCCTCACACTGTGAATCAATAATAAAAGACACAATCACAGTGACGCTCACAGCCTGAGGCTGATCATGATGCTGCCGTCCGTCTGCTTCAGTGTGAGGAATGTGTGTGTGTCTGTGGGGGAGGTCTGTGGTTTGTGTGTCTCATTCACAGACACAGTCGATCCTTTCCACAGTGACGCGTTTATATGTTGTGAATTATTCTCAATTATTCTCCTAAAAGTCGAATGAAAAGTATTTTATCTAAAGATGTTGGTGTGATATTTTCCTGCTTTGAAAGTCACCAGGATGTTTTTTTTTAGAAATCTAAGGATCGATCCTGGTTCTCCAAACTTTTCTGGACCCCAGCAGGACGTGCAGTGCTAAAGCTCACTGACCAAACTCCTTCCCCGGAGTTTCTGTCTCTGTCGTCCAGCAGGTTCTCGTGGATCGTGGCTGCTGCTGTGATCCTGATGACGTCCACTACACATATTACTACTGTCATTATTACTGCTGTCATTATTACTACTGTCATTATTACTGCTGTCATTATTACTACTGTCATTAATACTACTGTCATTATTACTACTGTCATTATTACTACTGTCATTATTACTACTGTCATTATTACTACTGTCATTATTACTACTGTCATTATTACTGCTGTCATTAATACTACTGTCATTATTACTACTGTCATTATTACTACTGTCATTAATACTACTGTCATTATTACTGCTGTCATTATTACTACTGTCATTATTACTACTGTCATTATTACTGCTGTCATTAATACTACTGTCATTATTACTACTGTCATTATTACTACTGTCATTAATACTACTGTCATTATTACTGCTGTCATTATTACTACTGTCATTAATACTACTGTCATTATTACTGCTGTCATTATTACTACTGTCATTATTACTACTGTCATTATTACTACTGTCATTATTACTACTGTCATTATTACTACTGTCATTATTACTGCTGTCATTATTACTACTGTCATTATTACTACTGTCATTATTACTACTGTCATTATTACTACTGTCATTATTACTGCTGTCATTATTACTACTGTCATTAATACTACTGTCATTATTACTACTGTCATTATTACTACTGTCATTATTACTACTGTCATTATTACTACTGTCATTATTACTGCTGTCATTATTACTACTGTCATTATTACTGCTGTCATTAATACTACTGTCATTATTACTACTGTCATTATTACTACTGTCATTAATACTACTGTCATTATTACTACTGTCATTATTACTACTGTCATTATTACTACTGTCATTATTACTACTGTCATTATTACTACTGTCATTATTACTGCTGTCATTATTACTACTGTCATTATTACTACTGTCATTATTACTACTGTCATTAATACTACTGTCATTATTACTACTGTCATTATTACTACTGTCATTACTGCTGCCATATCTGCTACTGTGTTCACTTTATCAGTCATTGTAATTGTACACTCTGTTTGTGTTGATTTGTCCTGTACACTGACATCTATTGCACGTCTGTCCGTCCTGGCAGAGGGATCCCTCCTCTGTGGCTCTTCCTGAGGTTTCTTCCACATTTTTTCCCTGTTAAAGTTTTTCCTCACTCTCTCCGAGGGTCTAAGCACAGAGGGAGTCACTCCCTGTACAGATTGTAAAGCCTCAGAGGAAAATGGACTTTGTGACTTTGGGCTGTACAAATAAAACCTGATCTGATTTGATTTGAAAACTGATTAAAGCCCCACTGGCTGATTTTTAAACAGCCGGTCCTGGAATCTAAATTCATGGCATCTGATTTGAAGATTTAAATAAAGGGTGAGTGAATAAAAAAAGATTAGTTTTGATGACGACATCCTCAGGAAGTGATGTCATGTGCACATTTCCCTCAGTCGTATGTTTGAGAAGAAGGATGGAGATCTTTGACCCACAGTAGTTTTGCCCTCCCTCAGCTCTCTGGCGCCCCCCTGAGGAGGTGTCAGTCTTTGGACTAAGTTCAAATGAAATCCTGAACATGTCCAACTTTAAGTTCATTGCTAATTAATGACTTCATTATTATTGTTGCACATCACCATGGTGTTATACTGTTGTTGCTTTTCTATGCATTGTATATACTTTTTCTTCAATTTAAATTTGCCTTTACTTTTATATTTTATGTTCTATATATACATATGTATATATATATTTTGTTTTATTTTATATTTTATTTTATTTTATATTTGGATATTGGGCTGCTCCAGGACCAGGGGAAACCAATTTCGTTGCATCCCATGTTTACATGTGCTGTAATGACAAATAAAACTCCTTGAATCCTTGAATCTTGAATTCGGATTGAAAAGATAAATAGTAAACAGAGTTTAAAAATACAGTTGAAGGCCAGTGATTATTTCGAAGTTAACGTTGGTGTTGTTATTCAGAACGGCCAGTGGATGGAGTTTAGTGTTCACCAAAGGAGAGAGAGAAGAAGAAACTTTTTTTTTAACAGAAGAAGAAGAAATCAGAGGAAATGAAGCGACTGAGTGTGACCTTTTTTTCAAACATTTAGAAGCTGCATTAAATTATTCCCACAGCTCTGAGATGTTCACATTCATTTATCCTGAAGCATCTAAAAATAACACTGTGACGTCACTGTCAGGAGTATTTGCTTTTATTTAAGGGGTATAATATTTCAGTATATAGTACTCAGTACCATTTAGGGGGTACAATATCACAGTATTGAGCACTCTGTATTTAGGAGATACAATAATATTTCAGTGTGTAGTACTCGGTTGAGTTTATGAAGTACAGATGGCGTATCCTTCAGCTCGTTTGTAGATTTCCTTTCGAAGTGAATCCACCATGTCCAAGAGTCTGGAAACCATCGCCGCTTTGTCTTTTTCACTTTGGGCCAGTCGAGTAATCCTGTCCTCCAGATCTGACAACATAGAAGATACATACACAGTAATCCTGTCCTCCAGATCTGACAACATAGAAGATACATACGCAGTAATCCTGTCCTCCAGATCTGACAACATAGAAGATACATACGCAGTAATCCTGTCCTCCAGATCTGACAACATAGAAGATACATACACAGTAATCCTGTCCTCCAGATCTGACAACATAGAAGATACATACGCAGTAATCCTGTCCTCCAGATCTGACAACATAGAAGATACATACGCAGTAATCCTGTCCTCCAGATCTGACAACATAGAAGATACATACGCAGTAATCCTGTCCTCCAGATCTGACAACATAGAAGATACATACGCAGTAATCCTGTCCTCCAGATCTGACAACATAGAAGATACATACGCAGTAATCCTGCACATACTAAAACTGCAGGAGCTTTGATGCCGCTCACTTCTCTCGCTCCAACCACTGTCAGTCTAAACAACAGAAGTCTTCATGCTACCTTGTATCTGTCTGAGTTTGTCGTCCATCTCTCTCTTCATCTTCTCCACCTCCTCCACAATGTTCGTCAGCCGTTCTCCAGCTTCACCCTGATCCTCATGATTTATGCTTCTCTGCTTTAAAACCTCAAATTGTTTCATCACGTCGTCGAGCTCCTAAAACAGAGACAGTAAAAAAAAAAACACTGAGACAAGCTTAAAATGACTTTGTTCAGTCAGCAAGAACCTGCAGACAGTTTCATTTATGATGACTGACTCACATGCACACATATAAATATATGCATGTGTGTCAGTAGTCTTACCGTCTGCGTGTCGGTAGTGTTGTTTAAAGCAGCCTCTGCAGCCTCCTGAGCGTCTGTGGCCGTCTGTCTGTTCTGCTCAGTTTTCCTCTTCAGGGCTTCGATGTCGTCTAACAGATCTTCAGGTCGACGGTTCGTCAGTTTCAGATCAATGTTGTCCAGTTTGTCTGTGATCTAAAACAAAGCAGACGTGTTTCAACAGTACAGACATGTTTAAAAAGTACGGACCTGTATTTGGAATATTTGACGCATTACGTCCTGGACTGTGTCTCTGGTCGTGTCCCGGTCCTGGCTGGCTGTCTCCAGGTCATTGTTGGCTTTGTCCTGAGCGTTCTCTGCTTCATAAATGTCTCTTCTGATCTCTGTCACATCAATGTTTTCTGTTCGCTCCCTAAAAAAAGGAAATGATCAGTGCGGTCACGTCAGTACGTGTTTTGTTTTGTAGTATGTTTCATGTTTTCTGACACTGACTTGAGTTCCTGAGTCTTCTGTAGGAGGTCTTTGGCAGTCTGGGTATGGTCATCCAGATTATTCAGGTTGTCCTGGGCATTGGTGGCGTTGGACAGCAGATTATTGATATCATTGATCATTGATTGGATTTGATCGAGTGACTGTGGGAGCTGAATGGCCAAAACAGCTCGGGCCATTTTCTCAATGTCCTCTGGAGGAACCATCTCATCTGTTGGAGAGGAAACACGATGAAGAATTATGTTGTAGGAGATTGTCACAACTGGTGTGAACAGGACAAAAGGAGTAGGAGGCAGACACACAGGTCAGCAGACAGACAGACAGACAGACAGGTAGACAGACAGGTAGGCAGGTACTGGAAACAAACAACAGATAAAGAAAAGTCTGAGGGCATCAGGCACCGTCCAGGTGAAGAGTTGAGGGAAAGTGGGAATGCAGCTAATGAGGGAACTGAGCCTGGCTGGTTGTAAAATATAATCTCAGGTCAAACATTTAATTTACATTAAGGACTTCTGTTCATATTACCATATCTTTCAGACCTGTGAGTCATAATTATCATTATTATTTTATATCTGACTCACGATATGAGAATCTATCTGTAAACTGACCAAACGTCTGAACCCGTCCTCCAGGTGAGATCGCCTCAGTACTAACCCAACAGGAAGTCTTTGACTCGCTGGATGAGCTCCTTGGTTTTATTCTTGTCTCTCTCTAACAGGTCCATGTTGTTGTTGATCCGATCCTGCAGGTCTTTGGCCTGGTCTTTGGTGTCCTGAGCCGCCTGTTTGGCATCATTGATCTGACAGAATAAACATTTATTTAACGGTGACTTACGCCATAAATGAATGACGTCATAATGTGTTTTATCAGGATTGTAGAGCAGCTCATTTCATGAGCTTCATCACTGTTTTCAGTTATGATCCATATTTACATTCATCGAAGGCAAAATAAAAAGTATTGTGAACTTCATCATCAGAAAGAAACGTTGTGCGGTGAAGTGAGGGGGCTGCAGTCGATCAGCTGTAAACCTGCCTTGTTCTTGGACTCCTGCAGTCTGGACGGGAGGCCGGTGAGCTGGTCCTTGGCGCTCTCCGCCATCTGTGAAGCGTTCTGACTGGCCGGAAACACTCCGTCACAGCTCGGACCTCCACATTTCCTATCTCCCAGATCCAGACCACACAGTGCTCCACCACATCCTGAACAGTCATCTAGACCTGGTCCTCCACAGATCTGCATTAGACCACCACATGGCCGACTGTAATTATTAACAACTTCTGTCAGGTCAGGTCATGTGACAGTTTTGGTTTGCGTTTACCTGTCAGGTCAGGTCATGTGACAGTTTTGGTTTGCGTTTACCTGTCAGGTGAGGTCATGTGACAGTTTTGGTTTGCGCTTACCTGTCAGGTGAGGTCATGTGACAGTTTTGGTTTGCGTTTACCTGTCAGGTGAGGTCATGTGACAGTTTTGGTTTGCGTTTACCTGTCAGGTGAGGTCATGTGACAGTTTTGGTTTGGACTTACCTGTCAGGTGAGGTCATGTGACAGTTTTGGTTTGCGTTTACCTGTCAGGTGAGGTCATGTGACAGTTTTGGTTTGCGTTTACCTGTCAGGTGAGGTCATGTGACAGTTTTGGTTTGCGTTTACTTGTCAGGTGAGGTCATGTGACAGTTTTGGTTTGCGTTTACCTGTCACGTGAGGTCATGTGACAGTTTTAGTTTGCGTTTACCTGTCAGGTGAGGTCATGTGACAGTTTTGGTTTGGACTTACCTGTCAGGTGAGGTCATGTGACAGTTTTTGTTTGCGTTTACCTGTCAGGTGAGGTCATGTGACAGTTTTGGTTTGCGTTTACCTGTCAGGTGAGGTCATGTGACAGTTTTGGTTTGCGTTTACTTGTCAGGTGAGGTCATGTGACAGTTTTGGTTTGGACTTACCTGTCAGGTGAGGTCATGTGACAGTTTTGGTTTGCGTTTACCTGTCAGGTGAGGTCATGTGACAGTTTTGGTTTGCGTTTACCTGTCAGGTGAGGTCATGTGACAGTTTTGGTTTGCGTTTACCTGTCAGGTGAGGTCATGTGACAGTTTTGGTTTGCGTTTACTTGTCAGGTGAGGTCATGTGACAGTTTTGGTTTGCGTTTACTTGTCAGGTAAGGTCATGTGACAGTTTTGGTTTGCGTTTACCTGTCAGGTGAGGTCATGTGACAGTTTTGGTTTGCGCTTACCTGTCAGGTGAGGTCATGTGACAGTTTTGGTTTGCGCTTACCTGTCAGGTGAGGTCATGTGACAGTTTTGGTTTGCGTTTACCTGTCAGGTGAGGTCATGTGACAGTTTTGGTTTGCGTTTACTGTCAGTGTGTCTGTCAGTGAGGTCATGTGACAGTTTTGGTTTGCGCTTACCTGTCAGGTGAGGTCATGTGACAGTTTTGGTTTGCGTTTACCTGTCAGGTGAGGTCATGTGACAGTTTTGGTTTGCGTTTACCTGTCAGGTGAGGTCATGTGACAGTTTTGGTTTGCCCTTACCTGTCAGGTGAGGTCATGTGACAGTTTTGGTTTGCGTTTACCTGTCAGGTGAGGTCATGTGACAGTTTTGGTTTGCGTTTACCTGTCAGGTGAGGTCATGTGACAGTTTTGGTTTGCGTTTACCTGTCAGGTGAGGTCATGTGACAGTTTTGGTTTGCCCTTACCTGTCAGGTGAGGTCATGTGACAGTTTTGGTTTGCGTTTACCTGTCAGGTGAGGTTATGTGACAGTTTTGGTTTGGACTTACCTGTCAGGTGGAGGTCATTGACA
>CM014084.1:96682-114182 GCA_004119915.2 Collichthys lucidus
TGATACACATAGAACATAAAGAACGCTGTGACAGGTGATATACACATATATAATGATACACATAGAACATAAGACCACGCTGACAGGTGATATACACATATATAAATGACACACATAGAACATAAGACCATGCTGACAGGTGATATACACATATAATGATACACATAGAACATAAGACCATGCTGTGACAGGTGATATACACATATATAATGATACACATAGAACATAAGACCACGCTGACAGGTGATATACACATATATAATGACACACATAGAACATAAGACCACGCTGACAGGTGATATACACATATATAATGATACACATAGAACATAAGACCATGCTGACAGGTGATATACACATATATAATGATACACATAGAACATAAGACCACGCTGACAGGTGATATACACATATATAATGACACACATAGAACATAAGACCATGCTGACAGGTGATATACACATATATAATGATACACATAGAACATAAGACCACGCTGACAGGTGATATACACATATATAATGACACACATAGAACATAAGACCACGCTGACAGGTGATATACACATATATAATGACACACATAGAACATAAGACCATGCTGACAGGTGATATACACATATATAATGACACACATAGAACATAAGACCATGCTGACAGGTGATATACACATATATAATGATACACATAGAACATAAGACCATGCTGACAGGTGATATACACATATATAATGATACACATAGAACATAAGACCATGCTGTGACAGGTGATATACACATATATAATGATACACATAGAACATAAGACCATGCTGTGACAGGTGATATACACATATATAATGATACACATAGAACATAAGACCATGCTGACAGGTGATATACACATATATAATGATACACATAGAACATAAGACCACTGCTGTGACAGGTGATATACACATATATAATGATACATATAGAACATAAGACCATGCTGACAGGTGATATACACTATATAATGATACACATAGAACATAAGACCATGCTGACAGTTGATATACACATATATAATGATACACATAGAACATAAGACCATGCTGACAGGTGATATACACATATATAATGATACACATAGAACATAAGACCACGCTGACAGGTGATATACACATATATAATGACACACATAGAACATAAGACCATGCTGACAGGTGATATACACATATATAATGATACACATAGAACATAAGACCACGCTGTGACAGGTGATATACACATATATAATGATACATATAGAACATAAGACCATGCTGACAGGTGATATACACATATATAATGATACACATAGAACATAAGACCATGCTGTGACAGGTGATATACACATATATAATGATACACATAGAACATAAGACCACGCTGTGACAGGTGATATACACATATATAATGATACACATAGAACATAAGACCATGCTGACAGGTGATATACACATATATAATGATACACATAGAACATAAGACCATGCTGACAGGTGATATACACATATATAATGATACACATAGAACATAAGACCACGCTGACAGGTGATATACACATATATAATGATACACATAGAACATAAGACCATGCTGACAGGAGATATACACATATATAATGATACACATAGAACATAAGACCATGCTGACAGGTGATATACACATATATAATGATACACATAGAACATAAGACCACGCTGACAGGTGATATACACATATATAATGATACACATAGAACATAAGACCACGCTGACAGGTGATATACACATATATAATGATACACATAGAACATAAGACCATGCTGACAGGTGATATACACATATATAATGATACACATAGAACATAAGACCATGCTGACAGGTGATATACACATATATAATGATAGACATAGAACATAAGACCATGCTGACAGGTGATATACACATATATAATGATACACATAGAACATAAGACCATGCTGACAGGTGATATACACATATATAATGATACACATAGAACATAAGACCATGCTGACAGGTGATATACACTATATAATGATACATATAGAACATAAGACCATGCTGACAGGTGATATACACATATATAATGATACACATAGAACATAAGACCACGCTGACAGGTGATATACACATATATAATGATACACATAGAACATAAGACCATGCTGACAGGTGATATACACATATATAATGATACACATAGAACATAAGACCACGCTGTGACAGGTGATATACACATATATAATGATACACATAGAACATAAGACCATGCTGTGACAGGTGATATACACATATATAATGATACACATAGAACATAAGACCATGCTGTGACAGGTGATATACACATATATAATGATACACATAGAACATAAGACCACGCTGTGACAGTGTTGATACACATATATAATGATACACATAGAACATAAGACCACGCTGTGACAGTTGATATACACATATATAATGATACACATAGAACATAAGACCATGCTGACAGGTGATATACACATATATAATGATACACATAGAACATAAGACCACGCTGTGACAGTTGATATACACATATATAATGATACACATAGAACATAAGACCATGCTGTGACAGGTGATATACACATATATAATGATACACATAGAACATAAGACCATGCTGACAGGTGATATACACATATATAATGATACACATAGAACATAAGACCATGCTGTGACAGGTGATATACACATATATAATGATACACATAGAACATAAGACCATGCTGTGACAGGTGATATACACATATATAATGATACACATAGAACATAAGACCACGCTGTGACAGTTGATATACACATATATAATGATACACATAGAACATAAGACCACGCTGTGACAGTTGATATACACATATATAATGATACATATAGAACATAAGACCATGCTGACAGGTGATATACACATATATAATGATACACATAGAACATAAGACCATGCTGACAGGTGATATACACATATATAATGATACACATAGAACATAAGACCACGCTGTGACAGTTGATATACACATATATAATGACACACATAGAACATAAGACCATGCTGACAGGTGATATACACATATATAATGATACATATAGAACATAAGACCACGCTGACAGGTGATATACACATATATAATGATACACATAGAACATAAGACCACGCTGTGTGACAGGTGATATACACATATATAATGATACACATAGAACATAAGACCACGGACAGGTGATATACACATATATAATGATACATAGAACATAAGACCACGCTGACAGGTGATATACACATATATAATGATACACATAGAACATAAGACCACGCTGTGACAGGTGATATACACATATATAATGACACACATAGAACATAAGACCATGCTGACAGGTGATATACACATATATAATGATACACATAGAACATAAGACCATGCTGACAGGTGATATACACATATATAATGATACACATAGAACATAAGACCATGCTGACAGGTGATATACACATATATAATGATACACATAGAACATAAGACCATGCTGACAGGTGATATACACATATATAATGATACACATAGAACATAAGACCATGCTGACAGGTGATATACACATATATAATGATACACATAGAACATAAGACCACGCTGACAGGTGATATACACATATATAATGATACACATAGAACATAAGACCACGCTGTGACAGGTGATATACACATATATAATGATACACATAGAACATAAGACCACGCTGTGACAGGTGATATACACATATATAATGATACACATAGAACATAAGACCACGCTGTGACAGGTGATATACACATATATAATGATACACATAGAACATAAGACCACGCTGACAGGTGATATACACATATATAATGATACACATAGAACATAAGACCATGCTGACAGTTGATATACACATATATAATGATACACATAGAACATAAGACCATGCTGACAGGTGATATACACATATATAATGATACACATAGAACATAAGACCACGCTGACAGGTGATATACACATATATAATGATACACATAGAACATAAGACCATGCTGTGACAGGTGATATACACATATATAATGATACACATAGAACATAAGACCATGCTGTGACAGGTGATATACACATATATAATGATACACATAGAACATAAGACCATGCTGACAGGTGATATACACATATATAATGATACACATAGAACATAAGACCACGCTGTGACAGGTGATATACACATATATAATGATACATATAGAACATAAGACCATGCTGACAGGTGATATACACATATATAATGATACATATAGAACATAAGACCATGCTGTGACAGGTGATATACACATATATAATGATACACATAGAACATAAGACCACGCTGACAGGTGATATACACATATATAATGATACACATAGAACATAAGACCACGCTGTGACAGGTGATATACACATATATAATGATACACATAGAACATAAGACCACGCTGACAGGTGATATACACATATATAATGATACACATAGAACATAAGACCATGCTGACAGGTGATATACACATATATAATGATACACATAGAACATAAGACCATGCTGACAGGTGATATACACATATATAATGATACACATAGAACATAAGACCACGCTGTGACAGTTGATATACACATATATAATGATACATATAGAACATAAGACCATGCTGACAGGTGATATACACATATATAATGATACACATAGAACATAAGACCACGCTGACAGGTGATATACACATATATAATGATACACATAGAACATAAGACCATGCTGACAGGTGATATACACATATATAATGATACACATAGAACAAGACCATGCTGACAGGTGATATACACATATATAATGATACACATAGAACATAAGACCATGCTGACAGGTGATATACACATTATAATGATACACATAGAACATAAGACCACGCGTGTGACAGGTGATATACACATATATAATGATACACATAGAACATAAGACCATGCTGACAGGTGATATACACATATATAATGATACACATAGAACATAAGACCATGCTGACAGGTGATATACACATATATAATGATACACATAGAACATAAGACCACGCGCTGTGACAGGTGATATACACATATAATGATACACATAGAACATAAGACCATGCTGACAGGTGATATACACATATATAATGATACACATAGAACATAAGACCACGCTGTGACAGGTGATATACACATATATAATGATACACATAGAACATAAGACCATGCTGACAGGTGATATACACATATATAATGATACACATAGAACATAAGACCATGCTGACAGGTGATATACACATATATAATGATACACATAGAACATAAGACCACGCTGTGACAGGTGATATACACATATATAATGATACATATAGAACATAAGACCATGCTGACAGGTGATATACACATATATAATGATACACATAGAACATAAGACCACGCTGTGACAGGTGATATACACATATATAATGATACATATAGAACATAAGACCATGCTGACAGGTGATATACACATATATAATGATACACATAGAACATAAGACCATGCTGACAGGTGATATACACATATATAATGATACACATAGAACATAAGACCATGCTGTGACAGGTGATATACACATATATAATGATACACATAGAACATAAGACCATGCTGACAGGTGATATACACATATATAATGATACACATAGAACATAAGACCATGCTGACAGGTGATATACACATATATAATGATACACATAGAACATAAGACCACGCTGTGACAGGTGATATACACATATATAATGATACACATAGAACATAAGACCACGCTGACAGGTGATATACACATATATAATGATACACATAGAACATAAGACCATGCTGTGACAGGTGATATACACATATATAATGATACACATAGAACATAAGACCATGCTGACAGGTGATATACACATATATAATGATACACATAGAACATAAGACCACGCTGTGACAGTTGATATACACATATATAATGATACATATAGAACATAAGACCACGCTGTGACAGTTGATATACACATATATAATGATACATATAGAACATAAGACCATGCTGACAGGTGATATACACATATATAATGATACACATAGAACATAAGACCATGCTGACAGTTGATATACACATATATAATGATACACATAGAACATAAGACCATGCTGACAGGTGATATACACATATATAATGATACACATAGAACATAAGACCACGCTGACAGGTGATATACACATATATAATGATACACATAGAACATAAGACCACGCTGTGACAGGTGATATACACATATATAATGATACACATAGAACATAAGACCATGCTGACAGGTGATATACACATATATAATGATACACATAGAATATAAGACCATGCTGTGACAGGTGATATACACATATATAATGATACAATAGAACATAAGACCATGCTGACAGGTGATATACACATATATAATGATACACATAGAACATAAGACCACGCTGTGACAGGTGATATACACATATATAATGATACATATAGAACATAAGACCACGCTGACAGGTGATATACACATATATAATGATACACATAGAACATAAGACCATGCTGTGACAGGTGATATACACATATATAATGATACACATAGAACATAAGACCATGCTGACAGGTGATATACACATATATAATACAATACAGCAAAACAATACATAACAATTTTAAACATAATCTCAGGAGTCCTGTACATGTCCTGGTTCTGATGCCATACCTGTGTTGCTGATGCAGGTGTGTAGAGGGTTACTTTGGTAACCCGGACTCCAGACAGCCCTGTCAGCCCTGCCTGTGTCCAGATGTTCAGAGCAGTGGACGATTCTTTGCCACTTCGTGCCAACATGACCCACAATCCCTCAGTCTGGTCTGTAACTGCATGGAGGGGCACACGGGTAGGTGTGTTACCTGTCTAGGTCCAGGGTTCAGGTTCCTGTTGTGATAGTGGACAATGCTCAAGACAGTGTTCAGGTGTTAAACTGTATCAGTGTTCAGGTGAGTCAGTGTTCAGGTAAGTCAGTGTTCAGGTGTTCAGGTGTATCAGTGTTTAGGTGTATCAGTGTTTAGGTGTACCAGTGTCCAGGTGTACCAGTGTCCAGGTGTATCAGTGTTTAGGTGTATCAGTGTTCAGGTGTATCAGTGTCCAGGTGTATCAGTGTTCAGGTGTACCAGTGTCCAGGTGTATCAATGTTCAGGTGTATCAATGTTCAGGTGTATCAATGTTCAGGTGTATCAGTGTCCAGGTGTATCAATGTTCAGGTGTATCAGTGTTCAGGTGAGTCAGTGTTCAGGTGTACCAGTGTCCAGGTGTATCAGTGTTCAGGTGAGTCAGTGTTCAGGTGTGTTTACACAGTGTGTAATTTGACTCTCTCAGGTGCAACCTGTGACAGGTGCAGCCCTGGTTTCTACGGTAACCTTATGTTGCCAGGGGCCAGCTGTGAGCCATGTCTCTGCAACAACAACATTGACCCTCGTGACCGTGACGCCTGCGACAGTCTGACGGGAGAATGTCTGCGATGCCTCCACAACACGATGGGACCGCACTGCCAAGACTGCAAACCTGGTTACTATGGTAACGCCCTGGAGCAGGACTGCAAAGGTAACTGATCGGCACCGCCCCCGACCTTTTATCTCATACCGTGCATGCAGTGGCCGACAAGCTGGAATTTTTATAGAACTCAGCTGTTCAGATTATATTAAGTCCTAAAGTTATGCAGAATTAAGAGCGTGGACGCTTTGACTGACAGGTGGGTGACATCATTCAGCCCACCTCAGGTCCACCGACAGTCCACATCTTTGCTGATTTTTAGATTAGTCGGGTGTCAGCAGGTCAACATACAGGAATATTCGGACACTGCCTACATGCTGCAAATGCATTGATGTCACGGACACCAAGACCATCACAAACCATGGCTGACGGGGGAAGTCCATCGGTTACTGAGAGCCGGGAGCCGATGAGGCTGGTCTGAGATCAGCCAGAGCCAAGGAGCAGGATAACCCAGCTCTTCACCGACAGCAGAGACACAAGGAGCCTGTGGCAGGGGATACAGACCATCACGGACTACAAACCTCGACCACAGACCTGTGACAGTGACATCACTCTGCTCAACGATCTGAACCACTTCTTTGGACGGTTTGAAGCTGACAACAGCACCCCTGCACTGAAGACAACCCCCCCTCCAGATGACCAGGTGCCCTGTCTCCGGCAAGCGTGAGGAGATCCCTCTCCAGGATCAACGCTCGCAGAGCTGCAGGACCTGACAACATTCCTGGTCGTGTGCTGAAGGACTGTGCAGAGGAGCTCACAGATGTCCTCACAGACACCTTCAACACCTCCCTGAGCCAAGCTGTTGTCCCCACCTGCTTCAAGTACACCACCATCATCCCGGTTCCAAAGAACGCCTCTACATCTCCATCCTGCTTCAACGACTACCGCCCCGTGGCACTGACCCCCATCATCATGAAGTGCTTTGAGCGGTTAGTCATCAAATCCAGCGCGTAGTGAGAGCAGCTGAGAGGATCATTGGTGCCCCCCTCCCCTCCTTCCAGGACATTTACAGCACACGTCTGGCCCACAAAGCAATCAGCATTTCGGGCGACCCCACCCACCCCAACCACCACCTCTTCAGCCTCCTGCCTTCTGGGAGGAAAATGAGGAGCCTCCAGGCGAGAACCAGCCGACTGAGAGACAGCTTCATGCACCGGGCCATCAGGATGCTGAACTCCGTCCCAGTGCTGCCCGCCCGCCCGTCTCTGCACGCTGCCCCCACAAACACCAACCAAATGGCACCAGCCACTTTTACAGACTCAAAAAATTACAATACCTGAAACTAATTTTGCACTTTTGATACTGTCAATTCTGTCCATACCATATGCCATATTTATATTTATATTGATCTGTTTATACTGTTTAAATCCAATATTGCCATATTGGATGTCTTCTCTATTCTCGGATGTCTTTTAGGTTGTATATGTACTGCACAAAATGCGTGTACAAAGGTGTATAAAGTGTGTGGTTAGGGGGTTTTACCACCTTAAAACATGGATAATAATTGTAAAACTTACTTCGCGGATTTCGTTTATTGCGGGTTATTTTTAGAACGTATCCCCCGCGATAAACGAGGGACCACTGTATTTATATTTTATATTTTTATGTTATATTTTTTACATCTTCACTTATGTTTTGTATTTTATATTTCATGTTTAGTGCTGTTTACATACAGCAGGAGCAGTATTGATAATAAAGCTGCCAGCATGGCCACGCTGAACAACATCTCTTCATAAACCTGTGGGCGACACGGATACATCTGATTGATACTGTCTGCAGGTGAAACGCTAACCCTCTAAGAACGTTTTCAGAAGATCAAATGTCACACAAAATTTAAAACTACATGGAAACATTGAACCAAGAAACTGGATCATGTCAGAAAGGTCAAAGCCTGAGACTGATCTACAGTACAGATGTTCTTCTTTAAACCTCGCCGTCAACATCTGCCTGGTGGAGTGTGTGCCCCATGGCTTAGACCTTGTTGCAGCATCCAGGGTTTGAATCTGACCTGTGGCCCCCCCTCTCTCTCTCTCTCCATCTTCCTGTTACTCTTTGTCTACTATCCACTAAAGGTTAAAAAATATTAGACTTATTTTGTGTGTCATATTTTTCAGAATGCTCCTGTGACCGACGTGGCACCGAGGTGACTCAGTGTCCTCTGGAGAGTCCCTGTTTCTGTGACTCAAGGACTGGACAGTGTCCCTGCCGAATGGGGGTCATGGGTGTCCTCTGTGATGAGTGTGAGGATGGATACTGGAACCTGGATGGGGCATCGGGATGCCAACCCTGCAGCTGTGATCCTGCTAACTCTTTCTCCAACATCTGCAACAAGGCAAGCCCAGCACTACCCACAGACTATGTCCTGTTTAAGTCACCACAGGCTCAGGAGCCACTTTATATAATCACAGACACACAATTGATGATGAAACCTTTCTTAATGAAGATGTGATGCCTTCAGGTGACGGGACAGTGTCCATGTCGTCCCGAGTTTGGAGGCAGACAGTGTGATGAATGTGGAGAAAACCATTTTGGGAATCCCGACCTGCAGTGTATCTGTGAGTGAAACAAACAGGACTCCGACATGTTTTCATTCAGAGCTTTCAGCGTGTTATTTTGTTCTCAGCTTGTGACTGCAACATGGAAGGAACAGAGCGTCCATCATGTGACCCTGAAACCGGAGAGTGCATCTGTCGGATTGGTGTAACCGGTATCTTCTGTGATGAGTGCGCCCCAGGGTATGACTCAGCATTCCCGGCCTGTAACGAGTGCCACCCCTGCACCGCCCTCTGGGCCAAAGATGTCACCGACGTCCAGCGAGCCGCCCAGACGATGCGAACCTTCATCCCTCACCATGAGAATGACCTGCGACCAGAAGACAGCCACCACCGGCAGCAGATGCAGAAGATGCTGTCCGAGCTGGACAACCTCGCCAACCTGACGGGGCGGTCCCCACCGCGGGTGGAGAAGGTGGAGAAACTGTTCGCTATGATTGGGTAAGTTCAACATTTGCAAACAGGGTGACAGAGTTCAAACACGTAAAGTGTTTTATCACAGTGTTTCCATCGACCCTGTCTCGTCCCCCCAGATTACTCGTCTCTTGTTTTTTCCTCTCCTGTCTCGGGCTGACTTGGTGCTCTACACCGCTTCATGGCAGAGATGCGCATCCTTTGCGCATTTGCAGAGAATGTGCAAAGGATGCGCATCTCTGCCATGAAGCATAGAAGCCGCTGACGGGCAATAGATTCAAAACCAGGCATAAACAAGAAATCATTTTAAATCCTTTTCTTCCTCGCAGGAAGCTGAAAGATGCCACCAACCCGAACATGATCCTACCTGACCTGTCTCCTCTCCTCAACACTGAAATCGACAACATTCGTCTGGAGTTCAAGAAGCTGCTGAACAACCTGGAGGAGAAACTCAACGAGTATCCGGACGATGAAGATGAGTCCTCAGAGGGTACAGAGATGTTGTTCTTGTATTATTCCATCTTACTAACGGGCAGCATTGGACAGTCTACTGAGCTGAACCACCAGTTAAAACACTAAAAAGTGTGAAATGACAAATTGCAAGTTCAAAATGATGAATGTTAAAAATGACGTGTTGAAAATGACAGTCACAGAGTTTTGATATAAATGTGAATCAGCTCTGCTGCGTCTTCCTGGTCAGCTGAGGGAAGGTGTTAATGACAGTGACTCCTCCTCCACCTTTGTCTTGTTGTGGATCTGACAGCACCGGACCAGGTCCCCTGTGATTGGCTGACTCGTTGTTGTTACTGTTGACACACAGTGTCATCACAAAGTTCTGTGTCATAGTCCAGTAACAGATTCTGGGGTTTGGTCTAAGGTTGGATCATTTCTGTGTTTGTTTGATGGAGATCAGTCACAAATAAAAGAAAAGTGTATCAGCAGGTTGAAAGGGTGAAAAACAGTTAGACACAGTTCACCACAACATCCATGCTAACAAAGAAAACTCCATTTCACAAGAAATCTGGTCTGATGTCAGATCCAGGTTCAGTCAGGTGGACTGTCATGTCCGACAGGGAGTTCAGACAAACACGATGTAGTCTGTGCAGCAAGTTAAGAAGTCTGAAAGTTTTTTAGATGAAATGTCACGTCAGTCTAAAATAGAAACACATAAGAAAGATTTTTATTTTAAAACATCAGAAACTGAAGCCCTGACTCTACTGAACATACTTTATGGTTTATTGAACTCAGCGTCTCTGATCTGTTCTAGAGCTGCTGGACGAGATCCAGAAGCTTCATAAAGCTTTCATGTCAGAGGAGAAGAGAGTGAGGAATGCCGGCAGAGCTGTGGAGGACTCCATGGACACTCGACAGGACGTCAAACACAAACTCAGCACGTGCAGCAAAGGAGACCTGGCGCCACTGGAGAAGAAGGTCAAGGAGCTCAGTGTGGGCGACCTTAACCGCAAGGTAAGCAAACCAAAACTGTCACATGACCTCACCTGACAGGTTAGTATGAACACAAACCAAAACTGTCACATGACCATCAACAATCTGTGGGTTGTATGAAGTTTGTCCAGTTTTTAAATGAAGACTTGAATTCGATTAATAATCACACAGCAATTAAAAACCACAAAGTCATTAATAATTCTAAAGTTGTTAATAATTACAGTCGGCCATGTGGTGGTCTAATGCAGATCTGTGGAGGACCAGGTCTAGATGACTGTTCAGGATGTGGTGGAGCACTGTGTGGTCTGGATCTGGGAGATAGGAAATGTGGAGGTCCGAGCTGTGACGGAGTGTTTCCGGCCAGTCAGAACGCTTCACAGATGGCGGAGAGCGCCAAGGACCAGCTCACCGGCCTCCCGTCCAGACTGCAGGAGTCCAAGAACAAGGCAGGTTTACAGCTGATCGACTGCAGCCCCCCCTTTCTTTCTGATGATGAAGTTCACAATACTTTTTATTTTGCCTTCAATGAATGTAAATATGGATTAAAACTGAAAACAGTGATGAAGCTCATGAAATGAGCTGCTCTACAAATCCTGATAAAACACAATTATGACGTCATTCATTTATGGCGTAAGTCACCGTTAAATAAAGGTTTATTCTGTCAGATCAATAATGCCAAACAGGCGGCTCAGGACACCAAAGACCAGGCCAAAGACCTGCAGGATCGGATCAACAACAACATGGACCTGTTAGAGAGAGACAAGAATAAAACCAAGGAGCTCATCCAGCGAGTCAAAGACTTCCTGTTGGGTTAGTACTGAGGCGATCTCACCTGGAGGACAGGTTCAGACGTTTGGTCAGTTTACAGATAGATTCTCATATCGTGAGTCAGATATAAAATAATAATGATAATTATGACTCACAGGTCTGAAAGATATGGTAATATGAACAGAAGTCCTTAATGTAAATTAAATGTTTGACCTGAGATTATATTTTAACAACAACCAGCCAGGCTCAGTTCCCTCATTAGCTGCATTCCCACTTTCCCTCAACTCTTCACCTGGACGGTGCCTGATGCCCTCAGACTTTTCTTTATCTGTTGTTTGTTTCCCAGAGTCCAGTACCTGTCTGTCTGCCTGCCTGTCTGTCTGTCTGCTGACCTGTGTGTCTGCCTCCTACTCCTTTTGTCCTGTTCACACCAGTTGTGACAATCTCCTACAACATAATTCTTCATCGTGTTTCCTCTCCAACAGATGAGATGGTTCCTCCAGAGGACATTGAGAAAATGGCCCGAGCTGTTTTGGCCATTCAGCTCCCACAGTCACTCGATCAAATCCAATCAATGATCAATGATATCAATAATCTGCTGTCCAACGCCACCAATGCCCAGGACAACCTGAATAATCTGGATGACCATACCCAGACTGCCAAAGACCTCCTACAGAAGACTCAGGAACTCAGGTCAGTGTCAGAAAACATGAAACATACTACAAAACAAAACACGTACTGACGTGACCGCACTGATCATTTCCTTTTTTTAGGGAGCGAACAGAAAACATTGATGTGACAGAGATCAGAAGAGACATTTATGAAGCAGAGAACGCTCAGGACAAAGCCAACAATGACCTGGAGACAGCCAGTCGGGACCGGGACACGACCAGAGACACAGTCCAGGACGTAATGCGTCAAATATTCCAAATACAGGTCCGTACTTTTAAAACACGTCTGTACTGTTGAAACACGTCTGCTTTGTTTTAGATCACAGACAAACTGGACAACATTGATCTGAAACTGACGAACCGTCGACCTGAAGATCTGTTAGACGACATCGAAGCCCTGAAGAGGAAAACTGAGCAGAACAGACAGACGGCCACAGACGCTCAGGAGGCTGCAGAGGCCGCTTTAAACAACACTACCGACACACAGACGGTAAGACTACTGACACACATGCATATATTTATATGTGTGCATGTGAGTCAGTCATTATAAATGAAACTGTCTGCAGGTTCTTGCTGACTGAACAAAGTCAGTTTGAGCTTGTCTCAGTGTTTTTTTTTTTACTGTCTCTGTTTTAGGAGCTCGACGACGTGATGAAACAATTTGAGGTTTTAAAGCAGAAAAGCATAAATCATGAGGATCAGGGTGAAGCTGGAGAACGGCTGACGAACATTGTGGAGGAGGTGGAGAAGATGAAGAGAGAGATGGACGACAAACTCAGACAGATACAAGGTAGCATGAAGACTTCAATCGTTTAGACTGACAGTGGTTGGAGCGAGAGAAGTGAGTGGCATCATGTATCTTCTATGTTGTCAGATCTAGAGGACAGGATTACTGCGTATGTATCTTCTATGTTGTCAGATCTGGAGGACAGGATTACTGCGTATGTATCTTCTATGTTGTCAGATCTGGAGGACAGGATTACTGCGTATGTATCTTCTATGTTGTCAGATCTGGAGGACAGGATTACTGCGTATGTATCTTCTATGTTGTCAGATCTGGAGGACAGGATTACTGCGTATGTATCTTCTATGTTGTCAGATCTGGAGGACAGGATTACTGCGTATGTATCTTCTATGTTGTCAGATCTGGAGGACAGGATTACTGTGTATGTATCTTCTATGTTGTCAGATCTGGAGGACAGGATTACTGTGTATGTATCTTCTATGTTGTCAGATCTGGAGGACAGGATTACTGTGTATGTATCTTCTATGTTGTCAGATCTGGAGGACAGGATTACTGTGTATGTATCTTCTATGTTGTCAGATCTGGAGGACAGGATTACTGTGTATGTATCTTCTATGTTGTCAGATCTGGAGGACAGGATTACTGCGTATGTATCTTCTATGTTGTCAGATCTGGAGGACAGGATTACTGCGTATGCATCTTCTATGTTGTCAGATCTGGAGGACAGGATTACTGCGTATGTATCTTCTATGTTGTCAGATCTGGAGGACAGGTTTACTGTGTATGTATCTTCTATGTTGTCAGATCTGGAGGACAGGATTATTGTGTATGTATCTTCTATGTTGTCAGATCTGGAGGACAGGATTACTGTGTATGTATCTTCTATGTTGTCAGATCTGGAGGACAGGATTACTGTGTATGTATCTTCTATGTTGTCAGATCTGGAGGACAGGATTACTGTGTATGTATCTTCTATGTTGTCAGATCTGGAGGACAGGATTACTGTGTATGTATCTTCTATGTTGTCAGATCTGGAGGACAGGATTATTGTGTATGTATCTTCTATGTTGTCAGATCTGGAGGACAGGATTACTCGACTGGCCCAAAGTGAAAAAGACAAAGCGGCGATGGTTTCCAGACTCTTGGACATGGTGGATTCACTTCGAAAGGAAATCTACAAACGAGCTGAAGGATACGCCATCTGTACTTCATAAACTCAACCGAGTACTACACACTGAAATATTATTGTATCTCCTAAATACAGAGTGCTCAATACTGTGATATTGTACCCCCTAAATGGTACTGAGTACTATATACTGAAATATTATACCCCTTAAATAAAAGCAAATACTCCTGACAGTGACGTCACAGTGTTATTTTTAGATGCTTCAGGATAAATGAATGTGAACATCTCAGAGCTGTGGGAATAATTCAATGCAGCTTCTAAATGTTTGAAAAAAAGATCACACTCAGTCGCTTCATTTCCTCTGATTTCTTCTTCTTCTGTTAAAAAAAAGTTTCCTTTTCTCTCTCTCCTTTGGTGAACACTAAACTCCATCCACTGGCCGTTCTGAATAACAACACCAACGTTAACTTCGAAATAATCACTGGCCTTCAACTGTATTTTTAAACTCTGTTTACTATTTATCTTTTCAATCCGAATTCAAGATTCAAGGATTCAAGGATTCAAGGAGTTTTATTTGTCATTACAGCACATGTAAACATGGGATGCATCGAAATTGGTTTCCCCTGGTCCTCGAGCAGCCCAATATCCAAATATGAAATAAAATATAAAATAAAACAAAATATATATATACATATGTATATATAGAACATAAAATATAAAAGTAAAGGCAAATTTAAATTTAAGAAAAAGTATATACAATGCATAGAAAAGCAACAACAGTATAACACCATGGTAATGTACAAGAATAATAATGAAGTCATTAATTAGCAATGAACTTAAAGTTGGACATGTTCAGGATTTCATTTGAACTTAGTCCAAAGACTGACACCTCCTCAGGGGGGCGCCAGAGAGCTGATGGAGGGCAAAACTACTGTGGGTCAAAGATCTCCATCCTTCTTCTCAAACATACGACTGAGGGAAATGTGCACATGACATCACTTCCTGAGGATGTCGTCATCATAACTAATCTTTTTTTATTCACTCAACCTTTATTTAAATCTTCAAATCAGATGCCATGAATTTAGATTCCAGGACCATCTGTTTAAAAATCAGCCAGTGGGGCTTTAATCAGTTTTCAAATCAAATCAGATCAGGTTTTATTTGTACAGCCCAAAGTCACAAAGTCCATTTTCCTCTGAGGCTTTACAATCTGTACAGGGAGTGACTCCCTCTGTGCTCAGACCCTCGGAGAGAGTGAGGAAAAACTTTAACAGGGAAAAAATGTGGAAGAAACCTCAGGAAGAGCCACAGAGGAGGGATCCCTCTGCCAGGACGGACAGACGTGCAATGGATGTCAGTGTACAGAACAAATCAACACAAACAGATTGTACAATTACAATAAATGATAAAGTGAACACAGTAGCAGATATGGCAGCAACAATGACAGTAGTAATAATGACAGTAGTAATAATGACAGTAGTAATAATGACAGTAGTAACAATGACAGTAGTAATAATGACAGTAGTAATAATGACAGCAGTAACAATGACAGTAGTAATAATGACAGTAGTAATAATGACAGTAGTAATAATGACAGTAGTAATAATGACAGTAGTAATAATGACAGTAGTAATAATGACAGTAGTAATAATGACAGTAGTAATAATGACAGTAGTAATAATGACAGTAGTAATAATGACAGTAGTAATAATGACAGTAGTAATAATGACAGTAGTAACAATGACAGTAGTAATAATGACAGTAGTAATAATGACAGTAGTAATAATGACAGTAGTAACAATGACAGTAGTAACAATGACAGTAGTAATAATGACAGCAGTAATAATGACAGTAGTAATAATGACAGTAGTAATAATGACAGTAGTAATAATGACAGCAGTAATAATGACAGCAGTAATAATGACAGTAGTAATAATGACAGTAGTAATAATGACAGTAGTAATAATGACAGTAGTAATAATGACAGTAGTAATAATGACAGTAGTAATAGTGACAGCAGTAATAATGACAGCAGTAATAATGACAGTAGTAATAATGACAGTAGTAATAATGACAGCAGTAATAATGACAGTAGTAATAATGACAGTAGTAATAATGACAGTAGTAATAAT